>CM040119.1:14532567-14938159 GCA_022559845.1 Amorphophallus konjac | reverse complement strand
ACAGGATTCTCAGTCCATTCCCCTGACGGCCTATCGCCAGACCGTCACATCCTGGTAGCCGCCCTTTGTAGGACCGTTACACTCTCCAGAGACTCTATTTTTCAGGTTCTTTAACCAAATCAAGCAACAACTCATGCTCATTTCAATTAAAATCACTTTCATATCATTTCACTTAAACTCATTCACTTAAACTTAATGCAACATCAGTTCTAATTGTCAATTTACATCATCATTTCATGAACAAAATCAAGCTACATTCAGTTTCCTATCCGCAAGAGGGCGGATCTTCCTCAATTCTTTCACGTAGCCACGGCGTGCTTCGTCGTTCTCTTTCACTTCCTCTTGCCACGGACGCACCTTACTGATCTCCCACATGGTCAACGTGTTCCGAACTGCTCTTTCGTCCTCCTCGGTCCCCATCTTCCTAGGTAGAAGGGGAGTGTAGTATGATAGTGCAGGAACTTCTATCTGAGGTATTCCGATCTGAAGATGGCACCGGTGCGGGTTGTAGATCGCCATGGTAGTATTTCCCACTAGCTGGAGGTCCAGGCCTTGACGCCGCGGTATTCTAAGCAAAGTGCTCCGAAGGATTCTTGGTCGCATGATGAACTTCTCTATTGGCAAAGTGTTGAGGAAGAGGCGCCATTCATCCCGTGTTTTCTTGTCCGTCGTCTTGCATTCAACTTGAGAAGAAAATCCAAAGGCACCTCCAATAAAGAACAAAGGGTGGCTCCCAAAGATCCGGCTAGCAGAAGTTATATCTTCCTTGGGTTGGAATTTGACTCTCACTCCCATCCAACACTCAAGGAGTATCATGGAACCGAATAAAGGTCCTCCTAAGCAAGCAGAGCTTAGTCCTTTGTAGGGATATGAGAGGATCGCTTGAGAGATGGACATTCCCCGCCACAACCCGCTAATAATGCTGAGATTTTGGGTATCTAAGAGGTGGTCGGTAGTGGTGAAAAGGAAGACTCTGCATAAGCAAACCGACACCGCCTTGGCTATTACTTCATGTCTCTCCCACTTATTTTTGCAATGAGAGACTATCCATTGTGCCAGGGGTATTAAGTGAATGTGGTGTGGGCTGATCATGGTCCTCATGTCCTGTGGATTGTGAATGAAATCGCTCAAGATCAAGGATGGATCAATAGGTTCCACCGTATAGCAAACTAGGTCTTCATCCCCCACCTTAGTCTTAGGAAAGGCTAGGTAGGTTTCTATCTCCTCTAATAAGACTGTAGCTTCAAAGGAAGGGAAGATGAAGGTATGTGTTTGAGGATGCCACAATTCTATGAGAGTTGAAATGCTTGGCCAATCTAAAGATAATTTCTACAGGTTCATTCCTAAGACCAATAAAGGTTGGAGGTGCCATACCCTAAGGATTGCCAAGACCTCTAAAGGGAGCTCTTTGATCATGGGAGCCACCCACTTCAAGTTGGAGTAACATCTTGGGCCAGGAAGAGGCTAGAAAGAAGGAAGAAGAAGAAGAAATCATGAGAAGTTGAAGTGTAGAAATTAATAAACTTTTGAACCATTAGAACTTACCACCCTTTGAGCACTTGAGCTCAGATGCTTGGGGATTGATGTCAGCCTTTGCAACTCCCCATGCTCTTTCATGGCGGCTCTAGGTCTGGTGTAGACCTTCTCCTCCATGACCATCACTTCGAAGCTTCTCTTCATGGTGTTTTCTACCCTTAGGAGAGGTTCTTCAGCCCTTGTAGCAGAGAATTAAGGAAAGCTACGATTTTTGGCAGAGTTCCTGAGTTTTTAAGGCTTGCTTTTGGCTCTAGGATGATAAGATTTGGGTTAGAAGACCTTATCTTAAGTCTGGGAGAGTTCTAGTGTGGATTGAAGGTTTCTTATCTCGGGTTTTGCCTCTCACGGCGTAATCCATCTCGGAGTACTGATAAGTGTGTAATTTTACATGTTAATTAATAGTATCACACACTTTTATGAGCCTTAATATGCATCACTATGCATTTATCACACTTAATATCAATTTCAGATCAAAATATTTCGGTGCCTGATTTAATTCAATTTTTGATTCTATTTTACAGACACAAATGGGCCAAAGCTCACACATCTAAAAGCCCATGACAACCAATCCCAATCTTAGTGCAAATAAAATAAAATAATAAAATAAAATAATTGTTTACATATATATCTGCTATATATATATATATTTTTAAGACATATAGTTGAGATATATATATATATATTTGATATATATATATGATATATATATATATATATATATATATATTTGATATATACTTTAGATATATATGTTATATAAATATTTGATATATATCTTTATATGGTATAGTTAACTATAAATCTAATACATATACATATGGGGGGGGCTTTTCACGTAGTTAATGCAAGCACGTTGGGCTTTACATTGCTATACATATAACATGCAAGTTTTATAATGTTATAATACGTTGTTATATATAACATGCAGGTTGGGCTTCACAACAAAGCTTCACATGGTCACGATGGGCTCTTCAACGGGTAAAAATAAGAACAAAGCATGCAGGGAGCAGCCCAAGTCTTCACGTGAGGTGGGCTCCACGTGTGCACAAGGGAGGTCGGCAGGTGGCTTTGCGGCAGGCCTCTTCAACACTTCGGTTGGGTTTCTTCAAAGGCCGTGGGCCTCAAATGCTTTCATGCAAACGTGCAAATGCAGTGGGCTGCACAAGGGGCATGTCGGCTGGGCGGTTAAGAGAACAGGGCAAGGCGTCGGCCAAACAAACTCCACGCTTGGCTGGACAACAATGCATGCAGAAAGGATTCAACATTAACTAGCTTTAGCAAGCTTCAGGTGGTGTTCGTCAACGCGGCAACGGCGGGCTTCACGTGGCACGGTCGCACACGCGGCCAAGGCTTCAATCCACACGGCTGGCGGGCTAGCTTTCACACAGTCGGCCAAGGCTTTGACGGCGGCAACGTGGGGTTTTCAACGCATATGCAGGATGGCAAAAGCGGCTTCTCACCATGGGACAGAACCGGTTGGTGGCCTCCTTCACACACACAGCCGCAAAGAAGAAAGAGAAGAAGAATAGAAATTGGGCTTTGGGGTGTTCACATAATAATAGTGTTAGTTTTGAAGTCTATATAATTAAGGAGTACATGGGAGGCACTTCTCTCCATAATAGGCAATAGACATTAGTTGTGTAACTCTCATCTCCCTATCCACTCTTAGTCCTTAGTTTAGGCTTAGGATTTCTCATTTTATTTCTCTTTGTTTTTGTTCAAACTTTGTTGTAATTTATGTTATTCATGTTACAATTTATATGCTTTTGTGATTTGATTTAATTTACGTTATATTCTAGTGTTTGTTTTGTTTAATTTTATTCTGCATAATCCTTCTCCATTTCTCTAATATTCTTCCAAAATTCTCTCTCAGTCAATTTCTAAAATTCTTCTAAAGACGGTTAAGAGACGCGGTTCCGATCCGGTCGAGTGTACGTGGTCGTTCCCGACGACTCGTAAATCAAAGGCTCGAGGAGACGACGCCGTTATCACACCACGGCCGCACCAAATCTATCCCACTTCGTCTATTTTATTTCGCATTTAATTTTGTTATTTCTTTATATTCATTTATTTTCATGCAATTTTACTTTTCAATTAGTTAAATCTCACTCAAAATTTGAAACTCTCAAATACAAGAATTTTTCAACTCATGCCTAAATGAAAATATTCTTCCTCGTGGGATCGACCCGTATTTACCACTTTACTCGTATTTTCAAAATCATTTAAGTGAGTGAGTGCGGTTGTATAAATTTTGAAATTTGTGTGACACGGCATTTTTAAACGACGGGTGTCGAGCGCATCAAATTTTTGGCGCCGTTGCCGGGGAGAAAATAATTTTTAATAGTTGAAAATTCTTGTATTTGATGTGTATATTTGTATATTAACTTTTCTATTTTTATTTTGTAGGAAAAACAAAAATAAAATCAGAAAAACAAAGAAAAAGGTACATCGGACTTGAAAGTTATGTCTTTGTCATTTTATAGCTTCTTACATTCTTGAAAAATTCAAAAAAAAATCAAAAAATAAAAAACAATACAAATTGCACTGGATAGATAGGTTCATTAACTAAAAAAAAAATCTTCATTTGTACAAAATAAAAGACCTCATTGCAAGAGTAGAAACTACACTTTCATGCTCTAGGTCATGCATCATTTAGGATAGAAGTTCTTCTTTCATTTGTTTTCATTTTTGTTAATTGCATTTTGAAGATTGCGAGGGGCAAGGTACGTTCTACTCATCCTATTCTGACATGCATATTGCATAAGAACCCCTTGTTTTAAATTGTGGTGTGCATTTCATTTCAAAATACTTTAAGGGCAACACCCCTAAACAACATAAGGTGGGGGATTTCATCACCCCTTCCTTAGCCCACAAACCACATTTTCCTTGCATCTTTGCATCACCTAAGCCATGAATAAAAGCCAGTAAACATTGGCCCTAGGATCACACTATGATTCCTGTGTTATTTAGGTTTATCCTCTTATGAAAACTTGTGTCTAAGGCAAGACGGTCGGATGGCAAACGCCTTAAGCGGGACTGTGGTTTTGCATAATAAGGTCCCTACGAAAGTAGGGGGAACCTCCCACTTCCCCACCCCTTACCTGGCCGGTGGACATATTGAGGGTAAACTTAAGTCACACTTTAATCATTTTGTGAAACCCAATTTGTAGGTTTAGGTCGCATCTAGGTCATTAGGTAATTGTGTGTCAACTTGTGTGTGCATGTAAAAAAAAAATCCAAATAAAAAAAAAATATTATATCACTCTTTCTTGGGCCTTTCGCATCGCCACATCCACTTTTGTTTAGGCCCATTACTAGATACTTTCATGTTCAATCATGTGGGCCATTTGAATTCAAATCCTTTATTTACCCAATATCATCCAAATCCATCATTCGGCCAAAATGGGATTTACAATTCATCTCTTCCCCAAGAGCCAAACCAATTTCCATCGAATTTTTCCACCACCTTTTCTCACACAAATCCATATCCTAGGTGGGAAAATCAGCAATCTTCTTCTTGGGCACCTTATCAAAACCCCATTCACAATCCTTCAAACTCACACTTTTCAGATTGGGCTTCTTACTCAAATGCTCCTTACAACCAAGCCCAACATGAAGGACACTCCATCTACTCCCCATCACCTCAGTACGAGACTGATTTTCATTCTAATTCCTCACCACTGTCTGAGTCCTACCCAACCTATCCGGCTCCTCCACAGTCTGACGTCGAGGACCGATTTACTCAACTAACTCAGCTCATCTTGGCCAATCAGCAAACCCTTAATGCTCAAAGCCAAATCATTCAAGCCCATATTGATCAACGTGATAGAGAGCTAGAACTGGACCAACATGCTAGCCTCTCCACGGAAAATCTTGAAAATCAATTTCCTGATTATGATTATAATATCGGCTTGAATGCTCCATCTATCAATCCTCACTTCCATACTTCTCCATCACTTTTTGATAATGAGGATCATATGGAGCAGCCATATCAGAAAATTGGGGGGCAGCTGATGAATCTCAATTTGTAATGGCCAAAGAAAATAATGAGGAGCCTAAGTTGGGGGGAGAAGAATGGCCTAATGCAATTCAAATTTGGGCCTCACATTCTGCTGATCATTCTGATCAAGCCCAACCTAAAGAGGGCTGGCCCATGACCTTGTCACCACCTTCTGCTGATTACTCTTCACATTTTTCTGTTGAATCTCGGCCTCACTATTCAACTCCTCTACCCTCAAATCCCAATTCAGAGATGACATTCAATCAACCCTGTCAATCAATGATGCTTCAAAGTCAATCTCTCCAAGCACGAATTGATAGGATGATTGAGACGATCAAGAGGATTGAGGACGAACAAGTGCTTAGCTCTTCTGGTTGCATTTCTACTGATCAAATTCCTGATGATGACTATGATCACTCTATGATTCCCCAAGAGCATTACCCTCTGATTAATCTTAATTTAGAAGATGAAGGAATTATGGAGAGATCTTGTCAAAAAGATTTGAATGAGGAACCTAGACAATTTGAGGAGATTGAAGAATTTGATGGCAATGAAATTCATGACGGTGATGAACTGATGAATGATCATATGCCCCCTCCTAAAAAGGAATTTGAGGAGCCAGTGCTTGATTGTCAACATGAGGGAAATGCAAGAGAGGTGGATGATCTTCAGTTAGGGGGAGAGGATGAATATATTGAACCTCATCACAAGTCTCTCCCCGACCATGATGAACTTCTCTTTGAAGATGGGAATGGAGAAGAAGTGGAGATGGTACACGACTTTGATGAAATTATCTTTGAAGATGGGAAGGAAGAAGAAGTGAAGATGGATCTAGAATTGAATATTTATTTGAATAATGAAGTTGGGGTAAATGAGGAATTGAATGATTTAAGTGTGCCGCATAATAATTTCAATCTAGAGGAGCAGGTGGAGCTTGTGCCAATTCTTGACCACGGTGATACTTTTGAAATTCTTCCAGTCGATTGGTTCAACCTTGCTGATTTCCCTGATCCCACGAAATCTCAGGAGGAATATTTCCTAATTGATGACATGATTCTTGCCAATGTTCCTCCTCTATTCTCTGATTGGGGCGATTCTTTTGAGCTACCTCCACCTCGATATATGCTTTGCCCTTATACTCACCCATTCTAGTTATATCTCTCGGGGCATGCACAAGAACGTTTTCATACGAATGAAATCTTGTGGTGGCTCATTCTAAAATCAACTCGTTGGTTAATGCACTTCTATGCGTCTGGCTGAAGACGTAAAACTTAGCGCTTCTGGGAAGCAGCCTATAGTTTTCTTTCTCTGTATGCTAATAATGGCTTCTTGGGAGGCCACCCAAGCTTTTTGTGTGTTTGTGTTTTTATTTTGCAGGTGTGAATAAAAGATCAGTTGGGGAGAGCGAGAGCTACTTCTTTACATTGATTGCCCTGATTTTCAAAACCCACTACCACATTTTATCAGCAAAGATGCCCGTCCACGTTCACTTCCGCCAGGTTGTCCCGTTCCTTCACATATTTCTTACCTTCATTGTTCTATTATTTCAATTTGTTTCTGTCATTGAGGACAATGTCATTTAAGTTGGGGGGACGGAAAAATCAAATTGCACATGTTGCATTCAAATACAACCAATGTTTTAGCATTTATCCAAAAATTGAACAAAATAAACCCATTTTGAGTTTCATGACTCATGCTTCCATTAACAGTAATTCTGGAATAGAAAAGACTGGGATAATGATGATGGAAAACTTTGTCTAATCTAGCCATGGGAAAACTGATATAAGAATCTCTTTAAAGTTCATGTGCACTTTAGAAAAATAAAAATCACTTTGCACGCTAATGAAACAAAGAGGACAAGCCCTCTGCTATTAGGGATAGGTTATCTGATATTCAGTACTTCTTAAAGCAGAGATCTTTTATAAGCTTTCTGCCAAGTTATCAATCAAAATTAGTGCAAAAAAGACAAAAGAAAAAATATTGAAAAAAAATTGAGAAAAAGGCACCATGAAAAATGCCCCAATTCTGAGTAACCGGGCCTGCTTCACCTAAGACGTGTTGAGGTTCGCGTCAAAGGAAAAGGGAACTTGGATCTGGGTAACCGGGCCTGCTTCACCTAAGACGTGTTAAGGTTTGTGTAAAACAGTGAAGGGTAGTGCAGCATCATGTGTGTAGAAAAAATCTGTATCCCAAAAGGGACATTGCAATAAGGCAGACAAAAGCTATGCTTAATGCTCTGATTATGAAGTGCTGGGTTGAAAGACACTTATTCGGAATAGCACATAAGGGATGCAATTGTCTTCACTGTGGACTTAGCATTACACATGCACAAGTGCTATTGACCTTTACGTTGAATTCTTAATCATGTACCTATTTCCAAATCTAAGGCTAGTGTGTGGAAATAAGTCCAGATTCCTAATCTTTAGTTGACTCTATGAAAGATGCTCTGGAAATGTAGTATGAATATTTTAAACTCTTGTTGGTCCTAAATTTAAAATTATTTGTATTGCTAAGGGACTAGCAATGAGTAAGTTGGGGGGTGTGATAAGTGTGTAATTTTACATGTTAATTAATAGTATCACACACTTTTATGAGCCTTAATATGCATCACTATGCATTTATCACACTTAATATCAATTTCAGATCAAAATATTTCGGTGCCTGATTTAATTCAATTTTTGATTCTATTTTACAGACACAAATGGGCCAAAGCTCACACATCTAAAAGCCCATGACAACCAATCCCAATCTTAGTGCAAATAAAATAAAATAAAAAAATAAAATAATTATTTACATATATATCTGCTATATATATATATTTAAGACATATAGTTGAGATATATATATATATATATTTGATATATATATTATATATATATATATTTGATATATACTTTAGATATATATGTTATATAAATATTTGATATATATCTTTATATGGTATAGTTAACTATAAATCTAATACATATACATATGGGGGGGGCTTTTCACGTAGTTAATGCAAGCACGTTGGGCTTTACATTGCTATACATATAACATGCAAGTTTTATAATGTTATAATACGTTGTTATATATAACATGCAGGTTGGGCTTCACAACAAAGCTTCACATGGTCACGATGGGCTCTTCAACGGGTAAAAATAAGAACAAAGCATGCAGGGAGCAGCCCAAGTCTTCACGTGAGGTGGGCTCCACGTGTGCACAAGGGAGGTCGGCAGGTGGCTTTGCGGCAGGCCTCTTCAACACTTCGGTTGGGTTTCTTCAAAGGCCGCGGGCCTCAAATGCTTTCATGCAAACGTGCAAATGCAGTGGGCTGCACAAGGGGCATGTCGGCTGGGCGGTTAAGAGAACAGGGCAAGGCGTCGGCCAAACAAACTCCACGCTTGGCTGGACAACAATGCATGCAGAAAGGATTCAACATTAACTAGCTTTAGCAAGCTTCAGGTGGTGTTCGTCAACGCGGCAACGGCGGGCTTCACGTGGCACGGTCGCACACACGGCCAAGGCTTCAATCCACACGGCTGGCGGGCTAGCTTTCACACAGTCGGCCAAGGCTTTGACGGCGGCAACGTGGGGTTTTCAACGCATATGCAGGATGGCAAAAGCGGCTTCTCACCATGGGACAGAACCGGTTGGTGGCCTCCTTCACACACACAGCCGCAAAGAAGAAAGAGAAGAAGAATAGAAATTGGGCTTTGGGGTGTTCACATAATAATAGTGTTGGTTTTGAAGTCTATATAAGGAGTACATGGGAGGCACTTCTCTCCATAATAGGCAATAGACATTAGTTGTGTAACTCTCATCTCCCTATCCACTCTTAGTCCTTAGTTTAGGCTTAGGATTTCTCATTTTATTTCTCTTTGTTTTTGTTCAAACTTTGTTGTAATTTATGTTATTCATGTTACAATTTATATGCTTTTGTGATTTGATTTAATTTACGTTATATTCTAGTGTTTGTTTTGTTTAATTTTATTCTGCATAATCCTTCTCCATTTCTCTAATATTCTTCCAAAATTCTCTCTCGGTCAATTTCTAAAATTCTTCTAAAGACGGTTAAGAGACGCGGTTCCGATCCGGTCGAGTGTATGTGGTCGTTCCCGACGACTCGTAAATCAAAGGCTCGAGGAGACGACGCCGTTATCACACCACGGCCGCACCAAATCTATCCCACTTCGTCTATTTTATTTCGCATTTAATTTTGTTATTTCTTTAGATTCATTTATTTTCATGCAATTTTACTTTTCAATTAGTTAAATCTCACTCAAAATTTGAAACTCTCAAATACAAGAATTTTTCAACTCATGCTTAAATGAAAATATTCTTCCTCGTGGGATCGACCCGTATTTACCACTTTACTCGTATTTTCAAAATCATTTAAGTGAGTGAGTGCGGTTGTATAAATTTTGAAATTTATGTGGCACGGCATTTTTAAACGACGGGTGTCGAGCGCATCAAGTACACCTCGTTCTCTGACGGTCTATCATAGGACCGTCACTTGTCTCTGACACACCAATTCTGGGCCGTCACATTTCCTTTGGGTTTCTTTTGGCCCAATCTCGTTCTGTCAAGCCTAACGGTCTGAGCTATGACCGTTACCTTCTGTGACGCATGGACCTTGAGCCGTCACATTTTCTGCCATTCAGTCTTGGCTTCTCTACGCTCGATCATTCCTGACGGTCTGGTTATGGCCGTTACTTGTCTCTGATGCTCTACATCTGGACCGTCACATTTTCTGCACGCTACTTCAATCCAGCATTGTTCTGTCGTCCCTAACGATTTGGATCTAGCCGTTACATCATTTCTGACGCTCCCCAATGGACTGTCACATTTCCTGCACATCAAGTTGTAGTATGGTCTTTGTCATCCCTGACGGCTCCACGTTAGTGCATTACATAACTCTGACGCATCTTTTGTAGACCGTCACTTTTTTCTGCTGCTGGTTTTGTGCCATTCTCTTCTGCCTGAGGTTAGACCTACCGGTCTTACACATTTGCCAGTCCGTTCACACATTCCATTCCCACACATTGATACACTCATACATTCATTAACATTCATTCACATCCACATTTCATCCATTCATCCACATAACAAAAAACATAAAAGGAACTCTTCGCTCCATTTCATCCATCCGTTCTCATTCCCTTTTTTTTATATAAGTCATGTAAAAGTAAGAAGAACAAACAAAAAATAAGCTCACTCGGTGGGCTTGTCTCCCGGGCCGCCCTTGTCATCACCATCCTCGGGTCTCCTGGCGGGTGGCGCTATGGAGGCACTCTCCTCCTGCTGTTCCCTCTCTGCCCTCTCCTTCCTCCGCTGACCGGAAGAGCTGGCCTGGAAATCTACTACTGATCCACTCGGGGCAACACTCCTCCGTGCCCCGCTTTGAGAGGTGCTCCGCTCCGGTCCGGTCCTCGGCCCATCATCCTCACTATGCGCTCCATCGTCTGCAACTCGATCTTCAACTCGAAGATCTGACGCCGTGTCTCCCGGGCCTCGGTCCGGTAGCGCTCCAAGTCCGCTGTCCCGGTCCGGAGTCTCTCCACCTCGACTCGTGCCTGAGCCAGCTCTGTCCGGAGTCGCTCTGCCTCCGATCGTCCTCACTCTACCTCCGATCGTCCTCGCTCTGCCTCCGCTCGAGCGCGTTCCGCCTCGGCCGCCGTTGCTGTCAGCTCTCTCGTCTACGTTTTGCATCGTCAGTGTATTAAGCATTTGCATGAATCAAAAGCATTTAGATCTAAAGAAGCATTTAGTTTCTTAGCCGCTCCGCAAGGGTGGCCTCCGCCTCCTCGGCCCAAGCGACCGCTCGAGTGAACTCGGCATCCCGTTCAGCTCTGCCCCCGGCAGGCTGTGATGAAGATGACGGGGCATTCGGTCCGGCTCTTTGGGCTCCTTCAGCCCGCTGCATTTAGAATTAGAGTTAGCCAGTCACATTTGCATCATTTGCATCATAATCAAAAATCATTTAAGTTTAAGTTTTTGGGAATCCTACAAGAAGCTCCAGAGCGGTCCGGTACTCGTCCCGCTGCTGGATGGTAGCGTGGAGTAGCCCCTCGAGCTCGGCTATCCTCCCCTCAGGGTCTAGCTGCATTTAGAAAGCATATGAGTCAGTGCATATAGGAAATTTTCATGTAAAAGCATTCAGAGATAGGGTTTAGAAGTTCATACCGGTCGTCAGGTACCTCGGTACACCTGGTCCCCGTACCGCCGGGCGAAGGCTTTCAAATACGCCTCATCGCTCTCGGCCCGCTCCTTTACTGATCGACCTCTCTTGTTCCAATCATGGACATACTTCGCCTTGCGGGCGCACCAATCCACATTGCCGCTAATTCCCTTTGATGACTTGCCCGGGCGCTCATCGTCTCGGTGTGGGTAGGTCACCTCTGGCTGGTGTAGTCCCCGAGTCCGCAAGATCAGGCGGTAGTGCAATGGCTCGATGACGTTGATGCAGTGCAACCACACGTCTCGCCCACGGTATGATAGGGCTGTCTGGACCCATGGCTGTCCCTCGGTACTCTCATCCCGGTACGGGGTCCATCTCACCTGAAATCATGTTAGTTAGTTTGTCAGCATGTAGAAACATTCATAAACATTCAGAAGCATTTAGAATCATTCAAAGCATTTAGAGTTCTGGACTTACCACTGTATGCGGGAAGGAATCCAGCTCATCCAGGATCGCCCGGGTCAATCGAGTGATCGACCCTGAGTCCCTCGCAACTACCCATCGTCTGGCGATCGGGATCCGCTCGGGGTGAAGTAATGTGCCTCTCTCTATCCCAGGGAGGTATATGAAGCTCCAGATCTGCATTTAGGAGTCATGTCAGTCAATTACATTGCATTATCATTTGCATAATCATATAGAATGCATTTAAGATAAGTTTACCTGTAGAAAAGGTGAGAATCCGCCCAGCATGGTCTGTCGGTCTATCGTGCTGAGCGACTCGAACAGGAAGGCCAAGACCGCCGCTGCCCATGCATAATTCCCTACTCTACCTAAGTCCTCGAGCAGTGGCAGTAGTATGCAGCTGATCACGTCCGCTTGAGTCGCGAACAGCAGCTTCCCGAACAGTAGCATGAGGAACCGCCTCAGCACGCGATCTCCCTCTGGTCCTGCCTCTGCTGCCACATGTGGGCGCACCTGCTCTATCACTCGCCCGAGATGCTCCTCGGGTAGCTCTCCCACTGCAATAGCTGCTCCTCTCAGTCCTAGGCTCTCATGCAGTCTCAATCTCGAAATCTGGGATGAAGTCTGGCCTGGTCTGATCAAATCCAAGCCCAGCAGCTCCTGGGCGAACTCCCTGTAGTTCCCGTAAGTCCACCCGGTCACTGCCGCTCCGTGGACCCTCAATCCTGTAATCCGCGCTATGTCTTCCAGTGTGGGGATCATGTGGCCCCACGGGAAGATGAATGCTCTGCTGATTGGATCCCATCTCTCGTGCAATGCGTAGAGTAGCGGAGTGTCCATCCTGATCGCCTCGATGCTCAGCACCTCGGCGAATCCCATTCCTGCGAGTCGCTCTCTCTGGTAGTCGGGCAGTGCTTGGTAGACCGCCCGGATCTACAACCATGATATTCTTGTTCGCCTCTTCCCCTGCATGCATTTAGATCATAAGTTAGTCAATTGCATCATAGAATCATTGCATAACAGTCATATAATAAAAACAAACAAAAAATTGAATAATTAAAAACCTAAAAATCAGTTCTGATCTCTGGTGATTGTGACGGCCCTGGGGTGGGGCATCATACGGCTCTAACGCACAAGGGGTGATGCGTTAGGCTCGTGACGGTCGCTGGAAGGACCGTCACACTCTCTGCTAAAGGGTGTTCTCCCCTTTTGTTTCCCTTGGCTTCCCACTGTGGCCAAATGGCCTACATGTGTTCCTAATGGGTTCATAGACCCATTTTCTACCCCCTATCATCCATGCATGCACTTAAAAACTCATAAAAATTAAAAATTGAAGATTAGGGCGGGTGGGCTTACCTCTCGGTCTTGGTCCCTCTTCCTCTTCTTTTCTTGTGCTTTGGGTTCTCCTTCATCCTGGGGTGCTTCCCCTTGCTCCTCCTCAGCCGTTGGAGCCTCTTCCTCCACCGTGGATGTTCTCACCGTCGTTTCTTCTTCCACGGGCGGTCGGATTGCCTCCCGTTC
The DNA here is from genome assembly GCA_022559845.1 of Amorphophallus konjac. NCBI lineage: Eukaryota > Viridiplantae > Streptophyta > Magnoliopsida > Alismatales > Araceae > Amorphophallus > Amorphophallus konjac. The sequence continues at coordinate 14,924,480 of CM040119.1, read as the reverse complement.
TATCCGACGATGCAGGCGTCAGATGGCCTTCCTCTTCGTCCCCTTTTCCCTTCTCTTCGGTGGCTGTGGGGCCTCGTCGCCGGCCATCCTCGTCGGTGGTCGTCTCGGTGGTCTGGGGTTTCTTTTGGGGGTGTTTAGGGCTGTGAGTGTGTTGAATGAATGAGGCTTGTGACTGTTCGTTTTATTTTTTTTGAACGCTCAGGAAATGTGACGGCCTATTGCCAGACCGTTACATTCTCTGACGCGTCTTCCTTAGACCGTCAGGTCAGTTGAATTGTTTCATTGAAGAATTTGAACCGCCAATATCTAACGGTCCAGGCCTAGACTGTTACGTTGTGTAACGCACTGTGTCTAGACCGTCACAATTTGAAGATTTCTTGATGAATAAAATGGCTTATTTGATGCTTGAATGATTGCATTTTCTGCCATGGCGCATATTATTAATGCTTTTCATGCGTACAAATGGTTATGCCTTGTTTCATGCTCAGATTAATTATCATTGGCTAATCTTTTTGCTCATGGATGAAGTTATGAACATTATGCTTTGCCATTTGCCGGGCAGGTAAGTCAGGTATTGTATCCCGAATCCTTTGTCCCTTTAATGCATTACTATATGTTATCTATGATATACTATCTCGAGAACCGGCTAGTCATTCAAGTGTTCTGGGATCTGATGTTCCCCTTAAACAAAAATGATGATGATCTAGGTGCACATGTTTAATCGTTGGATAGGCCGTTAGGTTAGAAAAATTTAGGGACGATGGTTTTGTCTTGCACGCCATGGTTGCAGATGGTGTCCTGACCCTGATTTCTCTGGTCTAGCAATATTATTCTCGAGTATCTTGTTATTTTATCTTTCTTTGTATTCTTTTTAATGATTTTTTTATTTTAGCCCAGCATGCATCATGCGCATTCTTTGAGCATTCATGAATTCTTCATCTGCCAAGGTGTCTCAATGATGGTGAATAACTGTGTTCTTAATCTCGAATAAGGAGAATCATTCCACTCTGAATTAGAAGGATTCATTCGATCTGTTTGTTTGATTTGGTTGGCTGGAGATCCCTGTCTGGAGTTTAGTCAGTTGTCTCTTTCCTTTCCGTTGCTTCCGACGGCTAGCCGTGTTTTCCTTTCCTTAGTTGTTAGTTCCTCCAGACATGCGTCCTTTGGTTGGCTATTTCCTTGTGATTAGTTTGAAGTTTTCCAAGAAAATCCCTGTCACTTGTTGGTTGGACGGGTGCCGTTTGCCTTAACGCCCACTTTTCAGTCCGCTCCGCTTCATTTCCGCTTCATCTCCATGTTCTATTTCGCTTTCACTTCACCTCCGCTCGCTCCCCTGCAAAGAGGACGTTAAGGAGGGGCCTCTGTTGACACCCGTTTTATGACCAATAAGTTGGGTCATCTCCTTGTTCATTCTATATGATGCTCCGAGTTATTCCCTTTCATTGAGCCTTCTTGATCAGTTGGAGGTTTATTTCATGGGTCTTGATTCCTTGGTTGGGTCTGATTCCTTGATTTCTTGCATTCGATGAAGCTTAGCAAGCCTTCCTTTTCATCTTGGATCCTTATTGTCTCTAACGGTCTATTCCAGGGGCGTTACGTTTCTCTGACGCATTAGCCCATGGCCGTTACATATTGAAGAGCCCTTACCCTTAAGGCTTCTTTCCAGTTCTTACCCTTTGGCTATCCATTGTCTCTAACGGTCCAACACGGGCGCATTACGTCTTTCTGACGCATTGGCCCTGGGCCGTTACATCTTGAAGAGTCTTACAGCTTAAGGCCTGTTGCCAGTGCTTATCCTTTTGCCTATCCGTTGACTCTAACGGTCTGTCGTGCGGCCGTTATATTCCTCTAACGCGTCTACCCATGACCGTTACATTCATTCAGAGTTCAACTGTTTAGAACTTCTCCCCGTTGATCTTATCTTCTTTAGAGATAAGGTTTTCTGATGGTCTACTCCTGGTGCATTACGTCCCTGTGGTGATCTGTCGTGCAGCCGTTACATCTAACAGAAGTCCTCGCAAGTCTGGTCTTTTCTCTGCTACTCCGTGGCTGAGTTGAGAGTTTGATCTTGTGATTTCTCTTCCAAATTTGATCCTCAGGATCTTCTGTTTGTTTCTAAGGACTCTTGGGAGTATTATCTTCAAGAGTTTGCTAAGAATCATCCTCCTTTTTAGCTGGATTATCCTCTGCTCAACCGGAGAGTTTGAGGGTCTATAAATAGAACCCTTGACTTCATGGCCTAAAGAGGAGAAATCTGGAGTTTGTGTCGAAGTGCTGCCGCATTCTGGAGCCACATCCAACCAAGGAGAATTGATTTTCTGTGTCCATCTGCATCTCAGTCAAGGGAGTACTTTGGTTTCAAGTGTTTAGTTTCATCATTAGCATACTTGTGTTCTCTCTTCTCCTTTGCATCATAGCATTGTCCCACTCCTTATTCCACGTTCCTCCACTTGTTTCAATCATCTAAACATCCTTCCTATGTTTTAAAACGCCCAGAGGGGTTAAAAAACCAAACTTCCCCGGTATTCCCCTTTCCTTTTGCATGATATTAAGTTCATTGATTATTGATGCTACGTTGTGTGAAAGGCTAATTTGGGGTTATTTTTGTTGTGTTCTACGTTCTTTGGCAGGTTTACAGGGTTCATTAGACGAGGCCAAAGTTTTCTAGCCGGTTGGAAAGTTTGGAGTTTGAAGGATTCACGAGCTTGTTCTGCAGACACTCTGACGGTCTTCATTAGGCGCGTCAGGTTCCTCTAACGGTTCATCGGGCGACTGTCACACTCCTATGACGCGTAGGTTCTAGGCCGTTACATTCAACAGAGCTACAGTGTCCTATTGGTTTCTCTCTCCCGTGGGCGGGTGCATCATCCTCCTATTCTAAGGTAATTCTCAGGTCTTTGGCTTGTGTTTACCTTGGTGGCGATCACGTTCTTTCTTAGTATTGGGCATTGGTTTTCTCTCTCTCATCTCTTATTTATCTTGCTTGTTCCACCCATGCGGTGTGTTTTTGTTTATTCCTTCGCTCCACGCTCCGGCGTGTGTTTTTCCTTTCCTTCTTTAGTTTGGTTTGATTGAGATAGCATTGCCCATGCTAGAGCTTGTTCTGATTGCCTAGGTTCATAGTTCACATGTTCATAGGTTGATTGAGATCGTTGTTATTTGCTCATTATATTTGTCATTCATCATATCACATAACAAAGGAAGAAAACAAATCAACATGGTCGAGCCTTTATGACTGACGATGAGCTGGCGGAGATGGACAATTGTCGCCGCCCGAGGAAGAGGGGGAGGGATTCGACTCCGGCCCAGAGTCGCGTCACGCCTTCTTCTGAGATGCCTCCCTCCAGAGTTCCTCCACCGCCGTTGCCTGTAGTGCCGGTAGCTGCTGCTCTGGCACCCGCCTCTGGAGGGTGGGGGCAAGAAGTGTAGCGGCAGGAAAATGGTTCCTAGGTCACGTACCACCTTCTCTATTTATTTGTTGGGGAGGTCGTCTCGCGCCCCTGGAGGCCTACACACACCAAAAAATCAGAAGGGCGTCAGAAGGAGTCCCGGGTGTTATCCCAGGGGACAACCCTCCGATTCTTAAGTCAGCAAGGGATTAATGAGTAGCAGAGAAGATCAAAGTAAGAGAAGAGTAGATATCGTAGTAGATGATTTGAGAGGCGTGTAGGTCCTTCGAGCGCGTGCTCGCCGCGCCCAACGGGCCTTCGGAGAGTGCTCGCTGGGTGATACTGCCGTGGGGGAGGAGGACTCTCTCTAGTCGTTGCAGGTTGGGTCGCTCTCTTCTCAGTGGGGGGCTCTTGTGGCGGAAGTATCCACCGTGTCCTCTTGTGTAGTAGTGTGGGCTTTTAGTAGAAGAATCTACCGTACCCTTCTCTCTTGTCGATGTCCCTTTTATATGGGTTATCCTGGAGCGAGGGACCTCATCCCTTGATAGGGAAGGATCCATTTAGTAGAGTAACATTTTCCCGCTATGTTGGCGGGGATTTTTTGTTGGAGGGCGATAGCCTCGGCGTCGGCCGGTTCTTGGGCGAGTCTCACGGCGCTCATGGAACGTGCTCACCCATTACGAGGCCAAGGCCGACGTCGTGGGGGCAACGGTCGGTCGCCGGAGTGTCCTCTGGCGAGAATTGTGCTTGGGCCGGCTCCATCGTGCGTCATGGAATCTGATGCTCTGTTGGGTCGGTCTCCCCCTTATTGGGTTGAGCATGCGTGCTCGTCCCTTGTCTGGGCTTAGTACGTCCAAATCTTAATGGGTCGCTCGTGATTGGGCCGTTTCTGGGTCAGACCAGATTTACCCTCCTCACATAGTATTTATGTACTATTTGATTTTAAGCAGTAATATATCTGTTAATATATTTCAAGGAATAATTTTTTTTTCAAATTCACTTCTAACAAAGATTTACTTACAAAAAAGTCAATCTTTTATAGGTGATAGGCCAGGATCCAAAATTAAAGTTCTAAACCCTAAGCTGCAATTTTGAATCTAAAACAGCAGTTTGCAGTTTCGGATCCGAAACTATAAACTGTAATTTTGGATCCAAAATTGTAAACTATAATTTCAGATTCAAAATTGTAAATTCAAAAGTTTACACTTTTGGATCAAAAACTGTAAATTCAGATCTTTCTATTTTGATATTCGGATCTAAAATTATAAATTTTGATTGGATGTAGGTCGGGCCTTTAAGGATCTAAATCTGAAGCCGAAAGTAACACATTCGAATCCAAAAATAAAATGAAATATGAATTCGAATTTAAATTTAAGTCTAATATTAATATTTTGATATGGGTTAAGATGAGAGAGAGATGTATTTAAAAAATTCTAAAAAATTACAGATCTCCCATGAAGAGAGAGGCTAAAGTGGGTAAATAAGAGAGAGTTAGAAAGAGAGCTAGCGAGAGAGAGGGAGAATAAATTCAAATTTCAAAAAGTAGTGACATCAACTCTCATTAAAATTTATCGAAAATGCTACATGTGCATTGGGAAAATAAACATTTTTAAAAGTAGAGGTAGAGAGGGAGACATACGGGACAAGAGAGAGAGAGAGGGAAAAAGAAATCGAAGGAGAGAGAGAGAGAAAAAGGGAGAGAACGAAAGTTCCTACTCGCCCTCCTTGCTGTGGAAGACATATCTCCTCACCTTGCCGGCCCCGTGGGCAGCCCACCGTCGGTCCCTTAGCCTCGTGCGCCCCCCACCACCAGTCCCCTTGGAGAACATCATATCCATAATGTCTTTCTTTCTCCCTCTCTCTCTCTATCTCTATCTCTACTACCCCTTCGATGAATCCCTTGTCGAGTTGTTGCCCCCCTCTCTCACTCTGCCCATCCCCATTGCTCCCCCAACCACCGCCGCTCAACTTTGGTTTCTACCTCTAGAGTCCCCATCACTCTCACTTCCCCCCACCACCCCTACGGACCCCCTGCCAGGCTACTCCTCCCTCCCTCGTGCCGCCCACCGTCGTTGCCCCCCCAACCACAGCCATCCCCCCTGTCCCCCCAGCCCTGGCACAGCCGTCTCTACCGCCCTCGCCCTTGTCCTCACCCTCGTTGTAGTCTACCCAGAGAGAGGTTCTGCGAACAAAAGGGGATAGGCGGGAGGAGAATGGTTACCCCGAAATCTGTGAGAAGGGGATTGGGGGGTGGGAGGCGGGTGAGCAGGGTTGCCTCGAAGGTGCCCTAACACGAGGGCTTTATATGGCACCCCGCGATCCGATCCAAAATGGGAGACTTTGGATCAGAACTTTGTCACCCCGAATCTGAAAAATACATGTCTTTCAGATCAAAAGTTTGATCCGAATTCAAAGAAAATCGGATCCATATCTGGTTTTTAGATCCCACAGATCTGTTGACACCCCTAATCAACATCCAGAAGGTGGCCAAGGAGTGCTTCATCACCTGCGACTGGGAGTTCGCCTCCTGACCTAGGAGGTGGCCGGTGTTACTGCTCCGCTAGATCGGTGTGTTGGGTGGACCGGTGGTGAAACATGCTATGGCATGCCTAGCGAGGGTGGTGTGTGCTGGAACTACTGCCACCACCATCGTGCTATAACTCTCTTTATTTCTCTACTCTCTCTCTTTTCTCTGATGATGCAGGGGGTGATCGGCTGTGGATAGGGTGGTGCCACTTGTTTGCGACCTTTTCTTTCTTTCGCGGGTCGATCGACCAACTGACTAACTGGTAGTCAAATGATCAATTAACGACGCGGGCGTGCCAGTCACATGAGTGACGATTTTATTGTGCGCTCACTCTGACCCATGTCGGGCGAATGTGAGGTTCGGTCGGGACCAGCAGTCCGCCATACCATAAAGGTTATGGCGTTAATTACATCCCTCATGAGGAGGGAACACCTTTGATTAATTGCCGAGATATCGGGCTGTCAAAGCCGGGATAAAGGGTACAGAGCAGGCAAGTGATCATGCAGGATGATACGATTGACTACACACGATTTATTAGGGTGGACCCTGGTACACGGCGGAGGACTTAGGCTCGAAGGCCACCTTCACGCGTAACAAAGCCTCCAATCAGGCGTAACCTGACCTTCTGGCAATGTTATTTGATATACCGAGGATGCGCACATTCGGGCATGCATTAATGCGATATGAGTGCTTGGACTAAGGCATGACGGCAAGGATTCGAGGCGTATCGATTCAAGCTTGAACATGCTAATTTTATTCAGTTTATTGGTTGAGGAGCTTGCATCCTTCTGTGATTAGCATAGGAAATCATCCCATAAGTGGGAAAGGGGTTAGAATGATGTGACGACACGATTCGGAACGAAACCGGTGCAGTGCGTGCGAAGAAAGGGGCTAAAACGCTTGAAACGGTGCCCTAAAACGTAGGTAAAAGGTTTAAAACGGCGCCAGAACCGTAGGTAAAGGGGCAGTCCTGTTAAAGCGGCGCGGGGAGCTGGGGCGCGCCGGGAAGGGGCGCGCCGGAAAGAGCGCACCGGAAAGGGCGCGCCGGGAAGGGCGCGCCGTTTTAAGGCGTTATCGCACACGAACGCGCCGAATTAACCCGATTTCATGGAAACAGGAGCTTCGTCGGTTTATTCATGGATTTATTAAAAGGTTTTGGAGGGTTTTGAGAATTTATTGAGTTGATTATTCATCGGATCGGTCCCGAGTCATTCAAAGGTCGAATCACGGGCTCGCGCGAGGTCCGGACGCGAGCGCGGCGACTGTTCCGAGTTTAAACTCGTTCGAGCCGGAATTTCGGCAGCATCTCCCCACCCCAAAGGATTGTCGGGGAGACGCAGGGAGTACTCACATGGCGGAGTAAGCCCCTAAAAGCCGGGTGGCACAACGGCGGCCGGCAGACCCAAACGGATAGGAAGACCCCGAGGGCTAGCCTGCTAGGGGCACCGAGTCCGTGGGTAACAGTGAGTGAGTGAGGCGACTCGATATGGGAGCGAAAACCCCGAGGGCTAGTCTACGAGGGGCACGCGACCCAAGTCACCACAACACTCGAATCGGGACGACCATATAGGGAAGGAATCCCCGAGGGCTAGCCTACGAGGGGAACTCAACCCACGGTCACTGTCGAGTCCGTTAAGGACTGTAGATTCTGAACTGTAGGGCTTGCCCCCATTATTGTACATCCAATGGTCCACAGGGAGATTCGTCATCGAGAGACGATCCCCCTGTCAACCGAATGATTGGTGAAAACAAGATTTGGGGAATGTCCCCCCTCCCCGGATGCTGGAGTGATGCTACATAGCATACTCCCATCAAAGTGCAAGTGACATAACAGGAAGCGGTATGAGACTTCGTTTGACGGCGCCAGACAGACAAACTAATTGCCTTGAAACATATTAAAATGATGGAGCCCCACGGGTCAAGCAGGTCAATCACCAGCAAAACGTGTGGTCGGCACATAGCCCGGGGCACAGATATACATATACATGTATATGATATTCGGGAACAAACCCACATGGGGCTCACCGTCGAACAACTGGGAGCCGTCCGAGGATTCTTCCCGTCCCCCTGGTCTAAGAAACAGAGCGTGAAGGGGACGGTGAAGAATCTTATTCCCTAGGCGGGGACCAGACAGAGATATGCACACAAGTACATCTCCGCTCGCAGAGCCCGTGAAATATTCAATGCCGAACCCGGCCATTGCATCAAACTCGAAAGAAAGAGAACCCCGGGGAGGGGGATGAATGATTCATATCGCCCGGAGGCATATCCGATGTCAGAGAAATCGGTTACACGAGAGTATATATATATGCTGGGGCAATCATTAAATGCACGCTCGAAGGAGGGTTAGAAAGCGAGAGGAAGAGATACGACATCAATCACAGCAGCTCTTCATTCATCCCATGAAAGACACAGGTATATATATACAGAGCACATAGATTCCGGCGCCGTCGTTGTCGATCGGCCGCCGTTTCCTTTAACGAAGAAACGATTACAGACGGAGTAAAAAGGGGCAGAAGAAAAGGTGAGGAAGAGGGGGAGGAAAGGCTCATATCATCGCCCCTCCCCTCTTCTTCACTTACATTGCAGCTTTGAGGGCAAACTCAGCAAAACAGAAGTGGGGGGATTCGACCAGAAACACGATGACGACCCACCTAGGAGACAGGGAAGCAGTCGATCGTCCTCTCCGACACCGGGGAGCTCGAGTGGAAGAGGGTGGCGGCCGCCGAGGGACTTCAGCCGGGGACTCCTTCAGAAAAGAACCCTCCCCAAAAACCCTCTCTGGACCTCTCTTCCCTCTTGTTAATTCTCTTTTTTCTTCTTTTCGATTCCGCTTCCTCTCCGATCTCTCTTCTCCTTGGTCGAAAGCAGGCTATATATAGCCTTGTGATTAATTCGGCGCCCCAGGAAGAGGCGCGTCGGGTTGACGACGCCGGGGAGAGGCCCCATTTGGCCTTTGCGCGCCGGTTCGACGGCGCCGGGGAAAGGCCCCATTTGGCTTTTGCGCGCCGGATTGACGGCGTCGTTTTAACCTGTTCACTTGGCGTGTCCAGTCCGGTGGGCCCGGAGATGATTCCGGAAGCTCCCGTCGACCGTTCCTCTCACCCTGGCCATCGAAGGGCCTTGATGGGGTGTTCACGAAGCTCTTGATAGGACGAATGGCCTTAAACAAGACTTCGTGTGTGTCCGGTCTGAGCACACGGGTGTCCTACTGACACAGTCTTCGGCACTGTGATTTGTGCTTCTGGCTGAGACGGACTCGTGCTCGAAGCTTCCTTGCAGGATGATGTTACATCCTGGACAATTCCACTTTGAACGGTGATCAATCGGCCACTAACGGGCCCACTATGGCGAGAAGCCGAACCCGTGTCGGGTAATCGGGGTCTTCTGCTGACAGAACCTTCGGCCCCTTGTTGCGGATGACCGGGGACATTCTTCCTTCTTAGGAGAGTCATTGGGTAGACCGTCGTCCTTGGTCGGGCGACGGATGTGGGGTAGCGGCATGACGAGGCCGATGCCGGATCATTGGGTAGGCTATATCGCGCTGCCGGTCTGTTGCGGGTTCACTTCGACTCTCCTGAGGTAAAGTCCCCGATGTTCCCTTCAAGGTGGCTCAGGGCCTCGTCAGCTTGAGGGGTTCTCTTGATAAGTTTATCTTTATCGACTTCTGTGATTCAGTGGGCCGTATCATTCATCTTTGCGGCTTGGTTGCCAAATGATCATATTTTGAGTGCCAACAAATGCCCCCCAGATGTAGGCGGTGCAAGTGAGGCAGGAATGCGGCAAGGCCTACGGATGAGCTTCGTTTGGTTGACGGAGGCTCGAACGGCACTTAATTCTGGCATCGGACGTTAATCCGGCGAGGCAGGAAACCTGACGGCGTCACTTAAAACGGCGCGGCCTTTGCTTCGCTGGTTAAAACGGCGCCGCCTTTACGGCGCGCCCTGGACTTCGGGGGTTAAAACGGCGCGGCCCCCACGGCGCGCCATTCGCTAAAAACGGCACGCCCCGGGGCGCGCCGTTTTAATAGGGGTGGAGCCCCCCCCTATATATGGCCTTCTTCTTCATTTTTTCTTCACAGAAGCTCATTTGTGAGATTTTTTTCTCTCTCTTCATCTCGCTTTCTCCTCTTCCTGCGGCGCCGAGTGGCTCAGGGTTCGGGCGATTTTGCCCGTGAGCGGGTGAGTTGAGTGTTGCTGTTCTTTGGGTTTTGAACCCATTCTTCGGGCCCCGGGAGGCTCTTTGTAGGACTTGTCCTCGGAGCTGGATCCCTCGGGTGTCCCCTTTGGCCTAGGCCTAATGGCTGTGGCTGCTTTTAGGGGCTGCTCCCTTTGTGGACGGCTTCCGCTTTCTTTTTGGCAAACCCCGGAGCTGAGGAGATGCTGTCAAAATTTTGTCAGAAATATTGTTTCGATCCACTAATTTCTGACTTTTGTTTGTTCTTTTCCTGGCGCTGTTTTACAGATAACATGGCCTCCGGCTCTTCTTCCTCCGTATCCCGGGTCGCCGTGACATGGGGGAATGTCCATTCCCTTGATCGGGGGCTCCGACGTGTAGCCGTAGTGGCTGAGTCTTCGGACTCAGAAACCGACACCGTCGACACCTGCCGTTTGTTGATTCTTGACGGCAACCACTTCAGGTATGACCGAGGGGACGACATCAGACGGGACCATCCCAAAGATAAGCATCTGATGGCGTTCCTCGAGCGCTTCAACCTTGGCGGGAAGCGCGATTTAATTCTGGTCCGCAGAGCTGAAGGAGCGCTACTGGCGGAGCGGGACAGCCTGACTGAGTCAGTCACCTATGGTATGCCCATGTACATCCCCGGGGAACCCAGGAAATGGGGGGCCATGCTCGGAGTGCAGGAATTATCCCCCGAGGTCGGGATGCTGACGAGAGCGCCGCAGTACACACCAGCTCGCTGGAATGAAACCGCCGGCCGCGTTGACAGGGAGAAGCCCATATATGGTCTATTCCTCGCACCGCTCCATTGGGGATACCGGGACGAGCCTTTTCTTTTGGACTGCTTGGCGGTCCGGTTCAAACATCAGATTTCAGTGGGGTGGTTTGGAGAGCTCAAAGCCACCGATGCTCACGCCTTCAGACCGGGAGCGGTTGAATTTACAGACTTTGTGTTGCGGCAATACGCCCCCATCTTGGAGCACGCCGGAGTTTATCAGAGCGTGTATGCTTCCCGGTATAGATACCCGATCTCCCGAGATCTATGTTGCGGGATGATTGAAGTCTTCTGCCCAGAGTACAATACTTTCTACACTGCAGAAGGTGAAACTTCATTGGATTTATGGAGCCTTTCTCAGCTAAGCAGCCTGCCGATAGATGGAGAGCCGTATGAAGAAGTTTGCTTCACAGACTGGCTGAAGGACCAGACAGATGGTGAAGGCAACTACTTCACGGGCTTCGCCTATCGTTATTTGATGAAGGCGTATCGCACCCTGCTGCGCCTGACACTTCACTCGCGGGAAGCGCGAAAGCCTGGTGAGAAGAGGCGCGTGCGGATGGGCACGTGGCTTCAATATTTCTTTGGTGGGGAGCAGCACTATGAGGACTTCCCCACAGTGGTTCCGACAGCGGTGGCGCGGAAGAAGAGGGCTCGGCGCCAAGCAACATATCCTGCTGTCTCAGGGAGAGGGCGGCAGGCCGGCCCGAATCCCACGGGAGTTGACGCAGTTACACACTGTGCTGCGTACTTGACATTTTGGCTTTGTTCATTCGCCCTTCCCCAAGGAGACGAGACGGTGATCAGGCCGGAGGTGATTTACCCTGCCTGTTTGATGGCTTGGGGGACGAAGCTGTCCCTGTGCCCTGTGGCTTTATGCCTTGTATACAAAATGTTGGGGGATTTGCACAAGTCACGCATCCCTAGGAATTCACGGACAGTTGGTCCCCTCCACTTTTTTAATGCCTGGGTCTGCACCCTATTTCCTGAAGCAGCTCCCCGGTCAATGCAGTCAGATCGTCCTTTGCCGCGGATGATCGAATTTGCCAGTGCCGAACCGTCCTCACTGGCGGATCAGCTTTTCGCCATTCGGGGGAAGTTGACTACAGTTCTAACAGATTCCCCTGGCGTTCTACATTTCTGGAGCATGGCTGCCAGCTCCAGCCCTCTTGTCAACAGGATGCGGCAATGCCGATTATTTGAGACAGAGGAATTTATTCATCAGCTGACCGGGTCGAAGAGCACAAGGCCCATCTTGGAGCCGGAACTGGTTGAGTGGGCATTGTCTATTCGCCCCCAGTGTTCTAATCTTCAAGAAAAGCGGCTTGCTTTGGCTGGAGCTGTATTATCCTTTCCGTTTCAGCCAGAATTTTGGGTATGACCAGCAAATTCCTTCTTCTTCAGCCCGATTCAATCTGCCGAACAGACACCGGGCTGGTCAGACGGCTACTGATGAAGCCCGTGGATGGTGGGACTACTTCCATTGCCGAGAGGACGTATCATTCAGGGTGCCAACCCCGGCTCGCCTGCCCCGAGTGACTCCAGACTTCATCAAGTGGTGGAACGCACGAACGGGCTTTTATCAGAACTTCCAGAAGGACTGCTGGCATGCTGCCGAACGCCGTTTTTTAGACTCCCAGCGGGAGCCTATTCTGGATGTTGATCCAGCCTACTTGAAGAGGCTGAAATCTTGGTCCAACACTGAGGTGGCGGCATATGTAGAAGCCAGGAAAGCTGCGAAGGGCAAGTCGTCCCGAGCCGACCCGAAGATGCCAGAGATCCAGAGGGATGATTATATTAAGACTCTCTGGGGGTTGTGCCGGGTTAGCAGTGACCGGATTGCTCTTCAGACAATCCCCCTTCCGGTGGAAGAACCTCTTCCTAGTACGGCAAGCTGGCGCCCAGAAGTCGACCATTTTCATCCCTATCAGACCTTCATCGGGAGGGAAAACAGGCGGGCTGACTTGTATACCAACACCCCCTGGATATTCGCCCTGCTTCATTCTCATGGGCTTTCAGTTGCCAGTCCATTAGAAGCCATTCGGAGCCATCAGCTTCTAATATCCTTCAAGCATGTTGACGGCTGGGGATTCGACCACTTGAGCTTATATCATCACTTGTCCTCCCGCAGCCATGAAGATTTGGCCCAACTGACGGAGAAAAGTGAAACAATTGGTGATGTATGCTGGCTGATCCGTGAGGAGGCTTCTCGGGACAAGGCGCCAATATTGCTTTACTGGCCACTCAGTCCTCAATATACCGGGTTGCCAGGTAATGCTTGTTTTCTTCTTCAGCCCTGAGGCTGCTTCTTCTATAGTCAGTGCGCCTCTTCTTACTTATGTGTTTTTGCAGCTCGCCTTTCTGCGGGAGCGACTCGACACTGTAGGGAGTTGATATCTAAGGCGGAGAAGCCTTCATATTTTAATACTCCAGAGCCGGCTCCGACCACGACGCCATTACCCCCTGGGGACTCGCGGAAGCGGACCAGGTCTCAGGTCAGGGAGGCCATCAGTAGGGCTAAGAAAGCCAAGAGGGCAGAATCCTGTACTACTCGGGCACGTCGGAGGAAGGCTGCTGAAGAGGAGTCTACGGTCCCCCTTCCTCGAGTTCCGTCATTTTCTGAATTTGAGGCCGCCCGGACACAAGGGCCTGAGGGAGAAGGTGACTTCTTATTCTTGCATGGCTTATTTGCTTGTTTCGGCCGCCTGGGCTGACCATCTTTCTTTTCAGTAGCTACCGGCACTATCCCTGCCGTTGTTGGGTTGGAGGCGGCAACCGGAGCTGCTGCTGGAGAGAGAGAGGGGGAAGTCCCCTTGACCTCTGTTGAGGGCGACTTGCCTTCACGGACACCCCATCGAGAAACAGAAGGTAATTCGCAGCTCGCCTGTAGAGCTCAGTGGCATGTTGTAATTTCAGTCAAGTCCTGATTGTTTATTGTCCTTTGACTCCAGTCGACATTCGGCCCACACTGCTCCCTGAGGTTGGTGCCTCGGCAGGGGTTGTCATCGGAGAGCAAGGGCTTCCAAGGGACCAGCCCCTGGATACTCTACCGATAGATGTTCCCGAGATGGCGATCGCTGAGGAGGTTCTGGATAGAGGGCCTCCTCTCAGCGGCCCGGTTCATGCTCAGGTCCTGGAGATCAGAGAACAAGCAGAAGAGTCATCCTCTTCTGAACAGGTTGATTACGGCGCCGGCTCCGGCGATGATGAGGGGTTCCCGATGGCGGACACCGAGGCTGAGGACGCCGGGGCTTCATCAGCTTATGAGAGCGACCTGCCGACGTTTAGCCCTCCGAGGCTATTGGGAGCCGAGCACGGGCCATCATACCCGGCTACAGGAGAAGGGCCAGAATCTTCAGAGGCCACTTTGGGAGGCCTAAATATAGTGCCGGTTGAGGTAGGAAGTATTCTGATTCCCACTTGCAGCACTTCTTTTAATTTTCAAGCCAGCTAACTGATGTACGTATATGGAATGCAGGCTGAGGTGGTACCGCCGGCTATAATGATCCGCATACCCCTTCCCGACGTGGATATGGGTCAGTCGGCCTTCCCACCAGTTGTGCGTCCCATTGCCCTGCGGCTTCCACGGACCTATGCTGCTGTAGCGGCCTCAGAGGAACCCGGTGTGACCACTGAGGTCGGCGGTCTGCCCGAGGTTGCAGGGGCTCAAGCCCTGGTTGCCGGTGACGAGTCATTGCTGAAGCCGAGTGACCCCCCGGAAATAGAGGCAGGGGAAATTATTGAAGGCGAGGCCAATATCATTAAAGCTCTGTCGATCATAGAGGGCTCTCCTGCCTCAGTGACCGGTGAGACTGCTCAGGAAGAGCAAGCGCCTTCCGTTGCGGCCACGTCTGTTGTAGCCTCACCGCAACGGGCGGGCAAGGAAGTTGCCATCATGGAGGCTCCTTCAGTCGATGTAGCCGCAATAGTCGGGCCGGATGTGGGCGTCATACAGACTATGCCGTCGACGTCCCTCGGGGTGGCCGACGATATCTGGGCCGAGGTAGATAGCAGGGTAGACTTTCAGCTCCCCGAGACTTCGCCACTGGGCCTACAATTTTCTGGAGACATGGTGTGGCAGTCTCTGGATAACCTCCAGCAGGCCATGTTAGCTTCTCCGGACCTGACTTATCTGCAGCTAAGAAGCTTGATAGATCATCTCTCCCGATCGCTTTTGGCATTCGGCTGCCCAATGGATGATTGGACCCCGCGGGTTGTGATGTTGTTAAAACATGCCAACAGGCGGGAGTTCCTCAGTCGAGAGGTTTCTGATCAGCTGACTGCCGCGAAGCTGGAGAAGGCAGATTGCCGCACCGCCGTTAGTTCATTGAGGATGACCGTGGGACAGCTGAGAAATGTTGCCAGCAATATCTCGGAACGTCGGACGCTCCTCACGGCACGGATGGACGAGTTGCGCTCGGAACTTGCTAAAGTCGAAGCCGAGCTGCAGGAAGGCGAGCGCCTAGAGGTCTAGACAACGGAAGAGGCTGACCTGGCTAAAGGACAACTTGCCTCACTAGACGAGAGGTTATCTCAGCTGACAGCCACCGAGACCCGTTTGCAAGAGTTGACACGATACCCTTCGCTGGGCCTTTTAGACTTGGCAGATATCTTCCGGCGCCCTCTGCCGTGACCTTGCTTTTTTTCTTTCTTTCTTTTTTTTGTAATGCTCCTTTTGTCTTCGGAGCTCATGTACCCCCGGGGGATGCCCCGGGCAAAAAAGTGTTCCACCCATTCTCATTAAATGGAAATATTTCTTTTCATCGCCATCAATCGCGACTTCTTTTTCCTTCTTTCTTTTCTTTACTCTGGATGGTCACCCGAACCTAGGGATACTTGCTGATGGCGCAGGAGAGCGCTCACGCCTCCAGGGAAGGGGTGAGGTGTTCGCTCCACCGCGACACAGGCGATCCCGGAACAGGGCCCTTGCCATGGCAGACCATAGGTAGCGCAGGCAGATGCACCTAACGAATCTTGCCACTGGTGATGAAAGGTGTGTTGTGTCCATTGACGTGGGTCAAGTGTGGATGCAATGATACTTCATTGGTCAATGAGGGCGGGAGGCCCGGGTTAGAGGGTAGCGACCGATCTTGTCGATGATGACAAGGGTCGAAAAGGTAGCGACCGATCTTGCCGATGATGACAAGGGTCGGAAGGGGTGGACGGTCTTGCCGATGATGACAAAACTGTTATAGGGTAGCGACCGATCTTACCGATGGTGACAAGGGTCGAAAAGGTAGCGACCGATCTTGTCGATGATGACAAGGGTCGGAAGGGGTGGACGGTCTTGCCGATGATGATAAAAACTGTCATAGGGAGCGACCGATCTTGCCGATGGTGACAAGGGTCGAAAAGAGTAGACGGTCTTGTCGATGGTGACAAAAACCGGGTAGGGTAGCGACCGATCTTGCCGATGGTGACAAGGGTCGAAAGGGTAGACGGTCTTGCCGATGGTGACAAAAACTGGATGGGTAGCGACCGCTCTTGCCGATGGTGACAAGGGTCGAAAAGGTAGACGGTCTTGTCGATGATGACAAAAACTGGATGGGTAGCGACCGATCTTGCCGATGGTGACAAGGGTCGGAAAAGGTAGACGGTCTTGCCGATGATGACAAAAATCGGGTAGGGTAGTGACCGATCTTGCCAATGATGACAAGGGTCGAAAAGGGTAGATGGTCTTACCGATGATGACAAAAATCGGGTGGGGTAGCGACCGATCTTGCTGATGATGACAAGGGTCGAAAAGGTAGACGGTCTTGCCGATGATGACAAAAACCGGGTAGGGTAGCGACCGATCTTGCCGATGATGACAAGGGTCGAAAAGGTAGACGGTCTTGCCGATGATGACAAAAACCGGAAGGGTAGCGACCGATCTTGCCGATGGTGACAAGGGTCGAAAAGGTAGACTGGATGTGTATAGGTGGGATATCGGATGGAGACCCTCGCCCCGACCTCGTGAATGGCCTTCAGGACGGAGGATGGTTCATCACTATTCATCATTCATTTTTTTTATTCACATTACTGACCTAAGCGTCCTTGCGGGTTTTCGCCGAAGCCAGCCCCCTCTTGCATTTGCCCACGCGCCCTTTCGGGTTTTCACGTGGCGGGGTACCCGATTTTACCTGCGACGCCCTTTCGGGTTTTCGCCACAGCTGGGTTATAGCTATTTTTGCACTTGTCCCAATGTAGGAGCAAGTCTGGCGGGGTATCTCTATCTTTAACCCCATTTTCTTTTCTTTTTTTTCTTCTTTTTTTTTATTTTTTTTGAATTCGAGGTTCAGAAGAACTGGACCGCGGGAATGCTGACCGTCTTTGTCGATGAGGACAAGGGTTGGTCTTAGGTTTATTTCGTCGACACTGGTTAAATGTCGAAGCAAGGACGTGGTTTATTAACAAGGATGTAGGATCCAAGTTTAAGAGTAGAGGTCGACCGATCTCGCCGATGATGGCGAGAGTCGAAAAGGGTTTATTCGTCGACATATGTTACTGCCAAAACAAGGACGGGGTCGTCAACAGGGACGTAAGGTCCGAGTTGAGGCTAGAGATCGACCGATTTCGTTGAGGATGACGGGGGTCGAAAAGGATTTGTTCGTCAACATATGTCACTGCCGAAACAAGGATGGGGTCGTCAACAGGGACGTAAGGTCCAAGTTGGGGGAAGAGATCGACCGACCTCGTCGAGGATGACGGGGGTCAAAAAGGACTTGTTCGTCGGCATATGTCACTGCCGAAACAAAGACGTGGTTATTAACAAGGACGTAAGGTCCAAGTTATGGATAGAGATCGACCGATCTCGCCGACGATGACGAGGGTCGAAAAGGGTTTGTTAAAGTATTTTCGACGGGACTTTGATGATTGTCCCTTTCGGAGTTTCATTAGGTGGAGAATAGGAGAGGCATTTGGGAAATTACCACTTTACCGACTCAGGCGCCCTTTCGGGTTTTCGCCGAAGCCAGCCCCCTCTTGCATTTGCCCACGCGCCCTTTCGGGTTTTCACGTGGCGGGGTACCCGATTTTGCCTGCGACGCCCTTTCGGGTTTTCGCCACAGCCGGGTTATAGCCATTTTTGCACTTGTCCCGATGTGGGAGCAAGTCTGGCGGGATATCTCTATTTTTAACCCCATTTTTTATTTTGACTTCTTTCTTTTCTTCCTTTTTAATTCGGAATGCGAGCCGGGATAGGGTAGCTTGATCAGGGCGAAATGCCGCTAACCAAGGAGAGGTAGCTTGATTAGGGTGGAAAGCCGCTAACCAAGGAAAAGTAGCTTGATTAGGGCGGAATGCCGCTAACCAAGGAAAAGTAGCTCGATTAGGGCGGAATGCCGCTAACGAAGGAAAAGGTTGCTCGGTCAGGACGGAGTGCCATTGACCGATGAAAAGTAGCCTGATCAGGGCGGCATGCCACTAACCAAAGAAAGTAGCTTGATTAGGGCGGAATGCCACTAAACAAGGAAAAGTAGCTCGATTAGGGCGGAATGCCGCTAACCAAGGAAAAGTAGCTCGATTAGGGCGGAATGCCGCTAACCAAGGAAAAGTAGCTCGATCAGGGCGGAGTGCCACTAACCAAGGAAAAGGTTGCTCGGTCAGGACGGGGTGCCACTAAACTAAGGAGAAGGTAGCTCGGTTAGGGCGGAGTGCCGCTAACCAAGGAAAAGTAGCTCGATTAGGGCGGAATGCCGCTAACCAAGGAAAAGGTTGCTCGGTCAGGACGGAGTGCCATTGACCGATGAAAAGTAGCTTGATCAGGGCGGCATGCCACTAACCAAAGAAAGTAGCTCGATTAGGGCGGAATGCCACTAAACAAGGAAAAGTAGCTCGATTAGGGCGGAATGCCGCTAACCAAGGAAAAGTAGCTCGATCAGGGCGGAATGCCGCTAACCGAGGAAAAGTAGCTTGATTAAGGCGGAGTGCCACTAACCAAGGAGAATGTAGCTTGGTTAGGGCGGAGTGCCACTAAACCAAGGAGAAGGTAGCTCGGTTAGAGCGGAGTGTCACTGAACCAAGGGAAGGTAGCTTGATTAGGGTGGAAAGCCGCTAACCAAGGAAAAGGTTGCTCGGTCAGGACGGAGTGCCATTGACCGATGAAAAGTAGCTTGATCAGGGCGGCATGCCACTAACCAAAGAAAGTAGCTCGATTAGGGCGGAATGCCACTAAACAAGGAAAAGTAACTCGATTAGAGCGGAATGCCGCTAACCAAGGAAAAGTAGCTCGATCAGGGCGAAATGCCGCTAACCGAGGAAAAGTAGCTTGATTAAGGTGGAGTGCCACTAACCAAGGAGAATGTAGCTTGGTTAGGGCGGAGTGCCACTAAACCAAGGAGAAGGTAGCTTGGTTAGGGCGGAATGTCACTAAACAAGGAAAAGTAGCTCGATTAGGGCGGAATGTCGCTAACCAAGAAAAAGTAGCTCGATCAGGGCGGAATGCCGCTAACCAAGGAAATGTTAGCTCGGTTAGGGCGGAATGCCACTAGACCAAGGAGAAGGTAGCTTGGTTAGGGCGGAGTGCCACTAGACCAAAGAAAAGCGTGTTCCGACCGATCACTCGGGGTGTGTCGGCTGCGCCGCATGATACAGCTTAATGTGTTTTCCGTTGAGAGGAGAGAACTTGATGACTCCTTTGTGGTCTACAAGGACGTAGGCACCCCCTTCATATACTCGGCGGACGATATACGATCCGACCCAGTTTTCGACCAGCTTCCCTTTGGGGTTAGAGGCCATCACCTCTCTTCTTTTGACCATCACCAGGTCTCCTTCCTTGAACTCTCGAACCTTGACTAACTTGTCAAAAGCACGGGCCATGCGAGCTTGGTAGAGTTGGATGTTTTGTTGCGCCTGGAGGCGTTTTCCTTCGAGCTCAGCGAGCTCTTCCAATCTTCTTTCCGCATTGGTCTGCTCACCATTGACTAATCCGTGCTGGATGGCAACTCGCAATGAAGGAATTTCAAGTTCAATCGGCACTACAGCTTCCGACCCATAGACAAGGGAGAAAGGTGAACAGCTGGTTGGGGTCTTGTAGATAGTACGATAAGCCCAAAGTGCTTCGTACATCCTTTCTTCCCAATCCTTTTTGTTAGGCTTGACAGTCTTTGCCAATAGTGTGCACAAGGTCTTGTTAAAGGCCTCTGCCAGTCCATTGGCTTGAGGGTTGTAGGGGGACGATGTCCTCCAGTCAATTTTGTATTTGTCGGCTAGCCGGTAAACCTTCTGATTTCTGAAATGGCTACCATTATCAGAGATGATTCGGCTGGGGATCCCGAACCGGAATATTACATTCTGCCGGAAGAATCTTGCAACTAGTTCTCCGGTCACATCTCTTAGTGCTACTGCCTCCGCCCATCTGGAGAAATAGTCTGTTGCTGCTAAGATGTATCTGCATCCTGATGAAGATGCTGGTAGTGGCCCTACCACGTCCGTGCCCCACTGAGCAAACGGCCAACTTGGCAAAGTGGGATGTAGTGGTACTGGAGGTCTCCTCGCCACATTAGCGTGTTCTTGAAATTTCTGACAAGCCTTGGCAAATTTGCAGCAATCATTAAACATAGCGGGCCAATAATAACCCAATTTCTTTATCTCTATCTTCATTTTCGGACCGGCCTGGTGTGCCCCAGCTGATCCTGCATGAACTTCTTGCATCACCTGTCCCGCTTCTGCTAAAGACAAGCAACGGATCAGGACTTTCCTTCGAGCATCTGTCATAATTCGGAACAAGGTCCCACTTCTCATCTCGTAAGAATCCTTGATCCTCAGGAGCTTCATTCTTTGTTCCTTTTCTTTTGGAAGTTGCTGGTGTGAGCGACGTCACGCGGTTCGGGGAAGAGCGGAGAAGACGCGGAGCGCTCGCGGGCTCCTCTTTTTTTGTGTTGTTGTTTGTTTGTTTGCTGCAACACAGAAATAAGAGAAGAGAGAGAAGGGGCCACCACGGGAGATTGCTCCGGCGGGGCGAGCGGGACAAGTGTAATATAGCAAGATATGGGGGTTAAACGGCCATAGCGGGAAGTGACTCGCCGCGGCCTCGGGGGGACGGGAATGGTGCAGGAATTAAATAACAAGAATTGAAACGGCCATTGGGGAAGTGACTCGCCGCGGCCTCGAGAATATGAGCAGATAATAAGATGATAGAATATAAAGAGAATACAAAGAGCGGGAATTTAAACGGCCATTGGGGAAGTGACTCGCCGCGGCCTCGAGAACATAAACAGATAAGAATATAACGTATAAGAACGTGAATTTAAACGGCCATTAGGGAAGTGACTCGCCGCGGCCTCGAGAATATGAGCAGAATATAACAGAATATAAAAAGAATATAAGAACGGAAATTTAAACGGCCATTGGGGAAGTGACTCGCCGCGGCCTCGAGAACATGAATAGATAAGAATATAACATATAAGAAGGGAAATTTAAACGGCCATTGGGGAAGTGACTCGCCGCGGCCTCGAGAATAATATGTGATCGCCAGGGGCCAAAAGACCCCAAAAATAAGAAGGTGATCGCGCCTACCTCAAGAGCGGGAGATGGCGGGTTGCTTCTTCCTCTCCCTCCGGCCGGCCGACGGAGAGGGCTTTCCTCGGCTACCCTTGCAAAACAACGACAAACAAATGACAAGTGGATTAGAAAGATGGAGGTGTAGTATTCAAATCCTTGCGATAAAAATGACGAAATGATGGCAAGACACACACCTGGTTGGTGTTATCTTTTAAACCCCTCTCGGACTCGAGTAGGAGGAAAATGAGATGATGGATGTAAGAAGTGTATAAGAAAAGGCGCCCTTATGAAGGGGGATAGGGGATGCAAGATGATGAATGCAAAAGAACTACGAAGAAAAGGAAAGAATTGGCTTATTGAATGTGCCGATCGTGAAATCCGGCGGAGCTCCGGCAGCGTGGGGACGACGTGGAAGCGCGGTGGATGAAGACGACCTTCCTCTCGCGAGCGTGAGCACCCGAGAAGCCGGCAGAACCTCCACCTATAAAAGAACCCACGGGTTAGAAAATGACTTCATAGCCTCTGGGCTCCGGCAGCCTATCGGATCACTTCGAAGCTCTTCTAGAACTGAGGGGGTGGGCCTCTATTTATAGAGCTCCGGAGGGTGGAGGCGTCCAGGACCCTGGACACCTCCATCAGGGCCGAATTAATATTTTATTCTATTTTTATATACTTTTTGGGATTACTTTTGTGGAGGCATCCAGGGCCCCGGACGCCTCAAACAAGTCCACCAAAAATCGACGACGGCCGCACGCGGTTTGGCACAACGCGTGATTTTGTGAGCGGCGCCTCGTGATTCAGAAATGGGCGCGTCCAGTTGACTGGACGTCTCTATAATTTGGATTTTTTCACACGCGACAAACCGTCGTTCGGTGGCCGGTGCCCGTGAGAGAGTTGATGGAGGCGTCCAGGGGCCTGGACGCCTCCAAAATATATATTATTTTTTATTTTTCTTTTGTCTTTTATGCCAAAGCTGGCATTTTGATTTTTTTATAATTGTTTTTATGGAGGCGTCCAGGGGTCTGGACGCCTCCATTAATATATATATTTATTTATTTATTTTTTTGTTTTTATGCCAACTGGTATTTTACACACACATTTTTTATTTTTGTTTTTATGGAGGCATCCAGGGACCTGGACGCCTCCATTAATATATATATTTTTTATTTAGTTTTGGGCCCTGAGAAAATAATAAAATAAATTAAAAAGATGGGGGCGTCCAGGGGCCTGGACGCCCCCATTAAGACCCACCCGGGTCCTCAAATCAGACGTCGGCGGCCGCCCGTCAGACACCCTTCCTGATTCCGGAACCTCCTGATGCGTCTGACTGGTGTTGACGCTGTCTGAATGCCGTGACGGGACGATTCCGAATGCCGAAAAAAGCAGAAGAAGACCCAAGAAAAGGAAGCACTCGAGTGATTCGAAATGCGTAAGCCGTTGCGGGACGTTGTATAGTAATATGAGACTTTCTCAGGAGACGTCAAGAATGGCGTGTCTACAGCTGGTGTTGAAACCAGCGTAGGAGATGCTCTCGCCAGTCGGGCTGCTGAACCCCTTTGATGACTGCTACTTCCATCTCTTGTTCGTCGGCCAGAACCTCTATTACGCTGGGGACCTGTCGGCGGTTGATCACTGTTATATTCAGGCTTGTGTGTGGCGGGACCGCCAATGAACTGGCCAGCTTAGCGAGGGCGTCTGCCTGAGCATTACGGCCTCGATTGATGTGCTTGATGCTGATGAAGTAAAATCTTGCCATCAGGCGAATTGCCAACTGGTGATAGGGGAGGAGCTCTTACTTTCGAACCTCGAACTCTCCTTCCAGCTGTTTTATAACTAGCATGGAGTCTCCGAATGCTTCCAGCATCTGAATTCCCATGGACAGAGCAATCTGCAACCCGATTATCAGGGCTTCATATTCTGCTTCATTGTTTGTGCATTGTTTGTTTATGGAGCAGGAAGTATGCACCACTTCTCCTTCTGGGGACTTCAAGACTATGCCTGCTCCTGCTCTGACCCTGGATGACCCGGTAGCAGAGGTGTCAATTCTGGAAGCGCCATCAAAGTATAGCTGCCATGAGGAAGGCTGTACTTGGGCGGCTTCTAGGGTCTCATCCTCGGGAAGTTCCAGTTCCCACGGGCTTTCCCCGGGTATCGGATGTTCAGCAAAGAAGTCCGCAATAGCTTGACCTTTGATGGCTTTGCGCGGTACGTAGGAGACATCAAACTCCATAAGGATTACCGCCCATTTGCCTAGGTGGCCTTTGAGTGCCGGCTGGGACATAATATATTTCAGGGGATCCTCCTTGGACACCAAGCTGATTTCATGCGACAACATATAATGCCGGAGCTTTTTGACTGCGAAGACTAGTGCCAGGCAGATCTTCTCAATATAAGTGTATTTCTCTTCAGCTCTGACCAGTCTCCGACTGAGGTAATAGAGGGCTTGTTCTTTCCCTTCTTCATTATTCTGGGCTAGCATTGCCCCCAAAGAATTGTGTGTAGCTGCTATATACAGTATCAACGGCCGTCCTTTCACCGGTGCGCCCAATACTGGAGGAGTCTTCAGATAGTCTTTCAGCTTGTCAAAGGCTGTCTGGCAATCTTCATCCCAATAAAAGGGAACATCTTTCATCATCAACTTGTGAAAAGGCTGGCATCGCCCTGACAAATTGGAAATGAACCGCCGGATATAGGCCAAGCGGCCCTGTAGTAACCTCAGCTCGGAGATGTTCCTTGGTGGAGGTAACTCTTGTATTGCCTTGATCTTTGCGGGGTCTATCTCGATTCCCTGATATCGGACGATGAAGCCCAAGAATTTTCCGCTCGACACTCCGAACGCACATTTCATAGGATTCATTTTTAACTCATGCTGCCTCAGCCTCTGAAAAACAAACCGGAGGTCTTGTAGGTGATCTTCTTTTCTTCTGGTTTTGACCACCAGGTCATCTATGTAGCACTCGACCTTGTGGTAGAGCAATTCATCAAAATTTTTGGTCATTGCGCGCTGATAGGTTGCGCCAGCATTCTTCAGTCCGAACGGCATTCTCTTGTAATGATAAATGCCTTAAGGAGTTCGGAAAGCAGTATGGACCCGGTCATGCTCCGCAATCCAAATCTGGTTGTAGCCAAAAGACCCATCCATGAATGACAGGGCTTCATGGCCGGTTGTAGCATCGATCATGACCTCGGTTATTGGCACCGGAAAGTCATCCTTAGGGCAAGCTTTATTTAGATCCCGGAAGTCGACACAAATCCGGATCTGTCCATTCTTCTTTTTCACAGGGATGATGTTCGCCAGCCATGTGGTGTATTGATTCTCTTCAACAAATCCCACGTCAATGAGCTTGTCAACTTCAGCACAGATTTAGGTGATGAGCTCTGGCCTCATGCGCCGCGGCGGTTGCTTCACCGGCTCGGCTTCAGGGTTGATTGCCAGCTCATGTTGTGAGACGGCGGGGCTTAGACCTGGCATCTCTTTATAAGTCCAGGCGAAGCAATCCCAGTATTCTAGCAGCAGCTGGATGTACAGCTCCCGATCTTCTGGGGACAGTTGGGCACTGAGGAAGGTAGGCCTGGGGTCCTTCTCATTTCCCAGGTTGACTTCTATCAGTTCATATATCGACTGTGGCTTGTCCTCCGTCTTCTATCTCCGGAGGTGCCGGTTGGAGGTCGACGAAGTCTGGAACACCATCTCGAGGGTCGAGCACTTCGACCTCCTCGTCGGACATCACCAGAGCTTCATGGGGCCCTCTTGCTTCTTGTGCTAGCGACTGTGTGGATGGATCTATGGACACATCCGTTGCCGTTGCAGCTCCCGAGGGTGAGAGAACAGCTTCAGTGCTTGTAGATGAGGTTGCAGCCATGCCAGGCCAGTAGTTGTTTACCGCCGGACTCGGACAGCATATTGGATTCGCAGCAGAAGTTGAGGGAGTCTCACCTTCTGGGACAGATGTATCTTCCGCAGAAGTGGCTTCTTCTTTTCTGGTAGCTGGCTCCCCTTGATTGGAGTTGACCAAGGCCTGCCTGATTGGCCGAAAGGGTGCTGAAGTTGTCATTAGTAGGGCCCCTGTAGGGGGAGAGACTCCTACTTCTTGAATGTCTTCGGCTCCGCTGCTGCTAGCCGTATCAAATTCGGCTTGAAAGGCCGCTTCCTCAGGACAGACCTGCTCCCAGCATCGGCAGGAGATCAAGGTCTCCATTTGTTGATTCTGGGATGGAGCCAATTCAGCATATTCGGCTTCCGCCGGATATTCATCAAAGGTTGCCCCCAGAGGGCTATCTTCAGTTGGATAGAAGGTGGAGATGGTATCCACCTCGTACCGCCCACTGTAATAGTAGTCTTCCAGGGTGAAGCCCAGACCCGGATGTTGAGAGACGCGTCTCATTTCTTTATCCAGATTTGCAGGATACCACATCTTCTGGAAAGCTTCCTTGCGTTTTTGAGATTGATCGGGAGGGATGTGTTGCTTTTGAAACATCCTGGCCGTCCGATCAGTGGTAAATGCCAGGCCCTGAACAGGAACCCGCGGGTTGGCTAGATCCTCAGGGAGGCTGCAGTCTGTGTCCTCCTGAGTGGAATGCTCCTCAGCTGTATAGAACAAGCTGCTAGGCCCATCTCCCTGTGTCACCTCCCAGGCTTTGAAAGGTTCGACAGTGGGATCGTTGAGGCCGGAGATTGGCTTGGTGAGGCCGGCCGGGACTGCGATGCGGTCGTGCTATCGATCAACATGCACTTCCTTAGCTTTGGGGTATAATGCTGGGGGTGTCACCCTGTCGACATTTCCAGAAGCCGTGATGTGGGAAACCACCTTCGGCTTGACATATCCGCGCGGCGGTGGTGGATACCAACCGTCACCCGATCTGTTCTTCGATGCCCCTACGGGGGCTTCAGCTTCAGAAACCTTCCGGGGAAACCCCGTATATAGGTTGTCGTCCGCCAAGTGACATTCAAAGACCTCGAATGGGTGGATGTCAGTAAATATCCTCTCCTCCTTCCCCTGGAGGCTGTATTTGATGCATTGGTGGAGCGTGGAGGGCACCACCATATTTTCATGCAGCCATGGGCGGCCGAGTAGTGCTTTGTAGGAGGTGCGAGAGTCAATGACATGAAACTGCACCGTTGTAGTGAAATCTGCCAGGGTCAGTGTGAACTCTGCCACTCCCATAGATACTTCACATTTTTGGTTGAAGCCAGCGATACGCATATCCCTGACTTTCTCGAGATGCACATTAAAGTGGTACCTCTCGTATATTCTATATGGCAGGATGTTGACTGCTGCACCAGGATCGACCAGAATCCGATTCAGTTTTCTTCCGTTCAGGTGCCCTTTCATATATAGCGGCCTGTTGTGGCTGGCAGTAGGCAGTAGCATGTCTTCTGGAGAGAAGGTCATACTGGCTTCTGGTATAGCCTCAGCTATGCAGGCTTCAAAATGAGCAGGCGTCTGCAGAGCAGTGATGATCGCCTGTCGAGTTTCTTCACTCAAAGAGAGAATTTCCCAGATCGTAAATCGAGCAGGGAGCTTCTTGAGCAACTTCATTATTCGGCTTCCAGCCCGGACATTGGAGAGCTTCATCTCTTCAGCCCATCTGGGCTTGGGGAGGTTTTGATTTGTGGGTCCAGACGGACCTGCTTCCTCTTCCTCGGACTCGGCACCCTCTCGACTGGCATCGGCTGTCGGGTCTTCTTTATTAGCTGTTGTAGGGCAAGCCCCATCTGCATTTGCATCCTCAGTAGATTACGCTGGCTGCGGGTGACTGACCCCGGGTGTAGGGTTAGCCTCCTGACAAGCTGCTTCCCCTTTGTCATCTTCATGAATTCAAGGAATGAAGGGACTGTATTGTCCCCAGTTTTGTTGTATAGACCTGACGGAGGAGGGATTTGGACTCCCTTAACTTCCGGCGGAGGTGTCTTGTAGGGTTGTTCCCCTCTGAACATAATATTGTAATTGGGTGGCGGCTGGCGTCCCCATTTCCGGCCTGACCGAGTGGCATGTGCAGCAGTTGCGGCATCGGCCTTGCCTCCCCCAGCATGTGGTGTGAAGCAAATTTCTTCTTCTTCCTCTTCTCCGGGCAGGTTGAAGAGTGCTGACAGGGTATTGCAGGAGACGACCTGTGTTTTATGGGCCCCAGCGGCCTTTCTTTTCTTTTTCCTTTGCTTTTTCTTCTTTTTGGTTTCTGCAGGTGTTTGCCCCCAGAACAGGTTGCTCTCTTGAGGTGGTGCTACTTCAGCTTCCTCCCCTTGCTTGAGTGAGAGTTGCTCCAGCTCTTGCCATGGGACGTGGTCCCATACCAGCAGAGGTTTCAGTTCGGGCTGTACATATTCATCTAGCCCTTCAATTAAGTGTTGCAGTCGAAGGACCCCAGGATTGGTTTCCTTGATTACTGGCAGCGGAGTTTGTCTCCTCCTGTTGGGTGTATGTATTCTGACAGCTGCAGGTGGAGTGACCCATACGGGCGCTACCACTGGCGGAGCAGGCCGGGGTGTAATGCCACGGATATGTGCCCCCTCTTTTGGGCGGGGTGCCCTCTTCTTTTTGTGCTTCACAGGGATTTGCTGCCACCCCTGCTGCTCCTTCACGGGCTCCAGGAAATGTATTTCGTAGGTGCTCCGTGTGCTTGCTTCAGAGATCTCCTCAGGTAATGCCTGGTAGAGTGAGATCATGTTGACTGCTGCCCTCCTAAAAGGGGCTTCATGTGGCTGAGGAGGGTCTACTTTGTACTCTCCTAGCTCTATCTCATTCTTCTTTACCATCCCTTCGATGACGTCTTTGAAAACATAACAGTCTTCGATTGGATGTCCCAACATCTGGTGGTAGGGGTAGAATCTTGGACTGTCTTTTCTCTTCAGATCCTCCGGCCTCCTTGGTTCAGGCAGAGTGACCATGTTGTATTCTGTTACCCAGTCGAACAGGACTCGGGTCTTGTCTTTTGGAAAGGAATAAGCTTTCTTCATTTTGTCCCTCAGCGAAGGACCTTCTTTATCATCTGGAGCTTTCGCAGGTTGCGGGGGAGCCGCTTTCTTGCCCTTCTCCATCTATTGTTCGAACGCCTTGATATCAAGCGCATTCGCTTCTTTAGGTGTGGGGCGCCGTTCCGCAGCCTTGCCTTTCTGGGCTATGCTGGCAGTTGACGTCGGGACAGGCTTGGCTAGAAAAACCTCCACCTCAGCCACCACATTATTCAGCTGGTCAAACGACCGTATTTCCATACCAATCATCTTTTCCAGGACCTCCCTCCTGAGGTTTTGTTTACATATTTGCACAGCATCCTCCTGATGCGGGGGCCGCTTGCACCTCATTCCGAGGTTCCTCCACCTCTTGATGTAATCAAGGGCTGTCTCATCTGCCCTTTGTTTTGTTGAGTAGAGTTCGGCCACTGTGACCTCCCTCTCTGTGACATGGAATCTTTCTCTGAACTTCCTCTGCATATCTGACCAGTCATTAATTGACCCGGCCGAGAGACTGGAGTACCATTCAAATGCGAGCCCTGTAAGCGAGGACCCGAAGAATTTCAGCAGATATGACTCGTCGGTGGCCAGATCACCCATAACGGTCATATAATATGCAATATGCTCTTTTGGGGAACCTTTCCCGTTGAATTTGTCAAATTTGGGCGGCTTTTTGACTCCCGGGGGAAGTCGTTTAGCCGCATGGTGTTGCGGGTAGGGCACCCGATAGGCATCGAATGCGACGTAGTCGCCTTCACTCTTCTCTGCGAGCTTCAGCTCAATCATCCTTTCCACCATCATCCGGTTCACGACCGTGGGGTCGACTGGCTCCGGATAGAAGTGTGCTGGCTGCAGGTATGGGGTGACCAAGGTGGTCGCCTGTGGAGGCCGCAGCAGCGGGGGTGTTGGGTGCACCTGAGGAAGCACCGGAGGTAGCAGCGGCTGAGGCTGTGGCGGCCGCTGTTGTGCTGTCGTCACGGTTGGTTCTGACGGCTGGGGTAGTGTATAAAGAGGTGGAGGGTCGTCTCGACGTGCCGCTCCCCGGGATGATTCACCCTGGACTTCGGGTGGTTTAGAGGCCGATGAGTGTTCAGTTTTCTCCATCAGCTGTTTCTTCAGGGAATCTATTTCCCGTTGATATTTTTGCAGCAGCATCAAGACTGATGGATCTATAGTGGTGGGGACACCTTCTGTTGTCTCCCCGGACGTACCCTCAGGCAGAATGTCGAGGAGTACGTCGTCTTCTTCTTCCGTCGTCACCACATTAGCGGTCAAGACGGGGGCTTTGTCATCCCAGTGGAGGTAGACCTGGGGCTGTTTCTCTTTCATCATTGTCAGAAGCCCTCTTGCTGCTTCTGTCCTGCGGGTAGTTGGCCCCGGCCGTACGGCCAATTGAGCCAGTTCTTGGGGGTCTTCAGGGAGCTCCCCATATCGGCTGGACACACCAGCCATGTTGCAAGTGAAAACCTGCATCCTTCTTCTTTGTCGATGGACCCTCCGCCTTGCTTGTTGTGGAAAGGTCAGCCTCTCGAACATAGAAACCTTTCTTCTTTCTTCCCGCTCGGGGAAGGCTTCATTGGCTTCGATCTCAAAGCCGTCATCGTATCCATTATCGTCGACCGACGACACCATCATTCTATCTTCCATCTCTTCTCCATCTGCCGTTGATGGGCAGTAATCTTCTTCAGTGGCGACTATCTGCATCAGCCGCTGCTGTCCGAGTGAGGTGTTGCCCAATCCTCGGAAATAGCTTCTGACCAGGCAGGCCATTTCTTCTCGACCCCGTTCTTGATGTAGCACGGGGGAGAGTGGTCGACCTCCAGAAGGAGGAATGTAGGCCAGTCGAGTTCTGTCAGCTGGCTGTTGGAATCTTCGCCCCGTGGCAGGGACGTTGGCTTGACGGACCGCAGCCCGAAAGCTTCTGTGGCGCGGAGGATCCGCAACCACCTCCTCTTCCATCTTCGGGGGTAGGCCCCTTTCTCTTATCACCTCCGCATCGTCATTCACAGGATGGCGGCGGATGGGTGTCGGCTGGTGGACATGTCGGGTCCGCTTGGGAACCCACACCTGTTTGAACTTCCTCGGCTTGAGTGCCGGGTTTCCTCGGCCATGGTGGCCGGCTTCTTCCATTTCTGCCCTCCTTCCAGCAAGGGCTTGATATGTGTTGTGGACAGGAACGTTGGGGATGACTCGATCCGGGGTCACCCGTGCCTTGCGTCCGTTGAGGAAGACGCGCATGCCTCCAACCAGCATTGATTTCCCGGACTGAGACACAGTTCCGGTGATCACAGTAGCGTTCCTGCGGACCTGGCGACGCTAACGTCCTCCAGGGTGTTTGTTGGCGACAGCGGGGTGCGTCCCACGTACAACGTGGTGCACCATACAGCTAGCGGCTGGGGCCGGATTCTTGAGCAAGTCGTTGCAGCGAGGAACCTTCAGAGGTTCCACTTTCTCCATAGCTTGCTTGGAAGGTTCCGGGGCTTCGACTTCTAGGATGTCGACGAAGGCCAAGCCCAAGAAGTTGGGGAAGCCTACAGCGGCAGGGAAGCTGCCGAATTCCATGGGTACCGCCAGGTACCCTTGCGCGTGTTCAGCAACTATCGACTGATCGAAGTCGACGCCAGCTATTCCATGAGTTGTCATTGTCTGCCTGCAAAGACAAACAGGAAAACAATCAGTAGTCTTTGAAAGGGCTTCGAAGCCCGAATATCTCGGCAAAGAGATGAAAGGTGACACTGGTCCCACCGGGCGTGCCAGACTTGTTTGTGACCTTTTCTTTCTTTCGCGGGTCGATCGACCAACTGACTAACTGGTAGTCAAATGATCAATTAACGACGCGGGCGTGCCAGTCACATGAGTGACGATTTTATTGTGCGCTCACTCTGACCCATGTCGGGCGAATGTGAGGTTCGGTCGGGACTAGCAGTCCGCCATACCATAAAGGTTATGGCGTTAATTACATCCCCCACGAGGAGGGAACACCTTTGATTAATTGCCGAGATATCGGGCTGTCAAAGCCGGGATAAAGGGTACAGAGCAGGCAAGTGATCATGCAGGATGATACGATTGACTACACACGATTTATTAGGGTGGACCCTGGTACACGGCGGAGGACTTAGGCTCGAAGGCCACCTTCACGCGTAACAAAGCCTCCAATCAGGCGTAACCTGACCTTCTGGCAATGTTATTTGATATACCGAGGATGCGCACATTCGGGCATGCATTAATGCGATATGAGTGCTTGGACTAAGGCATGACGGCAAGGATTCGAGGCGTATCGATTCAAGCTTGAACATGCTAATTTTATTCAGTTTATTGGTTGAGGAGCTTGCATCCTTCTGTGATTAGCATAAGAAATCATCCCATAAGTGGGAAAGGGGTTAGAATGATGTGACGACACGATTCGGAACGAAACCGGTGCAGTGCGTGCGAAGAAAGGGGCTAAAACGCTTGAAACGGCGCCCTAAAACGTAGGTAAAAGGTTTAAAACGGCGCCAGAACCGTAGGTAAAGGGGCAGTCCTGTTAAAGCGGCGCGGGGAGCTGGGGCGCGCTGGGAAGGGGCGCGCCGGAAAGGGCGCGCCGGAAAGGGCGCGCCGTTTTAAGGCGTTATCGCACACGAACGCGCCAAATTAACCCGATTTCATGGAAACAGGAGCTTCGTCGGTTTATTCATGGATTTATTAAAAGGTTTTGGAGGGTTTTAAGAATTTATTGAGTTGATTATTCATCGGATCGGTCCCGAGTCATTCAAAGGTCGAATCACGGGCTCGCGCGAGGTCCGGACTCGAGCGCGGCGACTGTTCCGAGTTTAAACTCGTTCGTGCCGGAATTTCGGCAGCATCTCCCCACCCCAAAGGATTGTCGGGGAGACGCAGGGAGTACTCACGTGGCGGAGTAAGCCCCTAAAAGCCGGGTGGCGCAACGGCGGCCGGCAGACCCAAACGGATAGGAAGACCCCGAGGGCTAGCCTGCTAGGGGCACCGAGTCCGTGGGTAACAGTGAGTGAGTGAGGCGACTCGATATGGGAGCGAAAACCCCGAGGGCTAGCCTACGAGGGGCACGCGACCCGAGTCACCACAACACTCGAATCGGGACGACCATATAGGGAAGGAATCCCCGAGGGCTAGCCTACGAGGGGAACTCAACCCACGGTCACTGTCGAGTCCGTTAAGGACTGCAGATTCTGAACTGTAGGGCTTGCCCCCATTATTGTACATCCAATGGTCCACAGGGAGATTCGTCATCGAGAGACGATCCCCCTGTCAACCGAATGATTGGTGAAAACAAGATTTGGGGAATGTCCCCCCTCCCCGGATGCTGGAGTGATGCTACATAGCATACTCCCATCAAAGTGCAAGTGACATAACAGGAAGCGGTATGAGACTTCGTTTGACGGCGCCAGACAGACAAACTAATTGCCTTGAAACATATTAAAACGATGGAGCCCCACGGGTCAAGCAGGTCAATCACCAGCAAAACGTGTGGTCGGCACATAGCCCGGGGCACAGATATACATATACATGTATATGATATTCGGGAACAAACCCACATGGGGCTCACCGTCGAACAACTGGGAGCCGTCCGAGGATTCTTCCCGTCCCCCTGGTCTAAGAAACAGAGCGTGAAGGGGACGGTGAAGAATCTTATTCCCTAGGCGGGGACCAGACAGAGATATGCACACAAGTACATCTCCGCTCGCAGAGCCCGTGAAATATTCAATGCCGAACCCGGCCATTGCATCAAACTCGAAAGAAAGAGAACCCCGGGGAGGGGGATGAATGATTCATATCGCCAGGAGGCATATCCGATGTCGGAGAAATCGGTTACACGAGAGTATATATATATGCTGGGGCAATCATTAAATGCACGCTCGAAGGAGGGTTAGAAAGCGAGAGGAAGAGATACGACATCAATCACAGCATCTCTTCATTCATCCCATGAAAGACACAGGTATATATATACAGAGCACATAGATTCCGGCGCCGTCGTTGTCGATCGGCCGCCGTTTCCATTAACGAAGAAACGATTACAGACGGAGTAAAAAGGGGCAGAAGAAAAGGTGAGGAAGAGGGGGAGGAAAGGCTCATATCATCGCCCCTCCCCTCTTCTTCACTTACATTGCAGCCCTGATGGCGAACACAGCAAAACAGAAGTGGGGGGGTTCGACCAGAAACACGACGACGACCCACCTAGGAGACAGGGAAGCAGTCGATCGTCCTCTCCGACACCGGGGAGCTCGAGTGGAAGAGGGTGGCGACCGCCGAGGGACTTCAGCCGGGGACTCCTTCAGAAAAGAACCCTCCCCAAAAACCCTCTCTGGACCTCTCTTCCCTCTTGTTAATTCTCTTTTTTCTTCTTTTCAATTCCGCTTCCTCTCCGATCTCTCTTCTCCTTGGTCGAAAGCAGGCTATATATAGCCTTGTGATTAATTCGGCGCCCCAGGAAGAGGCGCGCCGGGTTGACGGCGCCGGGGAGAGGCCCCATTTGGCCTTTGCGCGCCGGTTCGACGGCGCCGGGGAAAGGCCCCATTTGGCTTTTGCGCGCCGGATTGACGGCGCCGTTTTAACCTGTTCACTTGGCGTGTCCAGTCCGGTGGGCCCGGAGATGATTCCGGAAGCTCCCGTCGACCGTTCCTCTCACCCTGGCCATCGAAGGGCCTTGATGGGGTGTTCACGAAGCTCTTGATAGGACGAATGGCCTTAAACAAGACTTCGTGTGTGTCCGGTCCGAGCACACGGGTGTCCTACTGACACAGTCTTCGGCACTGTGATTTGTGCTTCTGGCTGAGACGGACTCGTGCTCGAAGCTTCCTTGCAGGATGATGTTACATCCTGGACAATTCCACTTTGAACGGTGATCAATCGGCCACTAACGGGCCCACTATGGTGAGAAGCCGAACCCGTGCCGGGTAATCGGGGTCTTCTGCTGACAGAACCTTCGGCCCCTTGTTGCGGATGACCGGGGACATTCTTCCTTCTTAGGAGAGTCATTGGGTAGACCGTCGTCCTTGGTCGGGTGACGGATGTGGGGTAGCGGCATGACGAGGTCGATGCCGGATCATTGGGCAGGCTATATCGCACTGCCGGTTTGTTGCGGGTTCACTTCGACTCTCCTGAGGTAAAGTCCCCGATGTTCCCTTCAAGGTGGCTCAGGGCCTCGTCAGCTTGAGGGGTTCTCTTGATAAGTTGATCTTTATCGACTTCTGTGATTCAGTGGGCCGTATCATTCATCTTTGCGGCTTGGTTGCCAAATGATCATATTTTGAGTGCCAACAGGTGGCTGGCAATTCTGTAGCAGTAGGATTCGTCAGTGCCTGATACATTGGACACGGTTATTGTATAGGTCAAAATATGATATCTCAAATCATGTGTTACACCTCTAATATTTATTTGATGGAGAAGGAGGAAGCCACCCAAGAGGAAATATGTAAATAGAGAAATCACGTCAGAAGGAGTCCTGAGGAAGATCTTAATTAGGAGATAACCCTCCTATGCTTAAGTCTGACAAGTGCTTGAGTAAGAGGAAGAGTGCTCGGACGTAGAACCACAGTGCTTGGACGGAGATGGTAAGTTCAAAAATGGACCTTTTTCATCTGCACATCTATCTAATTTTCGATTTATCCATATCTGTATCCCAAAAAGAACATTACCCTAAAATTGTTCATTAAATTAAAAAACAATTGGACAAACGGATTATTGATTACCTTAAACATCCTACCCTTACCCATGCAGTGAAAGCTGGACCCTCGTAGCTAGATCACATAGACTTGTGAGCAGTATTTTCAAATCTATGTGAATCAAAACTATGTATTCTATATCAAAACTATACATTTGAATCTAGAAACGTGCACTGAACTTCGCAAATTAAGCGTCTATTCTCGCGTAAAGTTTCCATTCTACATAAAAAAATGCGTGTCTGAGATTAAAGCGCGTATTCTGGAGCAAAACTATGCCCCAGAGAACAAAATCATGTATTAATCTAGTAAGAAAATTAAGGAAGAGTGTAAATTTGAAAATATTTTTTATCCAAGTATATTTTGATAAATTTTTAATAAAATAATAGTATTTTAAAAATGATACTCCCATAGAATGATGACACTATGAAAATTTATTAGATTTAACCATCTAACTCAAAAACTTACCTCTTCGATAAATTTGTTTGAGAGATAAATTGAGAAATCGGTATATCCTACTGAAAGTTTTCATATTCTCTTTGATTACTCGTACAAGATATTTCATGGGATAGGTTCTTATCTTATTTTATCCCGAGATAACTTATTCTACCAAAAAGATAGACCAAGGAGGGTTAATTTTTTTCACAATTCTCAAGGATATTCTGAGTTACCTTATCTCCCAATCAAAATATTTTGATATATTTTATGGAATATCTTACCTATGGTTTAACTTATCCACTTAACATATTCTACGATAGGGTCTCTTTGATAACCGAATAAGGGAGGAATAAGGGGCCTTAACTTGAAGAATAAGAAAAAATATAATTTGATAAGGCGAGTAAATTTTCTCACCCCTAACCCAAATTTTCCTAGAATAATTAATTCTAACCAAAAGTTAGAATTAGTTGTCTTATCTTAATCTAGATACATATCAAAGTGAAAAAATAGGAATAACTTACTTAGATTTAAGTTAATCCGATTTTCTCTATTCTGTTTATTGTATTGAGACTATTCTAACGTGAACCCATGAGCGATTCTTAGCACTTATTCTTGGACTCCATTCTCAGAGGCGGCAAGGAACAAAGGAGAAGAAAAGAAAACGTGTGCATGGCTCCTCATCCCAAGCATGCATGGCATGCGAAGGACTCCATATGGATTCTTGAACCCCGCCAGAAGGCAACCCCTATGCCGGCGCCGGTACTTCCTCTTTTATCTTCTGCTCCGTCCCCCTTTGCTCTCCTCATCCAAACAAGTATCGATCGATCGATCACACCCCCACCAACCTCCGGCACCATGCATCTCCGGCAACCAAACATGGCTGCCGCCATGCCCTCCACTACTGCCTTTAGCAGGCAGCTACTCCCCGGCCGACTTCTCCAAACCCGTTCTCGAACTGTTCCTGCTGCTCCCTTGATTAACCTGAAAACACTACCGTCATCTTCTCCGGCCGACAAGGGAGTAGGATTCCATTCACAGCGACGACCCGGGCGAGCATTCTGCATCAGGGCCACGAATCATGGGTCGCCTGATCACCTGGCTTCACCTTCTGACCTCGTCCATGGTTTCTACTCCTCGGTGAACGCCAAGGACATGAAGAGGTTGAGAGAGCTCCTGTCGGAGGACTGCTTCCTCGAGGACATGATGTTCTCAAAGCCATTCCGGGGAAGGAAGGTGAGACGTACGTACGTGCCTTAACCTAGCTACTCTATATATGTTCGACGCGTGGGTGGGCGTTCCTTAATTTCACGGCCTCCCCGATCACGAAGGAACCCATATGCCCGTATGATATATGTTTGTTGCAGGAGGTGATGCAGTTCTTCGAGAAGCTAATGGACGCCATGGGCAAGAACGTGAGGTTCGTCCCCGAGGGCGTGTATGAAGGGAAGGAGGCGACTGCTGCAGCGGTCTGGCACCTGGGTGATGATCGACCTGTTGGAATTAGTTATGAGGCACCTTGTTTCTATCTATGATCTTTCCTATATATATATATATATATATGTTTCGACATCATAGATCATCTTCCTCCTCTTTTATTTTCGTCTACCTCTTCAATTCTCCCCTCATGATGGTGAGGAACAAGGGTATAAAAGAACTTGGAAAATGGTTTTGTGTTGCAGAGTGGAACGGGGAGAGGATCCCACTCACCAGGGGCTGCAGCTTCTACGAGTTCTCCTCGGATGGGGAGAGGCTGCTCATCGGGTACATGCATATATAGACCACCAGTGCATGTTAACTATAAGAGAAGTACTTCTGATTTCATTCATATGTTCTTACGGAGCTGCTGCTAGCTAGCTAGCTAGCTCTTAATTGGTGAACCCTCGCGCTGATCAGGATATATGCGATGCAGGAAAGCTCTTGTGGTCGTTGAGTCGCCCATCAAGCCGGGGGAAGTCGTCGTGGTAAGCCTGCTTAATATATATATATATATATATATATATATATATGCTCGGATATTATTTGCGTCCCTGGTTAATTTAATTAAGTGGATGACAAAGCATGGTATCATTGAGTGAAAACATATGCATGATATCGACACGTATAAGTAACTGAGTTTGACAGGGTCCTAAGAGTTGATACGCTATACTAATTCGACTGGACTAGGTAAATTTTAATTAGGGATTTTTGCGTGAAAATTATTATTAGTGATGAATTTATAAAAAATTTATTCTTATAAATATATTAACAGACATATCATTGAATTAATTTAAATAATACATGAATAAAATTTAAGCGTGATTTTTTTATAAATTTTTGACAAAAATAAATGATATATATGTAAATAAATATAACATTTTTACATAATTTAGATTTACGTAGTGATATGTCTGCTAATATATTTTTAAAAATAAATTTTTATAAATTTATCTCTCAGTGAAAAAAATTTCATGGTCAATATATGTTGATTCATTACGATCGCCCAAATTGTTGTGGGTTAAGATACTTTTATTTGTTAACAATTTAAGGGACAAGAAGAAGAAGTGGGTTTCTTTGAGTTTTAGAAGTGCTGGCATCGATCTTAGAAGTACTTGTTGCTTGGAATTCTTACAATTACGAGGAACGAATGTAGGTTTTTTCACATCTTTAATTTAGTCCATTTCTTTTTAGAGAAGAATATTCGACTGTGTATATATGAAACTCATTTATATTGTCCTTTAGCTTCCAATGATTCATTTAAAACAAAAAAAGAAAAGAGGATATGAGAGAAGAATTGATTTATTTTGACAACCCAAAATTAGTTGAATTTACTTGTACGCCGTACGTCTAATTAATTTTCATGTCGTGGGAATGAGGTCAAAGCTTTACCGAGCGCAGGTTGATAAATCTCATGGATTTTTACATATAAGTCTCCATAAAGTTTGATTTTGTCAAATATATCTCTCATCTGAACATATTACCATAAATATCTTTCATTTAGATAGAAATATTACGGTTATACCTTTTAATTTACTGTCGTCGACGGCAGGAGAATATTCCGTGAAATATGTCATCTACCATCGTTAGATCCAGGATTTGCCGACCCGTCCGACCCGGCCGACCCGGTCTCTGCGCGGGACGGGTCGGGTCGGGCGGGTCTCACAGCGACCCGGTCCGCCCCATTGCCTCTCCCACATCCGGCGCCCCCCCTCCCTCTCCTGCTGTGGCCCCCCACCCCGTCTCCCTCCTCCGGCGCCCCCCCGCCCCCTCTCCGGCGCCTCTCCCACCTCCGGCGCCCCCCCACCCCCTCCTATTGTGGCCCTCCGGCGCCTCTCCCACCTCCGGCGCCGCCCCCTCCTGCTGCGGCCCCCCACCGCCCCCTCCTGCTGCGCCCCCCCACCCCCTCTCCCACCTCCGGCGCCCCCCCGCCCCCTCCTGCTGCGGCCCCCCACCGCCCCCCTCTCCCACCCCCGGCGGCCACCACCGCCCCCCCACCTCTCCCACCTCCCCCTCCCCCTCCTGCTGCGGCCCCCCACCGCCCCCCTCTCCCAACTCCGGTGGCCACCACCGCCCCCCCACCTCTCCCCCCTCCCCCACTGCCCCCCAACCTCCGGCGGCCCCACCACCGAGATCGCCCCCCTGGCCCCCACCGCCCCCTCCCTCTCCCACCTCCGGCGCCCCCCCTCCCCCTCCTGCCGGCCTGTTAAATGGCCGACCCGCCCCGACCCGCTCGTACCGAGCCGGGTCCCGCCTCGCACCGCATCGGTACGTGGCGAGACGCACGGGACAAAGCGGTTCGGTGCGTCCCGTCCACGACCCACGGCCCGTGCGACCCGGCGCCCGCCTGGGTCGGGTCGGGTCGGGTCATGCGAGTCGGTGCGGGTCGGGGCGGGACGGTAAACCCTGGTTAGATCTAAGATATATTTGACAAAATCGAGCATTATAGAGGTATATATATAAAAATCTTACTCTTTAACTCACACTTAACTCGGGTTAAACACACGGGAGTTACGGCTAGAGTATAATCATGACATTACTCATATTTTAAAGATATTCATGATAATATACTCAGATGAGAGGTATAATTGACAAAATTAAATTTTATGAGGACATATATGTAAAAATCCATAAATCTTACTCGAATAGAACGAGGTGTGTGAAAAATGTTGAACCCCTTTACATCTGAGTATTGGGTAGTGATGTCCACGAAGTTAGATCTGGATTGAGCTCGTATGAGGCTGGCTATCTCCAACCAAATTTATGATAATTGGCTAAGAATGTGACTCGACCCGACTCACAGATTTTCGCTCCCCTGCTCATTGTGACTCGACCCAACTCAACTAATCTTGGGGCTGATAGATATCGTAACAGATTTTCTCATATACGGTATGACACGTTCGAGTCAAACCGAGTCGACGAACCATGTTCGTACGTACTCCTTCCAAAACAAGGATCACTTCTTTACCGTAAGCAGTCATTCCTTTGAAATTGTTTGTACCACAAAATGCTTCAACTACATCCTTTTAGGACTTCTAGTATAAAAGCTTGAGCCCTGGATCATACTCATATATAACGACTAACGGCACAAAATGCAGAGGCTCAAGTTCTTGATAAATAAACCCTACTTAGTGCAATGCCCATTTCTTAGCACATAGATTTGGAAAAACCAGCACAAAAAACAATTAATTTGGAAGAGATAGCATTGAGAGAATGTGTTAATTTGCGACCGGATTTTTTTACCTAACGTCCTTCGTCTTTCCACAATTTCAGGGGCTGTTGAAAATCGTCACCTCAATCTTCGACAAGTTCCCAAATCTTACCGAAAGTATTAATTATCTACCCTAAATTAAAAAAACTTTGGACATGTCAGTGCATTTGCAATATATATCAACATGCATGTCACTGATTAATTAAGTTTCCTATATACTCATGTTGCAGAATTCTTGCAGAAACCTTCTGCCATCGTCCAGTTTATGGTGAAGATTTATAAGTTATTTGTTGAGCCATTGATCCTCCCGTTCTTGTTGTACCACATCCACCTCTGGAAGCGTCTCATTCAAACGATGAGTTCCCTGGTTGGGATCGTCCTGAGGATTTTGAAGATGCTTACGTGAGGAGCAAATTTGCTTACCATGCACGAAAAGAAAGTTCTTGGAAGATTGTAGGGATTTTTACATATATAATCTTATAAAGTTTAATTTTATCAAATATATTTTTCATCTAAACATATTATCATATATATCTTTCATTTAGATAAAAATATTGTGGTTATACCCTTTTAATTTATTATCGTCGACGGAAGAGAATATTCCATAAAATATGTCATTTACGGTCGTTAGATCTAAAATATATTTGACAAAATCAAATTTTACAGGGATATATATATATATATCTTACTCTTTAACTCACACTTGACTCGAGTTAAACACGCAGGAGTTACGACGAGGACATAATCACGATATTATTCATATTTTAAAAATATTCATGATAAATTTAAATTTTATAAAAGTATATACATAAAAATCTCAAAATTGTATCAGTGTTTGTTAGACTATAACG
Source organism: Amorphophallus konjac (assembly GCA_022559845.1). Classification (NCBI taxonomy): domain Eukaryota; kingdom Viridiplantae; phylum Streptophyta; class Magnoliopsida; order Alismatales; family Araceae; genus Amorphophallus; species Amorphophallus konjac. Next base: position 14,883,529 of record CM040119.1, on the reverse strand, counting down.
TAGGTGGTGCCACTTTTTCAAGGATACGGAGGCATGAATGAACATAATAATTAATCTCCATGCATGCTTCTGTGCTCCAAGTTATCTTTAGTCCTTGTTGTCACAGAGGAATTTATTAAAAAGATGTGTTAGATGTGAAATGCCATCAAAAAATAGCTGTCTCACGCGACCATCCTCAGATTAATTGGCTGATAAGCTTGATTGATGTGCCTTTTGGTGTGTGTCATATATAAAATAATGTAAAATATTAATTTTGAAACCATCGGTCTTAAGATGCATGGAAATGTTTTTTTATTTTAAAATATCTAGCTTTGATTTCCGATAGTTTAATTTGCACCAAAAAATGAAATTGGTTAAAAATTCCACATGGGTCAATTGGTTTTGAAAATCAGCAATTTACGGCACTTCTGTACTATTCATGGTAGAATTTTTTTACTAGATCTAAGCACGTAAATAAAAGAAAATCAATCGATCAAGAAGAATAAACTCAGGTCGAAACGCGTAGTCGTTTTCTTTAGAGTCGTTCCGCCTCTATTTCGGTGCAGATAGATTTCGCGACGAATTTTTTTTCAAGATACGACGATCCAAATCGACGGCGACATGAAGATGCACTCTAACTCGCATTGTCGGGAGCATTGTCGAGGGCGAACACCACTGTGACAGGAGACTCTTGCAAGAAGAAGTAGACGATGAGAGAGAGGAGTTCGAGAGAGATAGTCGTCGAGTGAGAGAGAACCCTAAGCCGTGTCTCTCACAGGCAAACGACTCTCTTCAAATATCCTCTTGGAAAGTGACTCTTGACTGAGTCACCCCCATCCGCCCGTAGAGGAAAATTTGAAAAGACGTGAAAAGAGAGACTCAAATCTTTTAAAATTTAAAACAGAGATTCCAACATGTCATATATAAAACAATGTAAAATATTAATTTTGAAACCATCGGTCTTAAGATCCATGAAAATGTTTTTTTATTTTAAAATCTCTAGCTTTGATTTCCGATAGTTTAATTTGCACCAAAGAATGAAATTGGTTAAAAACTCATCATGGGTCAATTGGTTTTGAAACCTAGCAATCTGCGGCACTCCAAACATAAAAAAAACATAACTTCAAAATAATTTACGACATTCCCAATATGATGCTTTATTACATTTTACGATGTTTCACAGCATTTTATGGCACACCAAATTAATGACCTTTATAGTTTTCTTCACAAGAAATTTGGTGGGTTGATTTTTTTTCAACCACTTTGCATCGAGTTTGATGGGCAACGAGAAACTATAATCTTGAGATCTCGGAAGAGATCGATTATAGATTTAGTATCATGCAAAATGTTTTTCAAAAAAGAAGTCTGGAGAGGAAATGGACCAGGAGCCCAATGGTGCAAAATAGAGGCTACTTTTCTTTTATTTCTAACACACATTGTCAAAAAAACATTGTCAAAATTATAAAAACTAATTAAGGTGAGGGTAAATTTTTGAAAAGAAAAACCAAATGCAATGAAATTGCTGGGTTTCAGAATGCTCTAAAGAATTTTTCATTGCTCATATGAGCATTCTAAAATCAAGAGATGATGGCATTAATTTTATAGTAAAACAAACAACCCCAAACCGAACTATAGATAAAGAGTCCGACTGCCATACACATCCCTATCGGAGAAATCGAGTGGCATTAAGTGCCATAATTAAGAATATGATCTTAATTTTACCCAAAAATCCAATCTTCTATTGAGATATGCAATTTGATTACCAATGAGATTCAGTAGTTTTCTAAGGCGACTGACTACATGGTTAGGCCATATAACGGGCAAAATGAAACGAACAAAGGAGACATCCCTTTCTCCCTCGGATATTCTCGGATATTCTTATGATAGCATAAAAATTTATAATAATAGAAAGAGATTTTTACACATATATTTCTATAAAATTTGATTTTGTCAAATATATCTCTCATCTAAATATATTACCATGAATATCCTTCGTTTAGATAGAAATATTATGATTATATCCTTTTAATTTACTGCCGTCGATGGTGAAAAATATTATGTGAAATATGTTATCTACGTTCGTTAAATATAAGACATATTTGATAAAATTAAATTATATATATATATATATATATATATATATATATATATATATATATATATATATATGGGGGTTATCCGGTGGTCTCGGCACCACCGGATCATCCCCCTTTATATATACATCTTACTCTTTTACTCACACTTATACTCTTTTATTCGCACTTAACTTGAGTTAAACATACAGGAGTTACGGCGAGGACATAATCGTGATATTATTTATATTTTGAGAATATTCATGATAATATGTTCCGATGAAAAGTATATTTGATAAAATTAAACTTTATAAGAGTATATACATAAAAAAATCTCTATTAAAACGAGATGTGATGTGACCATGATTTCTTAGCTATCATTAGATCCGCTTTGATATATCTCCTTGTTCAGAAAACAGCCAATGAGATCAACTTTCTTGGTGGGAGGCAACGGAGAAAACTAAACTTAATTAGGTGCAAAATTAATCATCAACACTGCTATATAATTTTAGAATAATATTTTTACACTCCACATTTATGTAACCGTTAGATTCATTATGTGAATTACCACCTTTTGATCGTCCTTTCGTGCTTCTCCTTATGCAAATAATAGCATAAACTTATTTGTTATCCAAGTAATTCAGTTTATTTAACTGTTCTCATTCATTTCTTTATTTTTTCTTACCTTAACTGTCACCCATCTCTCTCTCTCTCTCTCTCTCTCTCTCTCTCTCTCTCTCTCTCTCTCTCACAATGACCTCTTTCCCTTAAGAGAAATCACCTTTCATCGGAAGGACCCACATTTTCATATTGTTAGATAACCTCGCAATAATGATAAAATAAATTTAGAGTCGGAGGACGTACCTCATAGCGAAAGCAGAACGTACACACGTACCAGTAGAAGCTGAAGTGAAAACATGTACGTATCATCGTACAGATGTGAGGTCGGCTACAAGAGTCGATCCCTACTCATGAATCGTCATGAAGTCACGGAGTTAGCTACTGGAGTCGGCTCCAAAGAGTCCACACTCTAAATCTAAAGACTATTGTGATGTTCCTCTAGAGATACGGCAAAGAACTGTCACGCAAGTGGGATCACTTGTGACCATCTCCTAGAACATGATATGCTCATTTAACATGATATGCTCATAAATGTAGAGAGAAAGAGAGAGGGGGCTGCCACAGTGTCACTAGCACTGCTCTCCCAAGTTTCATCTCTCTCTAAACACACATATGCACTCGAGGCTACTTCCTCTCTCTTCAAACTGCCTCACACACACATTGATGGGGACATCAGAGCAAGGCCACTTACATTTTTGTGCGCGTGAACTGCACGAACCGGGCTCGGCCCGTTGTCGCGCTAGGTTCCAGGGGCGCGTTCTTGTTGAACGCGCTGAGTCGTCCGAGCACGTTCGTCCGAGAAGATGAACAGTTGGCGGTTTATGTCGCGCCAGGGTCAGGCAGCGCGTTCTTGATGAATGCGCTAGCTTCTGCTAGCACCTTCTTGGAGAACGCGCTAGCTTCTGCTAGCGCGTTCTTCAGAGGGTCACGCCAGGGGACCAGACCGCGACAGTGTCGCGCCCTGGGTCCCTAGCGCGTTAATCCCCCTCCCCGTGCCGCGTTTCCTCTCAGTAGTTTTACCTCCGGTGGAGTAAGTCTCGGATCCGATTGTGGCGTGTGGCTCGAGGGTTGCCGCGAGCATCCAGTGAGAGCCACAGGGGCGCCCGGGGGTCCTCGGAGAATCAGTTATTTCGGTAGGGGTGCCGCATGACTCGAGGGACAGTCAAACCTCATGCGTGTCCCCGACATCCGTACCTACCATTTTGGTTACTGAGAGTCTGCGTTAGTGTGTGGCCGGTGGTTTCCGGGAGTCAGTCCTTACTTCTAGTGACCTGTCCACTAGTCGTAGCTTCCTGCGCACGTGGGTGCGGACCCACCTGGGAGTGGTGGAGAGCGAGACCCGATGAGAGGCGGTTTTTAGGCTGGTTACCGTAGGGCCCCTTGCCTTTGCCACCAGAGTCCGGTGGGGGGGAAAACCAGCTAGAGGACCCGACCTAGAGCAGATGGTCTGTGTGTGCACACGTAGTTGGGGGCTTAAGGCACGCGCTGACGAGCGTGACCCCAGCTAGTCCTTGTTGTGGTACTTGTTGTGTGTCTAAGTCTCACGCCCGGGGCGTCGTAGCTAGACACTTGTGACGCGGTGTAAGACGTCAGGGGACGCATCCGGTCGTTCTTCTAGTGGGTAGTGCTCATGTTTGCTGGCAGGTGTGGACTCGAGTTTTGTTGGACCGAGGTTAGTAGTACGGTACTGTTAGAGTAGACGGTTTTTCTGTTTATTTACTTTAGCTTGTTGGTTCTACCGTACTCCGGTTAGGTGGGGTTACTTTTCTGCCTTCTTGCTTCCTGCCTTGTTTTCCGCGGGAGGTGGGGGTTCGCGGGATCCCTACTGGGCCAATGAAATGAGGCTCATCCCTGCTTTTCAGGTGAAGCGGAGTCGTCGAGAGGCGCGACCGAGTTTCAGCTTGGTTCTTCTAGCCATGGTTAGTCGCCAGTCTGCCAGAGCCGGGGGATGCCCCGTGTAGTTGTACTCCGGGGGATGTCCCGCGTAGTTGTACTTTCCTTTCTGTTGACTGTACTTTTATTTTGGACATGAGACTCTGTGGACCTTGTAGCAGTTTATTTTATTTATATTATGTTGTGTATTTTATTTTTGATCATTGTGCTATCTCTGCGGTCGTTTCTGCTTCTCTTGTACTCCCACTTCATCCCTTTTTACCCTTCCGAGTCTTCGGGCTCGTGGGTTGGCGGGCCGAGATTCGAGACGCGCCGGTTCCTTTCCGGTACTCGGATCCCGGGTCATCACAAGTTGAGTCTAGGGTAGTATTTGGTTCAAAACACACAAAAAAGTGTCTAAGTCTAGGTGTCACATTTGCATACCATTATTCGGTATATAAAAAGGTGTCGCCCGACCGTTAGGTTACGCCTATCGGAGAGGTGATTCACTCACGTGAGAGGATCTTCGGATCCCCGGACTCCGCCAGGTACCGGATCTTGGTTTAAGTCTAGGGTCCTTAGTGTGCATTAGTTAGTGCATTCCAACCTTGCATAGTCATGTCTAGTGTCTTGTCCAAGTGTCAACTTGTCCGTCTTATAGTTCCCCCCAATTTCCCATGGATTCCCCATCGCCGAGGCGATATGACCATTGGCGCACCCATGGGCTTGGAAACCATCCCATCCACTTCAATAGGCCCGAAGCTCCGAACTTTTATGGCTCCAAAGTCCTAAGTGACTACCTACATTGGGAAGCCGCTATGGATAAATATTTTGATTGTTACTGTAACACCCTCAAATATAGCTAAGTTATACTCTATATCACCGAGACGCCTTTTCAAGTATCGGCTCAGTTCTTGTAAAGAACTCCGAAGTTAAGCGTGCTTAATGGGGAGTAGTACTGGGATGGGTGACCTGCCCGGGAAGTCCCCCATTCTGGAGCCGATCACTGTTAAAAAGGGATAAAACCGTGAGGCCGGTAGGCCAAAGCGGACAATACCTCGACGGTATAGGGTACAGGGCGTGACAGAATGGTATCAGAGCTATACCCCAGCCGGAAGTGTGGGAACTAAGTGCCATGCAGGGCAAAGTGCTACGCTATGGGAGCCACCTCTTGAGTCCGTAATGGAGCAAAGTGCTATATAGTGGGAGCCACCTCTTGAGCCTGTAAGGGCCACCTCTAGAGTCCTACCTGCCTGGGGGCTTGATTGCGTGCTATATGTGCCCAGCGACGAGGACGTCGCCTATATAAGAGGGGTTTATTGTAACACGTTGTACTCTATATCACCGAGGCGCCTTTTCAAGTATCGGCTCAGTTCTTGGAAAGAACTCCGAAGTTAAGCGTGCTTAATGGGGAGTAGTGTGCTATATAGTGGGAGCCACCTCTTGAGCCTGTAAGGGCCACCTCTAGAGTCCTACCTGCCTGGGGGCTTGATTGCGTGCTATATGTGCCCAGCGACGAGGACGTCGCCTATATAAGAGGGGTTTATTGTAACACGTTGTACTCTATATCACCGAGGCGCCTTTTCAAGTATCGGCTCAGTTCTTGTAAAGAACTCCGAAGTTAAGCGTGCTTAATGGGGAGTAGTACCGGGATGGGTGACCTGCCCGGGAAGTCCTCCATTCTGGAGCCGATCACTGTTAAAAAAGGGATAAAACCGTGAGGCCGGTAGGCCAAAGCGGACAATACCTCGACGGTATAGAGTACGGGGCGTGACAGAATGGTATCAGAGCCATACCCCAGCCGGAAGTGTGGGAGCTAAGTGCCATGCAGGGCAAAGTGCTATGCTATGGGAGCCACCTCTTGAGTCCGTAATGGAGCAAAGTGCTACATAGTGGGAGCCACCTCTTGAGCATGTAGGGGCCACCTCTAGAGTCCTACCTGCCTGGGGGCTTGATTGCATGATTGCGTGCTATATGTGCCCAGCGACGAGGACGTCGCCTATATAAGAGGGGTAGATTGTAACACGTTGTACTCTATATCACCGAGGCGCCTTTTCAAGTATCGGCTCAGTTCTTGGAAAGAACTCCGAAGTTAAGCGTGCTTAATGGGGAGTAGTACCGGGATGGGTGACCTGCCCGGGAAGTCCTCCATTCTGGAGCCGATCACTGTTAAAAAAGGGATAAAACCGTGAGGCCGGTAGGCCAAAGCGGACAATACCTCGACGGTATAGAGTACGGGGCGTGACAGTTACCCCATGTCCGAGGCTCGGCAATGCTCTTTCGCCAAAGTGCGGCTTCTACACGAGGCCGCCGAAAAGTGGGACCACAATGAACGCTTGCGAGTTGTAGCCCTTTACCTCCTTGCGTGGAGTGGACAGTAATATTCATTGTTGTAATTTAATTATTTACTGTTCTGAGAGTACAAGTTTGGACAGGATCGTCTTCCCCACGCCCGGCGCGTGGAGATATCGTGTTCGCTCCTTTACTCGGCATTTTGCTTTATTTCATGTATATTTCATATGCCGCTGCTAGAGAGCATGATATGATAAATTAGCTCGTTATCATATTGTTATTCACCGCTGCGAGAGAGAGAGCGAGACCCGTCCCGTGACTCGATCCGAGCACGGAAGAGCCGACTACCCGACTCACTACCGGTTTCTCAACCGTGCACGGTCTCACACATCCCTCGTTAGGGAAGCCCGCGAGCTAGAGTCCCAGGTCGCGTGTCCGTCCCGCATCACACATGGCCAAAGCTGATTACGACCCCATATGAGTATCCAATAGCATGAAGCTTGCCTATACCAAGCCCCTTAGGGCTATACATAGAGGGACATGGAGGGAGGTTATTTGGCAGCCAAAGAAGGGAGGTGGAGGGACATGTGGAGAGGAAGATAGAAGGCTAGGAGCTGGAGAGAGCAACCAGAAGAAGAAGGGTCGATGGCACTTTTAAGTGGATGTGGGAGGGAGAGGGGCGACGTGGCCCCCTTCGCAAATGCGGGAGAGAGGGAGAGCACCTTGGCAGTGCTTCTAGGCACAGCTGGTCATGGCAATGACCAAATCCGCTCATAGTGAGTGGATCCCGCAAGAGGGAGGCGGCACACGCGACGCCCATGGCACCCACATTCTCCCGTGATCGGGGGTTGCACTGAAGGGCACCCCCGCAGGTAAATGGGCCCGACTCATTCCTGGTAGTAGCCCATACTTGCCCATTAGGGGTAACTATGTATGTCCTTCCATCTCAAGGTCTACTCTTCACGGTTATACAAAAAATAGTGCGTGTGACTTCCGAGAGATTTATCCGAACAAAGAAGTGTTCCATTAAGTTATCACCTAACTAACGGATCACTTAAACATCTCGCATGTATCTCAGAAACTTAGTATCCCACCTGACTCGACACTCCTGATCTCTCAAAAATAGACACTGTGGAGTCAAAATGCTAAGTGCTCATAGCAACTAAGCCTGCTAGCAAATGAGCCACAAAGCATAGTGAGACAATAAGATGTCCTCCCTATGCTGCATATATATGCCAATCTAATTTTTCTCGACCGCTTTCCTAGACATGCATCTTTAGACAATATCAATAGAAAATCATGCTAAAGTAGCGACATCGAGCCTCCTCTTCATAACATAGCACTACAGGTCACTGGGGTACAAGGTATATGGACTCACACAATGACGAAGAGAGATCCATTCATCATTCTCATATGTGGTCATTTATAGCACGTGCGGTATAATTCACATGTTGCGGTGTTCTTCTATTAATACGGATGCATCATAATTAGTTATTAAAATTATAAAACATGCATGGATACCAATCTAGTTGCATCCTACGCAGCTAGCTTGAGTCTTGCAAACCAGTCATTCCCCTTTAGTGCCTGCTCACGGCTCACGTATCTGGCTTTTACAGACTCCATGAGATTGTAGCCAAATACTCATGATCAATCTGAGTCAGATCTCATCTTAGTCTCGACCAAGGTGGCATATACGTGATTTTTGAGATATTGCGCTTACTCCTCGATCTCCAAGGTGTCGCAATATTAGATGTCTCGTATGGCTTGCTATCTACAGCGTCAAGGTGAATCACTCGTGTGAGAGGGTCAATTCTAGCCTGGTGACACTCTGACGAAGTGTAAACAAGCATTCAGTCCAAGGATACTCCTTTGGAGAATGATCAAACTATACATTAATGATCCCCCGAAAATTGTAATGATTACAATCTATAGACCCATGGACCCATCATGGGTCATAAAACTCTCTGTGGCGATCTACTTGGTTAATGGATCGGCTCCCATGACTAATAGAAATATATTGGAGCTCCATTAACCTTTGTTAGTGGATTAGCTACCACGATCAAAATGAAGATTGTCAGAGCATCACTAATTCTAGTTAGTGAATTAGCCACAACGATCAGAACAAATCTATCGGATCATCACTAACTATCCCACTAACAAATCTCTTGGTTAGTAGATCGGCCACCATGACTAGAACAAATCTATCGAAGCACCAATAACTTTCTCACCAGTAGATCCTAGATGTAGTGATAAAAGATATTTATATATTTTTTATCCTACTGCCTAGGGTCCTTGGCGAAGGCCAATGTCAAATACTCTCCACATGCAACTGTACACCCTTATCACATATCCTAGTAAGGTGTATTCACTAATCATTGCGGAACACTAGGCAACCACACTACCCTTAGCTGCGGTAGAGTTGGCCACATATTCTACCTCCATCGAGGACAAAGCGATGCTCATGTGTCTCTTGTTATACCATGAGATAGCTCCACCATCCAACAGGAGCAAGAATCTTAGAGTGGACTTGTGTTTTTCTTTATCACTAGCCCAATCCACATCATTATAGTTATTTAATCTTGATGTTTCTCTCCCTCGTAACACAAGACATGGCTCGGCGCCCCTCGTAACTATAGAAAATGCGTGGGACCCTGATTGCCCTGGTGATAACTAGCTAAACTCACTGCGAAGCTAATATATGGGAGAGCACACAACATAGCATGCATCAATCTCACAATCGCAATCTCATAAGACACTCTTGACATCTCTTCCTTTTCTTCTTCAACCCAAAGCCCATTGTTTAGCAAATGGAGTATCAATGGGTGTTTGGTTGTGCATTTTAAATTACTCTAGGATCCTACTCCTATAGGTTTCCTAACTCTAGAACTTTTTCGAGTGATACTCCATAATTTTCACTTCAAGCACTCAGCTCATCTCACCCATGTCTTTCAAAAAATAACCATTCCCTAGTGGCATTGATCAACTCCATTTCTATGTCATTTCTAACTATCAAGGTGTTATCGACAATGATATAAGGAACAATTTCCTCTGACTCGGTTAACATACACATAGTGGCCTTCCACGATCATCTTGAAGCCAAACAAGATAATCATGCACCTCGTGAAAATTCAAATGCCATTGTCTAGACAATTATTTCAAGCTATATGCTTGAGGTAGCAAACTTTTGGCTCTTGTCCTTTTGGCCTCAAAGTCCTTTGGGTGAGTCACATAATTTCTTGGTCTAGTTCTCCATATAGATAAATGCAGAATAGATTCAAATTCATATGTGCAACGATCGCTAGAATTAAATGAACGGATGAGAATCTCACTATCAGAGAGAATGTCTCTTCATGGTCTATACCTTCTCTTTGGGTAAAAAATCATTCGCTACAAGTTGTGCTTTATATTTATCAATCGACCCATCTGTCTTGTACTTAAATTTGAAAACCCATATATTTTCAATCACTTCGCGTACAAGCGGGAGATCTGCAAACTCCCAGATCTAATTCTATGTCACGGAATCCAACTTATTTTATATCACAGCTTCCTACTATTTCTTAGACAGCGATACATTAAGCCTCTTTGACATACCTGGGCACTTCATCGCCTATGGGCTCACAAACAAGCACCTCGTCTTCATTCCTGAAATGACAACGAGGGACAATCCCACATTTTCTATGACGTATGAAGTCTGGATTTAATAGTGGTTCCAACGCCGCACTCCCACTAGGCATGCACTCCTAGTGGGTGCACTCTCACTAGGTTGATCATCTCTACTATTTTCGACGAACATGTATGAAAATACACACATGATCCCTTCACTAGAAAATAGTAGGATATTAGACTAACCTTCTAACATATAAGATCAAGACCCCTCCCACTATATTGAACTTTTTTTCCATCATTCCTTAACCAAGGAAGGAACGGACTAGCTGTAATGATTTCATGACTCTCACAGCCTTTCCAAAAAGACTTCCAGCATGCTTTACTAGCCAAACATGATTGACACAAATAAGTCAATCTTAGCCAGTGAACCTTACTCAAGTTAACCTGGACAATCTATCTTGTCCTATGTAATTTAGGTGAGCATGTCATGTAGCAAAATATGGGTCTTTATATTTCAGCACATAAGTTGAATGAGAAGAAGAACAAGAAATGCTATCTACGTTAAGATCAATCCAACTTAAAGAAAATGATCAATATCATATCCACAAGCAACATCTGCCAAGGTGATGTTTACCAAATTACCAACAAACGTCCAACAAAAGCTTGGAAACTAGATTATGTTTGGACTGTTGCAGCGATTAGCTAGGAATCCTACTCAATTCCTTGCCATGTGACGTGTTGCTCCTGAGTCGATAATACACTCAGGATCAGGAAGAGCAATCAAAACATGTGAATAGGTGCATAGAGAGCTAGGTACACAAGAGACCTTCTTCGGCTCAATCCAATCATGAGCGAAATATTCTCACTTTCCATGGTTGAAACTCATCAACTTGCTTTTGTTTCTCTTTCCTTCACACTTGCTACGACGATGATTGAATATCTTGTTTGCCTTTGCACATAGCGCATTGCCTTGCCCCTTTGGTTTCTTCTATGACCCCCTTTTGTCAAACTATCTACTGCCCTGAGCGACATTGGCAGTGGCACATTTATCAAATTTGCCTTTGGAATCGTCTTGCATGCCACTTAACATAGTGAAGCGCACGCTATGATCTCTATTGAACTAGACCCTATAAGCCTTCTGGTTCTGACGATGTTGTGCAGTATTGCCCTCTTCAGACATTGACATGGTCTTGATGAGATGGTCGAGCAACTCATGATCATTCAGTTGAATCTTAAAGTGCCAATGTCCTAACTAATCTCTTAAGTTATCATCCTTGGTGAGATGAGCTATTAAATTCTATGTTATTGGGAATGGGTTGACCCCATTTACCCACAGGGGTTGCCCTAATAGGCACCACCATGGGTCAATGGGCACGGCCCATTCACAATAGCATATATCTTATCGGGGTGATCTTAGTAGGGATGGGAATATTTAGAATAACCTATTGTGACTGATCTTGGAAAATATCTTTCAAGAGATGATGATTCCAACTGCAATATTAGATTAACCCTGCAACTAGGGATTGGAGGGGACAAATAATACCAACTTTGATTAAAGGAGGGCATGCATGATTGGGGATCCAGTGGTCTATCTAAATATTTGTGTCCAAGCCTGATTGAATGATAGATAAAGTGCATGTCTTAAGATGATGTCTCACCTTAAGTAGTGTAAACCATAAGATTGAGATATTCCTATTTTGCTTGGACTCCCAAAAGGATGTATTATTGAGATACTTGCATCTTAACAAGTTGGCCTAGAATGCTTGCGGCTCCTAAATAAAGTTACATGAAATTTTCAAGATGGCAGCTTTGTTATAGTCCTCCAAATTTTTGATACCTAGCCCTCCAACTTGTTTATCCCATTTACATAGGTGAATCCTTCTTCCCTCAGTATGACCCTATCAAAAGTTGCAAAGAATTGTATTGAGTTTTGAAAGTTTTCTTAAGCATAAGGTAGTGGCCATAATGTGCATTGGAATAGCAATCAGAGTAGACTTTAGTAAAGTGGTCCTTCTAGCAGAAGAAAGGGTTTTGATTTTCTAGGTGTAATATTGTTCCTGACCTTGTCTAAGATGGAATTGAGTTGAGCCATTCTTCCCTTGCCTTGGTAGATGGGAACCCCCAAATGTAAAGAATTTTGCTTCAAATACTTAATTCCAATGGATTTGTAAATGCACTATTTGAAGAAGGATGATATGGTACGATTAAAAATGAAACCTGACTTGTCTTTGTTCATATACTGTCCTGACAAGCTCCCATACTCATTAAGGCATTGAAGAAAATCTTTTATCTCCTTTTCCTTTGCTTGGTCAAAAAAGAATTATCACCTACATACATGAAATGGGTTACCGATGGAATTCTGGGATTGATCTTAAAACCTTTAATTCAACCTTCAATCCATCTTTGTGGAGTAGGCTAGAGAGGGTTATGTTGGAAAAATTGTTTGAATTTGTGCGTACCTGAAGCGGAAGCGGAATCCATAGTTCGACCACAATGAGGAAGATAACAAGAACACGATGCTGGAGGAGACAACGCAACCCACGGGAGTCTCCCTGGTTTCCTCTCCCTACGTCAACCGGATGTCTTGTCCTCTATGGGGCAGACATGCCTTATTTATAGAGAGGAGGGACCAGTCCAGAAAAGATCAAATTGGGCTCCCACCCATAACAGGAACCCATGGGCCACATATGGGTTAGGCCCATTAGATTATCCCTTTGACTAGACTGGAAGCGTGTCACTAATTTGTGTAGCCCAAATCAATGATAAGTGGACCACTTTAGTTAGGTCCAAACCCAACATTCTCCCACTTGGTCCATCTTATCACAATCTTTCATCGAAATTTTTCCTTTCAAAGAATATTTATATATATTATATATAGCTTGGAAAAAGACCTTTTGAAAATTTTTATTTATTGGGCTGCACCTGTAAGAAAAATCGATATGCGCGCACGATAGAAAACACAAACCCACACGTTGTTCCAGTCAAAAGGATCTGAAAGTCCAAATTGTGAAAAAATCAAATGATATGAGTCATGGCGGCAAATATATTCAGTCATGCACCCCCTTCCATGTACCACAAGATCACCAACTTCTCACAATTGAACACTGTAGCTGGCACTGCAAACAAACTAAAACCTGATGTCTGTCTGCTGGTCACCACAGACATGTAATCATTCTACCAATCACAAACCATAGTATGTGCATATAACAAAAGTAATTGGCAACAAAAAGAGAACCATGAAATAAATAACTAAAAGTGTCACAACTGTAAATGTCATAGCATATCGAGAGAACTAACAAGATCCATCTGTGTCACATGACTACAAAAAATGCTAGCATGTAGTCCCTTAGTGAGAGGGTCAGCCACCATAAGGCTTGTCTCAATATGTTCAATAGACATATCATGGTTTCTCACTCTATCTCTAAGAGCAAAAGACTTTATATCCAAGGCTCTATCACCCTTGGATGCCTTATTGTTCTTAGAGTAGAAAACTGCAGCAGAATTGTCACAATAGATCATGATTGGCCTGGCAATGAAGTCCACGAACGGCAGAGCTATGACTAAATTCCTCAATTGAATGGTCTATCCACTAGCCTCATAACAAGCAATGAACTCTGCTACCATGGTGGAAGTCGCTATGATGCTTTGCTTCTCGCTACACCAACATACAGCTCCCCCTGCTAAGAGGAAGATGTAACCTGAAGTGGACTTCCTCGTATCAAGATAACCACCATAGTCAGCATCAGCATAGCCAATGACCTCCAACTGATCTGATCTCCTGAATGTGAGCATGTAATCCATAGTGCCTTTAAGATATCGCATGACCTTTTTGGCAGCCTTCCAATGATCCATGCCTGGGTTACTTTGGTACCGGCTAAGCATACCCACAGCAAAAGTAATGTCTGGATGTGTACCGGTTTGCAAGTACATCAGGCTCCCAACTGCTGAAGCATAAGGAATGGGTTCCATTTGCTTCATTTCTAGGTCATTCCTAGGACATTGTATTTCACTGAATTTATCTCCTTTGAGTATTGGTGCCTTATCGGGTGAACAAGATTGCATATTGAACCTCTCCAAGATCTTTGAGATGTAAGCTTTCTAAGAAAGACCAAGAGTGCCTGAGGGTCTATCTCTAGTGATCTCAATGCCCAACACATAGCAGGCATCACCCAAGTCTTTCATCTCAAAATTCTTAGACAAGAAAACCTTTGTTTCATGTAACAAACTAAGATCATTACTGGCAAGTAAAATGTCATCCACATATAAAAGCAAGATAATGAACTAACTCCCACTGACCTTTAAGTAAAGACATTCATCAATGATGTTCTCCTTAAACCCAAAGGATAAAACTTTCTCATTAATTTGAGAAACCATTGGCGGGAGGCTTGCTTAAGTCCGTAAATGGATTTTCTCAACTTGCACACTAAGTGTTCTTTTCCTTCAGCATGAAACCCTTGAGGTTGATCCATATACACTTCCTCATCTAAGTCCCCATTGAGAAAGGCCGTTTTCACATCCATTTGATGTAGCTCAAGATCAAAATGAGCCACCAAGGCCATGACTACCCTGAATGAGAGTTTCTTACTTACTGGAGAAAAGTCTCATTGTAGTCAATGCCTTCCCTTTGAGTGAAACTTTTAGCTATCAATCTGGCCTTATATCGTTCAACTTTACCTTTAGAATTCACTTTAGTCTTGAATATTCATTTGCATCTAACACATTTGGACCCTTTAGGTAAGTCAACAAGCTCCCAGACCTGATTCTTGGCCACAGAGACAAGCTCTTCTTTCATGGCTTCCAACCAGTATGTAGACTTTTCACACTTCATGGCTTGTGAAAATGACACTAGATCATCAATATTACCCCTGTCAACACTATCTTTGTAATGTCCCGGACCCTTCGGATCCTTCATCGTGGGTTCCGGATCTGGTTTCTCGGAGTGTCTGGCTCCGTTGGGTCCGAAATTCCGTTCCGGACATCTTTCGTGTCCGGATCGGCACGATCCGGAGTTGTTTCGGAGGCCCAGAGTGCGTCCGCGGCTTTTCCGTGTGTGTTTTCCGATTTCCGTGTACGGATTTCGGCAGACCCTTCAGAACCTCGTTGCGGGTGAACCGGACCGTTCACCTAGGCGAGGGTTGTACCGTTGCGATCGGTGTGTCGCGAGGATCGAGGAGGTGTATTTTTCTATTTTTTGGGATTTTTTTGATTTTCTGGATTTTCTATAAATACCCCCCTATTTTCTTTCCTTTTCTTTTTCCCATTTTCTTCTTTTCCTTTTTCTTTCCTCCTCTCGTGAGCCACGGCCGACTGTTGCAACCCCCCTTGCCCGTTGGACTTCGCGGCGCCCCTTCCCCTCCGGCGACGGGTGGTGGACCTCGGTGGCGACGCGGTGACGACGGCGGTGGCGAGAGGATCGTGTCGGTGCCCCCATTGGTGCGTGGGAGAGGAGTTCGTGTTCGAGCAAGATTCAGCGATCGGCGGCGATCCGGTGGTTTTTGAGCTTCTTTAAGGTAGGGGGACGGATCCTTGCCCTCTTTACAACATTCCCCGTGATTTCTAGGCCGTGGAGAGGCCGAGTGGGGCTAAATCCATGCCGGGAGGGTTATTTTCATGCTTGAGGTTTGAGCGCCGGATCCATTGATTCGTGGGGGTTTTTGATTGATTTGGGGCTCTAGATGCATGCTAGGACGTCGGGTGGGTGATTCCCCATTGTTTTCCCTTCACCAGAGGGGGTGAATGGGCGTGGTTTTACGATTTTCGGGCGTATTTCGCGAACCGGGCTCGGCCCGTTGTCGTGCTATATTCCAGTGGCGCGTTCTTAATGAACGCGCCGTGTCGTCCAGGCGCGTTCATCGGAAGGGATGACCGCTCTGGCGGTTCAGAACGGGCCAGGGACGAGTAGTGCGATCGCATGATCGCGCTATCCAAGACTAGCGCGTTCAGGCGTGAACGCGCTAGCCTTGGGCAGCGCGATCTGGCAGATCGCGCTAGCCCATGCTAGCGCGTTCTCCAGAGTCGCGCTAGGGGTGCCTAGCGTGACCCTCCCCCTCCCGTGAAACCGTGTTCCTTGGGTAGCTTAGCCTCCGATTGGGTGAGTTTTGGACCCGGTCATGGCGTGTGGCCCGAGGGTTGCCGTGGGCACCAAGGGAAAGCCACAGGGGCGCCCGGGGGTCCCCGGAGAATCAGTTACCTCGGTAGGGGTGCCGCGTGACTTGAGGGACGGTCAGACCTCATGCGTGTCCCCGGCATCCGTACCTACCGTTTGGTTACCAAGAGTCTGTGTTAGTGTGTTAGTCGGTGGGTTCCGTGAGTCGAGTCCTTACTTCCAGTGACCTGTCCACTAGTCGTAGCTTCCTGCGCACGTGTGTGCGGACCCACCTGGGAGTGGTGGAGAGCGAGACCCAGTGAGAGGCGATTTTTAGGCTAGTTACCGTAGGGCCCCTTGCCTTTGCCACCAGAGTCCGGTGGGGGGGAAAACCAGCTAGAGAACCCGACCTAGAGCAGATGGTCTGTGTGTGCACACGTAGTTGGGGGCTTAGGACACGCGCTGACGAGCGTGACCCCATCTAGTCCTTGTTGTGGTACTTGTTGCGTGTCTGAGTCTCACGCCCGGGGCGTCGTAGCTGGACACTTGTGACGCGGTGTAAGACGTCAGGGGACGCATCCGGTCGTTCTTCTGGTGGGTAGTGCTCCTGTTCGCTGGCAGGCGTGGACTCGAGTTTTATTAGACCGAGGTTTGGTAGTACGGTACTGTTAGAGTAGATGGCTTTTCCGTTTATTTACTTTAGCTTGTCGGTTCCACCGTACTCTTGCTAGGTAGGGTTGCCTTCTGCTTTCTCATTTTCCGCGCGAGGTGGGGATTCGCAGGATCCCTACTGGGCCAATGAAATGAGGCTCACCCCTACTTTTCAGGTGAGGTGGGGTCTTCGAGAGGCGCGGCTGAGTTTCAGCATGGTTCTTCTAGCCAAGGTTAGTCGCCAGTCTGCCTGAGCCGGGGGATGCCCGTGTAGTTGTACGCCGGGGGATGTCCCGTGTAGTTGTACTTTCCTTTCTGTTGACTGTACTTTTATTTGGACATGAGACTCTGTGGACCTTGTAGCAGTTTATTTATTTATATTATTCTGTGCATTTTATTTTTAGATTATTGTGCTATCTTTGTGGTCGTTGCAGCTTCTCTTATACCCCCACACCACTCCATTCTACCCTTCTGAGTCTTCCGGCTCGTGGGTTGGTGGGCCGAGATTCGAGACGCGCCGATTCCTTTCCGGTACTCGGATCCTCGGGTCGTCACAGCTGGCATCAGAGCGTGGTTGTGGAGGTACATCGGAATTTGAAACGAATTGCGGTGGTCCAGAAGGTCCATGAATGTCCTGTACAGTAGGCGACTGGCTTAGGGCCGCGCGTGTTTTATTGATTTGTGGTTGTTTTCTTGATGTCAGGTGCGTTATGGGCCCACGGAGGAGGGCTCGTCCCCAGCAGGGAGAGTCTAGCGGTGGTCCGGAGGAGCAGAGCAGGGCTTCAATTTCCGAGGGTGTAGCTGGAGATGTGAGAGCTCCGGGGATGGATGATTTCTTCCGAGGCATGTTTGAGTATGTGTTTCAGTGGCAGTAGGGCGGTGAGGCTGGTGAGGGCCAGGCTCGTGGTAGTCATGGTCGCGTGTTGAAGGAGTTTTTGCTGTTCCAACCTCCTTCTTTCAGTGGGCAGCCAGATCCTGAGGTGGCCAGAGAGTGGCTGGATGATGTTCGGCGGATTTTCAGCGCAATGGAGTGTCTAGAGGAGGAGCAGGTGGCGTTGGCTACTCATCGTCTTCAGGGAGCGGCCCGTACTTGGTGGACGTCAGAGTGGGGTTTAGTGCTCCAGTCTCGTCCTCTTCGGCAGATTGCGTGGCAGGAGTTCGTCACGGCCTTCGAGCGTGCCTTCTGTCCGTCCTTTGTCAGGTCGCAGAGGTTGCGTGAGTTTATGGAGCTGACCCAGGGTGACATGACGGTGATGCAGTACCATGCCAGGTTTATCGAGTTGGGCCGTTATGCTCCTCACATCATGGCTGATGAGGAGGTGAAGACCGATCAGTTTGTGGGTGGCCTGAGGCTAGAGTTGAGGCATCATCTTCTTGCGTCGGGGTTGACCACTTTGGATGCGGCATGTAAGGCAGCAGCGGCGCTGGAGAGAGACTTGCAGAAGGTTCGAGGGCAGGGCAGTGCTAGTCAGGCGCAGGCAGATTTCAGCCAGCCGTCAGGGATGCAGCAGCAGAGTACCGTCCAGCTCTCAGCAGGTGGATCAGTGGCGACGCAGTCTACGACTCCTGCGCCAGGGTCGTCCTTCAAGTCGAAGCTTAAGAAGCTGCTTAAGGAAGCTGGTTTTGGCAAGAGGCGTCAGGATCGCAAGGAGTCGAAGCAGGAGTCGTTGGGCAGTGTTCAGCAGCCGGTGGCTTTTCAGCGCCAGGGTTCGATGACTGGTTCGCGGGGCGGTTGTCCTAGGTGCGGTGGTTCTCATCCAGGCAGACCGTGTTCAGCGCCCGTGATTTGCTTCAGGTGCGATCAGCCAGGACATATGGCACGTGACTGTCCGCAGAGACCGAGCCAGCCGCATGAGTTTCAGCAGCAGCAGCAGTTTCAGCCCCAACAGTTGTCATCACAGCCGCAGCAGTACCAGCAGCAGGGACAGTTTCCTCAGTTGTCACGGTCAGCTACCGTAGGGAGGCAGAGATCCCGAGGCAGAGTGACTCACATGACCAGGGCAGAGGCTGAGGCGTCGCATTTGGTGGAAGGTACTCTCTCGATTTTGGGTCGTGCGGCTCGTGTTTTGTTTGATTCAGGTGCTTCTCATTCGTTCATCTCGGAGGATTTTGCTCAGAGCGTGGAGGACCCAGTGACCGAGGTGTCCTGTGACTTGGCGGTAGAGTTGCCTACCGGTGACTTCATGATCACCCCGTACTACTTTGAGAAGGTACCTGTGTGGGTGGAAGGGCGGAGTTTGCATTCTAGACTCTATGCGTTACCGCTTCAGGACTTCGATGTGATTTTGGGCATGGATTGGCTCGAGGCTCATCATGCCTTGGTGGATTGCGGCTCGAAGAAGGTCTACTTCCGACAGCTTCGTGGACCCACCTTCTATTTTCAAGGTATTCGGTCTTCCTCTTCCCGCTTGCTTATTTCGGCTATCCGTGCGCGTCGCTTGCTTGATGCGGGTTGTCAGGACTTTCTCGCATCCGTGGTTTTGGTGGATCGGCAGTGTCCTGAGGTAGAGGATATTCCCGTCGTGTGCGAGTTTCTCGATGTTTTTCCCGAGGAGCTGCCAGGGTTGCCACCGCAGCGAGAGATTGATTTTGTGATTGAGGTGGTGCCGGGTACGGCGCCTATGTCGAAGGCCCCTTATCGGATGGCGCCTGCTGAGTTGCGAGAGCTGAAGGCGCAGTTGCAGGAGTTGCTGGCCAAGGGGTATATTCATCCTAGTTATTCCCCGTGGGGTGCGCCGGTGTTGTTTGTGAAGAAGAAGGATGGTAGTTTGAGGCTGTGCATCGACTACCGTCAGTTGAACCAGGCGACTGTTAAGAATAAGTATCTGTTGCCTCGGATTGATGACTTGTTCGATCAGCTTCAGTCGGCCCGGGTGTTTTCGAGGATCGATTTGAGATCAGGCTACTATCAGCTGCGGATTCGAGAGTCGGATGTGGAGAAGACAACGTTTCGGTCGAGGTATGGCCATTATGAGTTCTTGGTGATGCCGTTCGGGCTCACCAATGCCCCCGCAGCGTTCATGGATTTGATGCATAGGGTGTTTCGTCCGTACTTGGACCAGTTCGTGGTCGTGTTTGTGGACGACATCCTTGTGTATTCGCGGTCTGCTGAGGAGCATGTGCAGCATCTGAGAGCAGTGTTGCAGACCTTGCGCGATCACCAGCTGTATGCCAAGCTCAGCAAGTGTGAGTTCTGGCTTCGTGAGGTGCACTTTTTGGGGCACGTGATTTCTGGTGATGGTGTTTCCGTGGACCCAGCTAAGGTCGAGGCTGTGGTACAGTGGCCGAGGCCGAGTTCTGTCACGGAGATTCGGAGTTTCTTGGGGCTCGTAGTCTATTATCGGCGGTTCATTCAGGATTTTTCTCGTATTGCAGCCCCGATGACCAGACTTACGCGGAAAGAGGTGCCATTCGTTTGGACGGAGGAGTGTGAGCGGAGCTTCGTGGAGCTGAAGAGGTTGCTTACCACTGCTCCGGTTTTGGTGTTACCATCTGGCTCGGGCGGTTTCGTAGTATGTACGGATGCTTCCGGGGTAGGTCTCGGTGCTGTGTTGATGCAGCATGAGAGAGTCGTGGCGTATGCGTCGCGGCAGCTGAAGCCACATGAGGTGAACTACCCTGTTCATGATCTTGAGTTGGCGGCGGTGATTTTCGCTCTGAAGATCTGGAGGCATTATTTGTACGGCGAGAAGTTTGAGCTTTTCACTGACCATCAGAATTTGAGGTATGTGTTCACGCAGAAGGACCTTAACCTCAGGCAGAGGAGGTGGATGGAGTATATGAAGGATTATGACTTCACTCTGTCTTATCAGCCTGGCAAGATGAATGTCGTGGCTGATGCTCTGAGTAGGAGGGTAACGGTCAGTCGGATGTTGTTGAGGAAATGGAAGCTTTGGGAGCAGGTTCCGGCCATGACTTTTAGGCTCAAGGTCCCGCAGGACCAGGGTTCGGCTGTCCTTGCGAGTCTGACTATCACGCCCGCGGTGCGTCGACAGGTGACTGAGGCTCAACGAGCGGACCCCGAGCTACCTCATATTCTGTCGATGGCCGAGGTGGAGTTTGGTGAGGATGGAGCTGTGAGGTTCAGAGGTAGATTGTACGTGCCGGTCGAGGAGCAGGTACGGCGTACGGTATTACGTGAGGCTCACGGGAGTCGGTATGCCGTACACCCCGAATCGGCCAAAATGTACCAGAACCTGAAGAGGCAGTTTTGGTGGCCTGGCATGAAGAGAGATGTGGCGGAATTTGTGGCCAGGTGTTTGACCTGTCAGCAGGTGAAGGCTGAGCACCAGCGACCAGGAGGCACACTTCAGCCCTTGGATGTTCCTGCTTGGAAGTGGAACCACGTGACCACTGATTTTGTGGTTGGATTACCGAGGACGTCCAGCGGGGAGGATAGTATCTGGTTGCTAGTGGATAGACTGACGAAGACTGCGCGGTTGCTGCCTGTCAAGGTCAGTTGGAGCGTGCAGCGTTTGGCTCGTCTGTATGTGGAGCGGATTGTTCCGTTGCATGGAGTTCCCATCTCCATTGTGTCGGATCGTGACCCCCGTTTCACTTCTGGATTCTGGAGGAGCTTCTAGAAGGCTCTAGGCACTGAGTTGGCATTCAGCTCAGCCTATCATCCTCAGTCAGACGGTCAGTCTGAGCGGACCATCTAGACTCTAGAGGATATGTTGAGAGCGTGTTGCTTAGAGTGGCAGGGAGTTGGACCCACCATCTGTCATTGGTGGAGTTTGCCTATAACAACAGCTACCATTCGAGTATCGGTATGGCTCCCTATGAGGCGTTGTATGGGCGACCTTGTCGAACTCCGCTTGATTGGTTCGAGGTGGGCGAGCATGTCCTAACCGGACCAGATTTGGTACAGCAGTGTGTTGAGGTGGTGCATCTCGTTCGGCAGAAGATGTTGGTAGCTCAGAGCCGGCAGAAGAGTTATGCCGATCGGAGGAGACGACCTCTCAGCTTTGCCGTGGGAGACCGAATTTTCTTGAGAGTTTCTCCCATGAAGGGCGTGATGCGTTTCGGTAGGCGTGGGAAGCTGAGTCCCTGCTACATTGGTCCCTTTCCCATCGTCACGCGTGTTGGGGAAGTCGCATATCGGTTGCAGCTACCTCCGGAGCTTTCTGCCGTGCATGATGTGTTTCACGTGTCGATGCTTCGGAAGTATATGCCCGATGATTCCCATGTTCTTGAGGATGCCGTTTGGCCTGAGGTGACCCCAGATCTGTCCCTTCCGGAGTTTCCTATTCGCATTGAGGATCGGCGAGAGTAGCGCCTGCGAAACAAGGTTATTCCTCTGGTTAAGGTGGTCTGGCAGCGTCATTCTGGCGGCGAGGCGTCTTGGGAGCGTGAGGATGAGATGCGGGAGCTATATCCTTATTTGTTTGTGTGAGTCTTTCCCCTGTTCTTGTGCTTTGTTCTTGAATTTCGGGGATGAAATTCTTTTAAGGGGGGAGGGTTGTAATGTCACGGACCCTTCGGATCCTTCGTCGTGGGTCCCGGATCTGGTTTCTCGGAGTGTCTGGCTCCGTTGGGTCCGAAATTTCGTTCCGGACATCTTTCGTGTCCGGATCGGCGCGATCCGGAGTTGTTTCGGAGTCCCGGAGTGCGTCCGCGGCTTTTCCGTGTGTGTTTTCCGATTTCCGTGTACGGGTTTCGACAGACCCTTCAGAACCTCGTTGCGGGTGAACCGGACCGTTCACCTAGGCGAGGGTTGTACCGTTGTGATCGGTGCGTCGTGAGGATCGAGGAGGTGTATTTTTCTATTTTTTAGGATTTTTTTGATTTTCTGAATTTTCTATAAATACCCCCCTATTTTCTTTCCTTTTCTTTTTCCCTTTTTCTTCTTTTCCTTTTTCTTTCCTCCTCCCGTGAGCCACGGCCGACCGTTGCAACCCCCCTTGCCCGTTGGACTTCGCGGCGCCCCTTCCCCTCCGGTGACGGGTGGTGGACCTCGGTGGCGGCTCGGTGACGAGAGGATCATGACGGTGCCCCCATTGGTGCGTGGGAGAGGAGTTCGTGTTCGAGCAAGATTTGGCGATCGGCGGCGATCCGGTGGTTTTTGAGCTTCTTTAAGGTACGGGGACGGATCCTTGCCCTCTTTACAGCAATCCCCGTGATTTCTAGGCCGTGGAGAGGCCGAGTGGGGCTAAATCCATGCCGGGAGGGTTATTTTCATGCTTGGGGTTTGAGCGCCGGATCCATTGATTCGTGGGGGTTTTTGATTGATTTGGGGCTCTAGATGCATGCTAGGACGTCGGGGGGTGATTCCCCGTTGTTTTCCCTTCACTAGAGGGGGTGAATGGGCGTGGTTTTACGATTTTCGGGTGTATTTCGCGAACCGGGCTCGGCCCGTTGTCGCGCTATATTCCAGTGACGCGTTCTTAATGAACGCGCCGTGTCGTCCAGGCGCGTTCATCGAAAGGGATGACCGCTCTGGCGGTTCGGAACGCGCCAGGGACGGGTAGCGCGATCGCATGATCGCGCTATCCAAGACCAGCGCGTTCAGGCGTGAACGCGCTAGCCTTCGACAGCGCAATCTGGCAGATCGCGCTAGCATGGGCTAGCGCGTTCTCCAGAGTCGCGCTAGGGGTGCCTAGCGCGACCCTCCCCCTCCCCCGAAACCGTGTTCCTTGGGTAGCGTAGCCTCCGGTTGGGTGAGTTTTGGACCCGGTCATGGCGTGTGGCCCGAGGGTTGCCGTGGGCACCCAGGGAAAGCCACAGGGGTGCCCTGGGGTCCCCGGAGAATCAGTTACCTCGGTAGGGGTGCCGCGTGACTTGAGGGACAGTCAGACCTCATGCGTGTCCCCGGCATCCGTACCTACCATTTGGTTACCAAGAGTCTGTGTTAGTGTGTTAGTCGGTGGGTTCCGTGAGTCGAGTCCTTACTTTCAGTGACCTGTCCACTAGTCATAGCTTCCTGCGCACTCGTGTGCAGACCCACCTGGGAGTGGTGGAGAGCGAGACCCAGTGAGAGGCGGTTTTTAGGCTGGTTACCATAGGGCCCCTTGCCTTTGCCACCAGAGTCCGGTGGGGGGGAAAACCAGCTAGAGGACCCGACCTAGAGCAGATGGTCTGTGTGTGCACACGTAGTTGGGGGCTTAGGACACGCGCTGACGAGCGTGACCCCAGCTAGTCCTTGTTGTGGTTCTTGTTGCGTGTCTGAGTCTCACGCCCGGGGCGTCGTAGCTGGACACTTGTGACGCGGTGTAAGATGTCAGGGGACGCATCCGGTCGTTCTTCTGGTGGGTAGTGCTCCTGTTCGCTGGCAGGCGTGGACTCGAGTTTTATTGGACTGAGGTTCGGTAGTACGGTACTGTTAGAGTAGATGGATTTTCTGTTTATTTACTTTAGCTTGTCGGTTCCACCGTACTCTTGCTAGGTAGAGTTGCCTTCTGCTTTCTCATTTTCCGCGCAAGGTGGGGATTCGCAGGATCCCTACTGGGCCAATGAAATGAGGCTCACCCCTACTTTTCAGGTGAGGTGGGGTCTTCGAGAGGCGCGGCCGAGTTTCAGCGTGGTTCTTCTAGCCAAGGTTAGTCGCTAGTCTGCCTAAGTCGGGGGATGCCCCGTGTAGTTGTACGCCGGGGGATGCCCCGTGTAGTTGTACTTTCCTTTCTGTTGACTGTACTTTTATTTGGACATGAGACTTTGTGGACCTTGTAGCAGTTTATTTATTTATATTATTCTGTGCATTTTATTTTTAGATTATTGTGCTATCTTTGTGGTCGTTGCAGCTTCTCTTGTACCCCCACACCACTCCTTTCTACCCTTCCGAGTCTTCCAGCTCGTGGGTTGGTGGGCCGAGATTCGAGACGCGTCGGTTCCTTTCCGGTACTCGGATCCTCGGGTCGTCACAGCTGGTATCAGAGCGTGATTGTGGAGGTACATCGGAATTTGAAACGAATTGCGGTGGTCCAGAAGGTCCATGAATGTCCTGTACAGTCGGCGACTGGCTTAGGGCCGCGCGTGTTTTATTGATTTATGGTTGTTTTCTTGATGTCAGGTGCGTTATGGGCCCACGGAGGAGGGCTCGTCCCCAACAGGGAGAGTCTAGCAGTGGTCCGGAGGAGCAGAGCAGGGCTTCAGTTTCCGAGGGTGTAGCTGGAGATGCGAGAGCTTCGGGGATGGACGATTTCTTCCGAGGCATGTTTGAGTATGTGTTTCAGTGGCAGTAGGGCGGTGAGGCTAGTGAGGGCCAGGCTCGTGGTGGTCATGGTCGCGTGTTGAAGGAGTTTTTGCTGTTCCAGTCTCCTTCTTTCAGTGGGCAGCCAGATCCTGAGGTGGCCAGAGAGTGGCTGGATGATGTTCGGCGGATTTTTAACGCGATGGAGTGTCCTGAGGAGGAGCAGGTGGCGTTGGCTACTCATCGTCTTCAGGGAGCGGCCCGTACTTGGTGGACGTCAGAGTGGGGTTCAGTGCTCCAGTCTCATCCTCTTCGGCAGATTGCGTGGCAGGAGTTCGTCACGGCCTTCGAGCGTGCCTTCTGTCCGTCCTTTGTCAGGTCGCAGAGGTTGCGTGAGTTTATGGAGCTGACCTAGGGTGACATGACGGTGATGCAGTACCGTGCCAGGTTTATCGAGTTGGGCCGTTATGCTCCTCACATCATGGCAGATGAGGAGGTGAAGACCGATCAGTTTGTGGGTGGCCTGAGGCTAGAGTTGAGGCATCATCTTCTTGCGTCGGGGTTAACCACTTTGGATGCGGCATGTAAGGCAGCAGCGGCGCTGGAGAGAGACTTGCAGAAGGTTCGAGGGCAGGGCAGTGCTTGTCAGGCGCAGGCAGATTTCAGCCAGCCATCAGGGATGCAGCAGTAGAGTACCGTCCAGCTCTCAGCAGGTGGATCAGTGGCGACGCAGTCTACGGCTCCTGCGCCAGGGTCGTCCTTCAAGTCGAAACTTAAGAAGCTGCTTAAGGAAGCTGGTTTTGGCAAGAGGCATCAGGATCGCAAGGAGTCGAAGCAGGAGTCGTTGAGCAGTGTTCAGCAGCCGGTGGCTTTTCAGCGCCAGGGTTCGATGACTGGTTCGCGGGGCGGTTGTCCTAGGTGCGGTGGTTCTCATCCAAGCAGACCGTGTTCAGCGCCCGTGATTTGCTTCAGGTGCAATCAGCCAGGACATATGGCACGTGACTATCCGCAGAGACCGAGCCAGCCGCATGAGTTTCAGCAGTAGCAGCAGTTTCAGCCCCAACAGTTGTCATCACAGCCGCAGCAGTACCAGCAGCAGGGACAGTTTCCTCAGTTGTTACGGTCAGCTACCGTAGGGAGGCAGAGATCCCGAGGCAGAGTGACTCACATGACCAGGGCAGAGGCTAAGGCGTCGCATTTGGTGGAAGGTACTCTCTCGATTTTGGGTCGTGCGGGTCGTGTTTTGTTTGATTCAGGTGCTTCTCATTCGTTCATCTCGGAGGATTTTGCGCATAGCGTGGAGGACCCAGTGACCGAGGTGTCCTGTGACTTGGCGGTAGAGTTGCCTACCGGTGACTTCATGATCACCCCGTACTACTTCGAGAAGGTACCTGTGTGGGTGGAAGGGCGGAGTTTGCATTCTAGACTCTATGCGTTACCGCTTCAGGACTTCGATGTGATTTTGGACATGGATTGGCTCGAGGCTCATCATGCCTTGGTGGATTTCGGCTCGAAGAAGGTCTACTTCCGACAGCTTCGTGGACCCACCTTCTATTTTCAAGGTATTCGGTCTTCCTCTTCCCGCTTGCTTATTTCGGCTATCCGTGCGCGTCGCTTGCTTGATCCATCTGCAGTGGTGGTTGGCCATCTGCAATAATATCTTGTGGTTCCTGAGCTAATAAAGGCGGGTCAACTACGATAGATTGCTCCCCGTGCATGTCATTCTGAAGAATGAACATGGGAACAAAGTTGTCAGTTGCTACAGGTGTAGGTGCATGATCCTGCAACTCCTCAAAAGAAAGATCTCGAGGAGACCCACTCCCACTAACCCCACCATCCTCTAGAAATCTTGCTTTATCTGTCTCTACTATGATGGCACATGTGATGGACAATAGAATCTAAACCCCTTTGATCTCTCTGGATAACCAATGAAAAACCCACTGGTTGTTCTGAAATCAAAGGCCTTTTCCTGAGGGTTATACAATCTGGCCTCAGCTGGACATCCCCATGTGCGCATATAGCCCACAGAAGGTTTCCTACCATACCACAACTCATAAGGAGTTTTAGGCGTAGCCTTCGTAGGAACCTTGTTCAGAATGTGCGCAGCTATCTTCATGGCCTCTCCCCACAAGGTTAAAGGAAGATTTGGATGACTAAGCATTGCCCTGACCATTTCTTTAAGCGTTCGGTTCCTTCTTTCAGCAACTCCATTTTGATATGGACTGCCAGGCGTAGTGTACTGAGCCGCAATGCCTTCCTCTTTAAGGAACCTAGCTAATGGTCCTGGTCTTTGACCCATCTCGGTATACCTCCCATAGTATTAGCCACCTCTATCTGACCTGACTACTTTGATAACTTTTCCCGATTGTTTTTCTACTTCCTTCTTGAAAACCTTAAAGGCATTAAAAATATCTGCCTTATCAAAAAGTAAATAGAGATACATGTATCTAGAGTAGTCATCTATAAAGGTAACAAAATATTTTTCTCCAGTTAGACGGGGTGAAAAGGGACCACAAATATCAGTGTGAATAATCTCTAATATTTCTGAACTTCTAGTGGCATCCTTATTTGGCGAGTGTGTAAGTTTTCCTTTAATACAATCCACACATGTATCGAAATCAGTGAAATCTAAAGAGTGTAAAACACCTTCTCCCACTAACTTCTTCAGCCTCTTTATGGAGATGTGACTCAATCTCCTATGCCACAACATTGATGAGTTTTCATTTATTCTACCACGTTTGTTGCCAACTGTATTGTGCAAGGAATGAAAGGATTGTTCAACCACATGATCAAGACACATTTTATATAAACCATCATTCAATAAACTAGTACCAATTACAACTGAATCCTTGATAATCCTTATAGAAGAGTTTTCAAAAGTGAAAGTAAACCCTCTCTTATCAAGTTTTGATACTGAAATTAAATTTCTAGAAAAATATGGAACATAAAAAGTGTCCTTCAGATCGAGAACAAAACTAGATGCTAAAGTAAGCCTATAGGTCCTTACAGCCTTCACTTGCGAGTGTGTCTTATTCCCTGAGATGATACTCTGCTCATCCTGATGTGGAGGCCTTTGGAACAGGAACCCCTGCATAGATTTGGCAATATGAATAGTAGAACCAGAATCAACCCACCAAGTATTTTCAGGAACATCTACTAAATGAGATTGATGACTAACAAAAGATGAGAGATTACCTTTGCCTTTCTTTTCTAGCCATGCCTTGTACTTTACATAATCCTTCTTTAGATGTCTAGCCTGATGGCAGAAGAAGCATTTGCCATTTTTGCTTATTTTCTTCTTCTTCATACCCTTCTTCTGGACATTCTTGCCCTTCTTTACTTGAGCACCTCCCTTATGAAAGGTAAAGTTTACATGATTCCTCCCCCCTTTAAATCTCTCTTCCTCCTGAACACACATAGTCATCAACTCATTTGGTGACCAATTTGCTTTATGTGTGTTATATGAGATTTTGAAGGCCTCATAGTCACTAGGAAGAGAGTTGAGGATGAAGTGCACTAAGAAGGCATCAGATATAGTAACATTCATTGCATTCACTTGGGCTACAATATCCCTCATCATCATGATATGCTCTCTAATACTGTCACCACCAGTGTATTTCATTGAGGAGAGTTGAGACATCAATGTGCTCGCCTTAGCTTTGTCAGAAGTGACAACTTGTTCCTCAATAGCATTAAGAAATGCACTGGCAGTCTTCTGCGTTGGGATTGATCCCTTGATGTTTGCACTTACATGTCCTTGAAGGAACAATAAACACAAACGGTTGGACCTCTCCCACTTCTCATATAAGCGCTTTTGCTCAGTTGTGCTATCTGCAGTGAGCTCAGCAGGCTGTTCATCTCTGAGAGCGATATCAAGATCCATACACCCTAAGGTAAATAATACTCTTTGTTTCCATTCAGTGAAATTTTTCCCAGTTAAGTATGGCACTTGACCTGTGAAAGGTGCAAATAGTGGAGAAGCCGCTGAAACAAAAGAGCACATGCTCACATGAATAATAACAATGATGATAGAAGCAAGTTATGAGACATAATAAAAATAATAAAATTAAAGCAGTTCTAATAACTGAAGGAACTCCTTTATCTCCAATGTCCAAAAGGACAACTTGATGATAGAACTATTAAGATGCACACTTTGATATCAAGAAATTTGCACCTTTGGGTGCTAAAATTTTCAAGAGTCTCCATGCACACAATAACATTCTATCCTACTCATGTCACGAACATAGAGTACTCCTTTGGGAGTTGGACTCTATTTCAAAGCCATAAGCACAATCGACATTATTTAATTCTTTAAAAGAAATATCTTATTACTCTCCATTGATAATGCCACTTTGGTGGTCTACTTATTCATTTAGGATAGTAAAACACGTCTTTCCATATAAAATAATGTCCGCAAACTTTATTGCTCACATTCAAATGCTATTTTAAGATTTTATGAGAACCAATTTTAACATGCCATGTGTCTAGTGCCACTTTGGTGATCTACCTAAACACAAAGAATTAAAAAATTATTCTCTAAATAGCACAAGAGAACCTTAAATGCAAGCAAGGGTATATGCACAAGATATTGCAAACCAAAAATTAGAGATATTAATTCATGCACGTAACTAAAATGGAGGTCAAATTTCACAGAAAAATATCTCTAATATCACTGCAATAATTAAAAGTGCGTAACCAAATTTTAAACAAGCTAAACTTCCATTAACTTGGGGCAAGAAACACAAGTTTTAGTCTCCTGTTGTATAAATACCCCTCTGTTTGCAAAATAATCCACTATATTGCAAACATATCCTTTCAGTTTTATTAATGTATCCAAACTGTTTACATAGTAGCCCTTTATCCTTTAACAACCATTATGAGGCCCAAAATAGTTCAAAAGGAACAAGCCTATGATCCAGAACTTAATGGATCGTGAAAAGGATATCTACTAATGGATGCTAAAGAATAAGGAACAAAAGAACCTCTATGTAAACCG
Organism: Amorphophallus konjac; assembly: GCA_022559845.1. Taxonomy (NCBI): domain Eukaryota; kingdom Viridiplantae; phylum Streptophyta; class Magnoliopsida; order Alismatales; family Araceae; genus Amorphophallus; species Amorphophallus konjac. Next base: position 14,853,227 of record CM040119.1, on the reverse strand, counting down.
TTTGAAGACTTATCGATTACAAATAAACTAACGAATATTATTGGTATTTAAGTCAAATTGGATTTAGATTCTTAATGGTATCTAGATCTAGATCCTAAAAGGGTATGTAGTGGACCCAATATCCAAACCCGATAACTAACATCAAATATCCAAAACTTAAGCCCCCTAAACTGGATCCAATAAGGACTAGATCCAAAACTTAAGGCATGGGTATGAACGCAAATAATGCAACAGTGGGGTAAAGGGGTTCAAACCCCATCATCTTTCTCAGTTCCTCACACCCCTTCCCCCCCGAACCGTAACCGCAAGCCAGAGGGGCCCCCGCCGCCGCGATGGGAAAGGGGGGGCGGCCGCCGTTGGACCCCCGTCGGCCGGAGACGGCGGCGTCGTCCGGCGGGGGGGGGCTTGCTGCGCGGGTGACCGCGCCGTGGCCCAGCGACAGTTAACCCCGCGACTGCGGCGAGGAGGGGGGCACAGGGTTGGAGGCGCGCAGGCGACGGCCGGCTCCCCCATGGGCTGAAGACGCGGTGGCGTCGTCCAGTGGAGAGGTGGCCGCCGGGACCCCCGCCGGGACCTTTTACTGTAATTATATATATATATATAATCCACAGGGGTCCCCTGGACAGGCAGCCGCACGTGGCGGTGTGCCTGCAGGGAGGCCCCCGCCCGCAGCCTTCCCCCAGGGCCATGGCCAGCCGGAGTTCCCTGCACGACGAAGGTCGCCGCCCGACGGCCAAGGAAACCAAAAGAAAAAAGAAAGTGGCCCTTCCGATGGCTCCTACGCACACGGTGCTGCAGGATCGTGTCCTACGCGCAGTGGGCGGCGGCAGGGTGGCCGCCTCCTATCCATGGCGATGTCCTCCTCCCGACGAACGAATGGAAAATTGGTATGAAACCATGAATCAAATCATGGTAACCCAGAAAATTCGACACAGGCTATGATACCACATGTTGGAATTTATGCGTATCTTAAGCAGAAGCGGAATCTATAGTTCGACCATAAGGAGGAAGATAACAAGAACGCGATGCTGGAGGAGACAACGTAACCCACGGGAGTCTCCCTGGTTTCCTCTCCCTACGTCAACCGGATGCCTTGTCCTCTACGGGGCAGACATACCTTATTTATAGAGAGGAGGGACCAGTTCAGAAAAGATCAAATTGGGCTCCCACCCATAACAGGAATCCATGGGCCACATATGGGTTAGGCCAATTAGATTATCCCTTTGACTAGACTGGAAGCGTGTCACTAATTTGTGTAGCCCAAATCAATGATAAGTGGACCACTTTAGTTAGGTCCAAACCTAACAAAAATATCTTTTTCATAAAATTTGTTATTTTTATTTATGATAAAGTAAATAAATATTTATTCTAATAATTTAAATTACATGTTTAATCTAAATACAGGTCTCCTCTAAATATATGAGATAATAACTGATATCACCTAAGCATGAAGTATTCAATATAAAGGTAAAAAGGAATGACATAAAGTTGAAACATAATTTTGCCTTACAAGATGTCTTAGAAATAAGGAAGGTGATTTTAAGAGTTGAAATATGAGAAGGCAAAGCATTCATCTTTACTCCTAAGTATTCGTTTTGTCACAAAATAATAATTTTTTTTTTTACAAGGTAAAGTATTCACCTAAGGTCCCTAAGAGGCGAAGTATACGCATGAAACATAATTTTGCCTTACAAGTCGTCTTAGAAATAAGGAAGGTGATTCTAAAAGACTTAAAATCTGAGAAGGCAAAACATTCGCCTTTACTCCTAAGTATTCGTCTTGTCACAAAATGACAAAAAATCTTTTACAAGGTAAAATATTCTCCTAAGGTTCCTGAGAGACGAAGTATTCGCCTGAAACATAATTTTACCTTACAAGACATCTTAGAAATAAGGAAGTCGATTTTAAAAGACTTAAAATCTGGGAAGGCAAAGCATTCGCCTTTACTCCTAAGTATTCGTCTTGTTACAAAACGAAAAAAATTATTTTACATGGTAAAGTATTCACCTAAGGTTCTTGAGAGGCGAAGCATTCGTCTTAACAGGATGGTAGGATGAAGCATTCGTCTTAGTCAATGCTTCTGCCACATCACACAGCGACGAAACAATTGACAAGGTGAAGCACTCACTTTAGGACTCATGGAAGGTGAAGTATTCGCCTCAGCATATAAGAGAAGGTAAAATATTCACTTTAGCTGAAAGGTTCTCTCTTATCACAAAAAAGATAAAAATCTTTGACTAGGCAAAGCTTCACTTGAGATCTCTGAAAGGTGAAGCAATTGCCTTAACAGGAAGGGAAGGCAAACTATTCGCCTTAGCTAAAGCGCTCCGCCTCAATACTAAACTACAAAACTTCTGAGGGGAAGTATGCGACTCAGTAATTTGAGAAGATGAAGTATTCACCTTAGCTAAAGCTTTTGTCTCAGAACTCTAATGAGGCGAATATATTTTTGCCTTAAAAGAAAACGATAAACTCACTTATAAGGCAAAATGAAGCTGAAGTATTCGCCTCAACACAATATGAAAAATATCTTGGAAAGGCGAAACAAACACCTTTGTTGTCTTGAAAATGTGAAATGAACTTTGATACTTTGAATGCAACGAAGTTCTTCTAGTCATTGGATCATATACCACTTTGAGACTGGATCAATGACTAGAAGAACTTTGATACTAGAAGAACTGCATCCAATGACTAGAAGACTTTGAGTTCGCTTCTACCACAAACATTGAAGAGGAGGTATTATGTGGTAACGATATACCACTTTCCTCCTCCTCATACATTTATTACAATCATTGTTATTTACTCTTTGTTATTCTATCTGAAGGACAGTTGCAAAGAGTATTTGCTGCTCTATGAAATCGGCACTGTGAGTGACTGGTTGGTTTGCTGATACCGTAGAAATCAACGGGATGACTAACTCTTGGAAAGGTAACTGATGTGAAATCACCAGCAAAACTAAGTCACTGTGAGTGATTGTTAGTTGGTTGAGACTGGATCAAAATCAATTAGGTTGGTGGTTTCTGAAAAATCACTAGGATCTATTGAGTCCTACAAGATCAGTTAGGGGGTTAGCCCTAGTAAAATAGTTGGTGTAACCTTAGTGGAGGTTAGTGAAATACCCTAGGCGAGTTGGAGGGGAACTGGACGTAGTGAAGCCTAAGTGCTGACCGAACTAGTATAAATCTCTTGTCTACTATGGTTTGGTTACATTATTTTCTTTTACTTTTCGTTGCACAATCTAATAAATTTTAATTCGTGATTATTTTTGAAAGATGAATCTATTCACCCCTCCTCTAGTGTGCGCCCGACTACTAACAAGTTATTGAGTAGAAGATACATAAATAGTAGGATATATGGCATCCATGCCTTAATCCTCTTGAAGGCACAATAGGTCTAGTTGGAGTGCCATTAATAAGTATATAATAGGTTGTTGTTGTGACACATTATATAATGAGTGAGATTGAATCCTCAGAGAAGCCAAAGTTGGATAAGACTTGAGTCAAGAATGGTCACTCCAATCTATCATATATTCTTGAAATATCAACTTTTAGTCCAAATGCCTCTAATTTTCACTTTTTGTTGTGCATGGAATGAAGGATTCGTATACTATATAATGAGAGAGTCAATTATATTCCGATTGGGGATAAAATCACCCCAGGGGGAGGGAATTATTTTCAAGAACACCGACTTCATCTTGAGAGCCAGGATCTTAGAAAATTTTTGTACATTACATTACATAAACTAATGGGGCAGTAGTCTTTAGGAGTGGCCATTGGGGTTCTTTTGGGGATTATAGTGATCAAGGTAGGGTTGAGTTGGTGGGGCATTTCAAATTTTGCTAAAAAGTAGGTAATGTTCAATCACTTCACGTTTAACAATATTCTGATATTTTTTGCCTATCTGGTCTAAGAACCTTCTTAAGATTCATGTGAAAGAGAGTTTCTTCAATGTCATTGACTATGGGGATTTGATTAATTGAGTTGCCATCCTTCGTAGAGATTGAGATACAGAAGTTAGAAGGAATGAGACATGACATGTGGTAAGATTAGAATTAAAGAGGGATTTGTAGAAACTGACCAGATGGGAGGATATGACCTTTTGGTCCCGTGAATTTAGGGCTAAAAGAAGAAAAATTATCTTTATCATTTTAATTCAAAGAGATTACAATGTTATATGTACCTCCCACTCACAATTATGGCCCAGACACATACTAAGAACAAAATAACAAAAAATACCCCAAACTTAATTATTTTAACACTCCCCCTCAAGTTAGAGCATATATATCAAACATGCCCAGCTTGTCATATAGAACACTGAATCGGCCAACTCCAAGCGACTTTGTGAAGAGATCAGCAAGTGAGTCCTCAGCAGGAGTGAAAGGAGTACTAATCTTCTAAGACGTGACGGCATCCCGAATAAAATGGCAATCAACCTCAATATGCTTTGTGCGCTCATGAAATATTGGATTCTTTGCAATATGGATAGCAACATGGTTGTCACATCTCATCACCATAGGTTCAGAATAAGTGACCCCAAAATCTGCCATCAAAGATTTAAGCCACATCATTTCACAAGTTGTCTGAGCCATTGCTCTATACTCTGCTTCAGCACTTGATCAAGCAACCACACTTTGTTTCTTGCTTCTCCAAGTGACAAGATTACCTCCAACATAGGTACAAAATCCAGAGGTGATCGCCGGTCCAATCGAGATCCCACATAATATGCATCATAAAAAGTCTCAATAGATAAATAATCATTTTTCTTATATAGAAGACCACATCCAGGAGCTCCTTTGACATAACACATGATCTTTAGAGCAGCTTCCCAATGACATAACTTTAGATTCTGCATAAACTGACTAACAACTGATACAGCAAAGGTAATTGTAGACACGCCAAAATCGATGCTATGTTGAGTAAATCTCATGTCACCATGTGACGCCCCAGGTGGACTTCAATATTGGCTTAATACGAAGTTTTTCTAATTTCTCTGTGTTTAATTGAGATTTCTTGGCTTTTTGGTTTAATAATTGAAATTAACGCCTGTTGGGAGGGCGTCATTTAATTGATGACCTAATTAGGGGCGTTGTTCTTAAATACACGACTGTTCAAACGGTCGTCGATTCCTGGATTTTACAAATTCTAACGATAATAAAACTCAAAGAATTGACGTCCTAAGGACGGGCGTTGATTATTTAACACCCGTTCAAACAGGCGTCATTTAACAATTTTAAATAAGGAAAGTTCTTTATTTCTATAATTAAATTCAGGAATTGACGACGGTGTGACTGTCGTCATTTCAATTGACGCCCCTAACTAGGTCGTCATTTCTACTTCCGTCTCCCTCTCGCCTGCTTCTTTCCAGTAGTGACCCTTCCCCCATTTTGCACCTTGCGTTCGATTGAGAAGAGAGTTCCTTATTGAGGATTCATTGCCTTGTTTTAATCCTATCAATGCAAGGATGTTTGGCCCTATAAATACCCCTTCAATCTCTCACGCGCGAGAAGAAGAAAAAACAAGAAGATTGAACAACAATAACAACAAAGAGAGCAACTGCGCCGTGTGAGCTTTACAAAGAGAGAGAGAGTTTTCTTCCTTTTGCAGGTGCTTCTCCAAGTTTCTTCCTCCAGGCAGCATCTTCATCCAACAGTTCTTCATCCTGCTGCTGCAGCCGCTGTGGCTCGTGTTCTTCCCTGTACTGCTGCACACACAGCAGCAGGGGCTTCCCTTAATCTTTTAGTTTAATTTATTCATATCACATACGCATCCATCTTCTAGCTCTCTGCTAGAGTTATCACCATATTACGTTTATTGTTGTTTACTTTGCATATCATAGCATCCATAATCCATACCTTGTTACTCCTCCTAAAGGGGTTTTAAACTAAAAACACACAAGGTGTGTTCATGCTTAATTTGATTGATTTCATATTTTTAGAGCATTGATACTACACATCTTTGGCTAATCCACATTTTTGTTTATTTTGTGTGATTTCTTGCAAGGGTAATCAAGCTACAAACCCCCTTCATCGGCCGGTCGGTAGAAGGAGGAAAGAAGAACCTACAATCTCACCTGCTTCATACAAGGTACATGCGATCATCTTTATATTTTTGAGGTAACCCCTCTGGCGATCACTCTCCATAGAGCATCTCATGCTCATCCTCTTTTCCTTCATGTCCCACTCATTTTAGCATATTTATTTAGCAACATCATCGTTCTTTTTTATTATTATTCTTAAAATATTTTTTTTATCTCTCTCTTTAAAGATGTCTATGTGACACGTTCACAAATTGGCGATCACGGTGGGACTCTTTTTGTTTTAGTTTGATTACCCCTCCTTCGGCTCCCTCGCGTGCCCCTCCCTTTGGCGCCCTCACGTGCCCCTCCTTCGTGCTCTACGTAGCACACTCCATTTGTGCACCACGTGCACACCTCCCACTGGATTAGCCAATTTACGTACTATCCATATCATTTTTATTAGAAAAGAAATTGATTTCTGTTATCATGGATAACGGTTCTCTGGAACTGAATAACGCCCTTCATACCGCCATCATTTCCACATACAGCGACCGTTCGAACGGGTGCTGTTTCCATTTTTATTGCAAGCATTTTCATCATTTTATAATTAACGCCCCTCTCAAAGGCGTCGTTTCTTAATATAACGCCTCACACCAAGGCGTCAGATTTTTGATTATTGCATTTTGACGCCCCTCCTAGAGGCGTCTTTCACTGGTACAGTGCCTTACTGAAAGGTGTTATTTTGATTATTGTTGCTTTTATTCATCATTTTCAGTTCGATTACTGCTATCTGACGCCCCTATGCACAGGCGTCATTTCCACAGGCAGTGCCTCACTTTAAGGCGCTATTTCATTTTGATTGCTATCTATTTGCACTGTTCACAGTGATTAGCGACTGATACTCAGTCGTATCTTGTTGATATAGCAACCTTATCCAGGTCGTCATTTTGTTATGTGCCCACAGAACCCCTGTTTACTGTTTACTGCTGTTCGCTTGACTAATTCTCATATCACCTGCTTGATATTGCCTGCACTAGGCTGCATTTAGGGCATTCGGTTTGGGAGACCTCCTCTCCCCACACTTTTAGGAGTCACACACCCCCTCTTGGTAAAGGAAGGACCCTCCTTTGAGCATTCCGTCTCATTGGATCGGAAATTCCTTAACCAAGCCTCCGTAAGTCCCCGCACCCATGGATTCCCTCACGGATGCTGGGCAGGTTGTACCATTGAAGCACCCGGAGTATAGTTGACCCATACGTTGGTGAGGAGAGAGAAAGAACCTAGATACCCAGAGATTATACCCAAATTTTCAACCAGGACCCCACATTTAAAGGAGAGAACTTATTGTAAAATTCACTTTAATCTACAAAGAAAACCTTAAAACTTTGGGCTCATTACAACTTGAGTGTTTATTTTGTTTGATAAGGTGATATCTCTTGAGTATACTTTTTGTTGGAAATCTATTTCTTCTTCCTTAAACATGAAACTCCGTTCAGGTAAAATCATCAATATGGCCAACTACGGATATACTTATGATGGTTATGAGGAGGGTCACTCTGACCCGTTTTATGAGGTTCCCTCTCAGGATCCTGTCTACCACGAGGGAAACTACACTTCTTCTCCCACTCAGGTCCACATGGTGGACACCACTTCTTTGGAGGTTGAGCCTTCTTCCCAAGCTCAACCTACCACTCAAAATACTTCAGGGGACGCTTCCCCTTCTTTCAACTTCAACGAATTTCTCAAAGTTCTTGCTCGCCTGGATGACTCCCAGCGCCAGGCGGCCCAAGCCGCTTTAAAGGGAAAGTCTGTCCCGTCATCTTCTAACCCTCCCCAGGCCATGGGTGGCCACTCTGCTAGTTCTCCCAACGACCAGGCGGTCGCACCTAGGGTGCCCTCGCGCCCATCAACTCCTGTTATGACTACGCCGGCCCAACCGGCAAGTCACTCCATTGCTAGGCCTCAACAACCTCCTGTTTCTCAAATTTTGAGAAGGCCTATGACGAACCAATACTCTTTTCGTCCGGCCCCAGCCGAGTCCGATAACCACACTATACTCCTCCAAAGGATGGCTAGTATGGAGGAGCAGCTCAAGAAGGTCACTGCATCCAAGGTCGCTCCCGAAATTATGCTTCCCACTCTGCCGATTTTTCACCTACCCCCGTCTGAAATGCCGAATTTTCGACGGTACAATGGAACGGGTAATCCGCACATCCACTTGAAAGACTTCTTGTATGAGGCATCATTCTGGCAAGATAACAAGACTTCTCTGGCTTATCTCTTTAGACTGTCTTTAGATGGCCCGGCACTAGAATGGTTTTATTCCCTGGAGCCGACAGATGCCGGTGATTTTGATGTAGTTCAACGAAAGTTTCTGCAGAAGTACAAGGACCATGTGGGTCCCTCTTTGTCTGTTACTGATCTGGTTGCCAAAAAGATGAAGCCGAGGAGGACTTCGTTTTATTTGCTGATAGGTGGAGAGCTATGGCCGAGAAGTTAAAGGACACACTGTCAGAAACGGAGCAAGTGAAGATGATTATATCAAACTCCACTCCGCAGTTCGTCATATTTTAGCCATGAACAAGTTGAGCACTATGGAAGAGCTCTATGAAAGAGCTAGGTACATACAAACACAGATGAAAGATTCTCCTATTATGGGCATGTTTGAGCCAAGACCAAAGGTAATAAAGAGAACGTTAATGTCGGCAATACTGGTGCGACCACTGAAGGCACTGTTACTAATGAGCAGGTGAGCGCGTTCGCAATTCCACACCCTTCCGCCACCCTCCAAACCAAGGGCCGCCACCACAACAGCCCGCCTTCCAAAACCAAATCCATCAGCCAAATAATAACGCTCCTCAGACCTTACGGCCTCTTCCACCTCCTCAACAACAACCCCACTTTGCTCCACAGAATCAACCCGCACAGTACCACCAAATGCCCCCGCCAGCCAATTATGCACCGCAACAACTGCAACAATCAAGAAGGCCATTGGGTCCCCGAAGAGCGCACTACCCTCCCTTGCCTGAAAGCCTATTAGACATTTTCAATGCCCTCATGGCCGCCAACCTGCTCACCCTGCCTAAAGAAAGAACAATATGGCCGCAACATGTAGACACCTCCCGATATTGCGTCTTCCATCGGCAGCCAGGGCACAACATCGATCATTATTTTCACTTCAAGGATTACATACATGATATGAATGATCAAGGTGATATTGATTGGGATGAGATGAGGAGGGTTATTGCTACTCTAAAGGCTCGAAGGCCTCCTCGGCAACCATCGGCTCAGCAGCACCCGCAACAAGGTCAGCAACAACAAGTTCCCCAGCAACAACAGGCTCCTGCACCCCAGCCAAATATGGGGATTGTCAATAACCCACTACCGGAACACCCTGTTCAAAATCAACAAGTAAACCTTGTCACCTCAATCCATGAAGTGGAGAGAGGGCAGGTTTGGCATAAGGAAAACGCCTCTATCGGGGCCATTAATCAAAACTCCAGTCAGCCACAACCACCACAACTGCTAAGAAGGCTTCAGCCTGTACCCCCTTCCCAAACGCCACGCCCCCTTATACGTTCCAGCACTCCAGGGCCGTTCAACCCTAACCCTACTCCTTCACGGCCCCTTCTTTTATGCCAACCCACGAATTCTCCTTCACCCCAAAATCCTCCACCACATAGACATCTCCTTATCTGCCCCTCGCCGGCAGTCATCACCCCTCCTGTTTCGCCACAATCTACCCTGTCCACCACCATGCTTCCAAGGCCCCTCCTTGTCACCCGATCCCCGTCACCACATTCCGATAAGCCCCAGCCGGCAAGGCCTCTTATAAGAACCTCTCCTCCTGCCAATCCTGCACCAGCACCCAACACGCCACACACCATTCCCTCTACCTCCTCTGCCCCTTCACCTACCCTAGGCCCAACAGAGGCTCCGAAAATAATGGTGCTCCGTAGTGGATGGATGTTCCATCGAGTGTTTCCCCAGCGGGAGCAGGAGCCGATACAAGAACAAGGAGAATAGGAACAAGAGTCCACACCGGGCACGGAGTATGACTTACTAAAGCATTTGGACAGAACGCCGACCCGAATTTCCATTCTGGAATTGATCAAAAGATCTACTACACATCAGCTGGCCTTGAAGCAATATCTGCAGAAAGTAATGGTAAACGAAGATATCCCAGTTGAACAGGTCACTACAATCTTAAGTCCAGCCAGCAATCAACCAGCCATCACTTTTTATGAACATGAATTAGCTCCGCAGCCAGCCAGAAAATGTGCACTGTGCATTACTATTGACATTAACAAGGTGGCAGTGAAACAATGTTTGGTGGATACTTGGGCATCCATTAATGTTTTGCCACCAAGTACCTTAAAAATGTGTGGCATTCCGGAGAGTCAAATCCGGCCATCTACAATCACTGTTACCGCCTATGACAACACCAGGAAGCCGCCTTTAGGAATGATCACTTTAAAAGTTGGTTTGGGTCCAGTCTCAGTCACAGCAGATTTCCATATTCTAGACATGGACCTGACATTCAATGGCATTTTGGGTCGCCCGTACATTCAAGAGCTTGATGATGTGCCTTCAACAAATCATCAATGCATAAAATTTCCGCACAAAGGGCGCATTATTAAAGTCACTAGTATGCCCATCTTGCCGGCATAAGATATACATTCCGCAACATCGGTACCTTCTATGTGGCCTTCCAATAGGCCTTTGCTCTCAGTTTTGGATGTTGTCAATCTGCGGCAAGACTTGGTAAGGCCATCTTCTTCAACCCCTCCTACCACTCAAATGCCACCACAGCCATCCAAAGGCAAGAAGAAAAAAAGGTTTGATGAACACGCCAGGATGGAACATGCTGATGAAAATGGGATATAGAACTGGTAAAAGCCTGGGCGTTAATCTTCAGGGGAGAGTCAAGCCCATCAGGCATCAAAAGATGATTCCCCGAGGTGGCCTAGGGTACAAAGCGCCAAGCAAAGATGAAAATGAGCCATGGGCCGTCATGACTTCCACTCTCAAGACAAATCGGCAGCCCCTTACATGGACCCTACAAACACACTTTATGAAAGGAGGCACTCATAATGATGAGCGAACCACTCTAGTCACTTCCATGATGGATTGTCAAGATGTACATGCACGGCAGTTTGCTCGTCACGTAGCCCCACTGGTTACATACAAAGCTCTGGAGTCTTTACGGCCAGATAAAAGAAGAAAGATGGATGACCCCGAATGTGACTGGTATAGATGGTTTGACATGAATGATATCACCATTGCTCTGAGCCGATTGTTTATGCCAACTGATCCGGAATGGCCGCCATTGATTCATGAATTAATTGAAAAGCCAGCAGTGATCACAGACAAGAGGAAGCTTCTAAGCAATTATGTAGATACCGGGGAGCCTGATGTGCCGTTCGAGGAAGGCTACAACGTGGATAGGCTGTGAGTCGGCCTTTTCTCCATTAAATCCATTCATCCAAAGATTGTTGTCCGTTTGTTTAATCAAATATTTTGCTCGGATATCCCTAGACCGCCCGCGGTCTTGATAACCGTTTCTCCAAATTCACTTCAAGTTTCTTCTCTGATTCCTCCCTTGCTCCTCGAGTAATTCTCTAAACTCTCCATCACACCCCCGCGTGGGTCATCATTTACTCCATCTCTCATCAATCTGTCAATCTTAACACCACCTCCTATTCCTCCCTCTCATTGCCTTCTTCTTGAAAATGAAAACGAAAAAAAAACGCCAAAATTCAAACTTTCCAATCTTTCATCTCCATTGAGGAGACCTCCTATCTTCTTCATGAGTGTGTCCCGACCCAGGGGCCGCTCTTCCAGGATTCATTAGGGGACCTTCCCTACCCCTCCGGTGAGGGGTCTTCATCTGTATTTCCTTCTGTACCCATCCTTTCCTCACCTCCTTCATCTTTGTCAAATTCTAGTGATCAAGCTAGTTGCTCTTACTCTTCTAATTTTAAGACTCATGGGGTAGCTTCACATAAGAGATCCAAGGGTAAGCAGATTCCCCGTAGATTCTTGTTAGAATTAGCTAGAAGATGTCGGGCATGCTTAGCTCTTCCCGAATTTCTGGAGAATCCAATTATCCTGCCGGAAGTAGAATATGAGGATACTTGTGTTTTTAATGAGGGTTTTGGTGTTTATGAGATAATGAATGATGAAGACCCTATTGAAGAGGGGGATGAAGGTTATGAAGAATATAAGGACGAGGCTGATGCTTTTGCGAGTGGCATGAGAAGATTTGATGAGCCATCAGCCTCAGTAGAAGAACCTACCAAAGAAATAAATTTGGGTACTGAGGAAGACCCTAGAATTATCCTCATTAGTAAGAACTTGCCGCCCTCCGAAGAGGAGGAGCTCATTTTGATTCTTCAAGAATATAAGGACACATTCACATGGAGTTATGAAGATATGCCGGGACTAGACCCTGCGCTTGTTGAACATCGACTTATGCTTAAGCCAGGGACCATTCCGGTCAAACAGCGGTTGAGACGTTTCCACCCTAATATGATATTAAAAATGAAAGAAGAGGTCGATAAGCTTCATAAGGCTAGATTCATTAGAGTTATCCTATATCCCAATTGGGTGGCTAACATCGTCCCAGTCATGAAGAAAGATGGCAATGTGTGAATTTGTATAGAATTTCGGGACCTCAACCGCGCGTGTCCTAAAGATGACTTCCCCCTCTCTCATATTGATGTTTTGATCGACAATACGGCAGGATATGAGACTCTCTCCTTCATGGATGGCTTTTCAGGTTATAATCAGATTCGCCTGGCTGAGGAGGATCAAGAGAAAACATCGTTCACTACACCATGGGGAACTTATTGCTATGTGGTCATGCCCTTTGGACTCAAGAATGCTGGAGCCACCTATCAAAGGGCTATGATGGCGATTTTTCATGATATGATCCATATTTATATAGATGTGTACGTTGACGATCTGGTAGTAAAATCAAGAACAAGGATTGAGCATCCCGGGGTTCTAACTAAAGTCTTGCAAAGAGCGCGGGAGTATCAGCTAAAAATGAATCCCAAGAAATGCGTGTTTAGTGTTTCATCAGGGAAGTTGCTTGGATTCATCGTAAGTAAGAGGGGTATTGAGATTGATCCCAACAAGGCGAAGGCCATAAGGGAAATGCCTCCTCCCAGGAATTTGAAAGAAGTTCGAGGATTGATCGGGATGTTACAATTTATTCGCCGATTTATTTCCCAGCATTCACAAAGATGCAGGCCGTTCTACGTGTTGAGTATTGTTGAATCTTTACATGTTTTGATGATGACAACACTATAAGTCTTAGTGGTGTTCAAAAATATGTTTCTGTGAAGAATAAACTTTCATTTCACTTCAAGTATTTTTAAGGACTGTCTTCGTGTTGGTTGGCACTTCGTCATGTTTGTGTATAATACCTCGTGTTGAACTGTTTGTCTTCGTGTCGTTTTAATTTTAGTACTGTTTGTATTTCCAATACGCCGTGTCGTCTTCTCTTACCGCGTGTTGTTTATGTTTACTGTCCTTCAGGTCGTGCGTCCGTGTTGTTTTCACTATATTTCGTGTCGTTTTTCTCTGTAGTGTTTGTTTTGATTCAGTGACACGTCCTGTCATTGATCTTTACTTCGTGCTGTTTTCATTGTCTTCGTATCGTTCTCTGTGGAGTGTGAGGTTCTGATAAACTTCACTTCGTGTCACTTACTGTTGTTCCTCGTGTCGTTTCTTTCTGGTCCCACTGCTTCATCACGTGTCGTGATAGCCGTGACATCTTCTGTCTTCGTGTCGTTTTGACTTCGTGTCAATTACTATTTTATCTTCGTGTTGTCTTCACTCCGTGTCGATTTCTTTTCTCATCGTCTTAGTGTTTTTTTCACTTCGTGTCAACTTCACTTCGTGTCATCTCTTTGTATTCTATCTTCGTGTTGGTTTTTTCGTTTTAGACTTCGTGTCTTTCTCGCCTTGACCACACTCCGTGTCGATTTCAGTTTTCGTCTTCGTGTTGTTTTCGACTCGTGACGGCCTCTATCATATGTCTCCATGTCGTACTTACTTCGTGTCGTTTTACTTCTTGTCATTTTGACTTCGTGTCAAATTACTGTTCTATCTTCGTGTTGTTTTCATTCCGTGTCGATTACAGTTGTCGTCTACATGTTGTCTTCACCTCGTGTCGTTTCTTCATCTCTTCATGTCGTCTTTGTTCTATTGCGTGCAGGACATCGCAGCACCTCGTGTTGCTTCCTGTTTCACTTTCGTGTCATTTATCTTGTTGCGTATTCGTGTCATTTTTATTCATCCTAGTCCTCGTGTCTTTCTTGTGTTGAAACCATACTTCGTGTTGGTGTCTGTTCTCGTCTTCGTGTCTGTTATTAGCACGGGTCGTTCTCTTTGCTGTGTGAATATGTCGTGTTGTTTTTACGTTCATGTCTCCGCGTTGTTCTTGTCTTCGTGTCTTCGTGTTGTTTTCTTTCTACCTCGTGACGTTCTCTTGGTAGTGTTCCTTGTGTCACCACTGTATCTCGTGTCGTTCTCTGTTTAGTGTACCTTTTGTCGTGTCCACTAACCTCATGCAGTTCTAGTTCTTATGGCACTCAATATTAATGGTTCTTATCTCGTTGCAGGTCCGAGGAAGAACATTCATCAGTGTCTGGGTGCACATGATCCGATACTAAAGGAACAAATACGAAAAGGGCACGTGGCAGGAAGGTTCTGGATCAAGCGTGTGAAGCACACGCACTCTGTACCCCATCCTCCTGCTGGGTGCTGATATAAAAAAAAAGAAGAAAGGCTGGTCGGGCAGGAATCAAGGAAGAACAGAAGAAAAAGAGCAAAAAGAGCAGAAGAACAGAAGAAGAAAAAGTGAGAGAGAGAGATAGTGCTCGTGTGAAGAAAAAGAAAGAGAGAGTTGAAGAAAAAGAAAGAGAGATAAAGAGAGAGAGAGAGAGTTCGTGGAGAAGGAGGACGAAGCTATTGAAGATCTGTCTACTGGACCGTGGATCAAATCCAGGCCAGTCAGCTCCGTTGAGAGCCACATCTATGTTTTCATCTTTTACAGCTTTCTGATTGCTGTGTCATTTTCGTTTATTGTTTTTCCTTTGCTTTTCTGATTATCTTTGGTCTTCGATTGCCCTGTTGGGAATCGGGTTCCTCCTGTTGGTTCAGGAGAAGGGAGATCTGATCTCCGGGTTGCAAGTGACAGGTTGTCACTTGTGGGTTTCCCTCTGGTTAGAGGAAGGGAGGCTAGTCCTCCGGTTCTGGGCTTGTGGTTGCAAGCCCAGGTGTCCCTCCTGGTCTGGAGGAAGAGAGGTCTTCGACCTCTAGTTTCCAAGTGACTGGGAGTCACTTGGCTGTCCCTCCGGTTGGGAGGAAGAGGGGAGGCTGTTCCCCTGGTCAAGCTGTGTGGCAGCAATTGTTTGCAGACTGAGTCTGCTTGGTTCTAGCGTTTGCTAGTGAAGCCTCACTCCGGTTGGGAGTGAGGGGTGGATGTAGGTCTGAAGGACCGAACCACCTAAAAACCTTTGTGCAGTGGCTTGTTTGTCAGATTTGCTTCCGCTAGATGCTTGAATAGGTGCGCTCAATGTGTTTGTGTTTGAGTTGAATAGAATTGGTTCTATTCTGTTTCTCTATCTAGCATCATGTTTTAAATTTGGCCATTATTCGTAGAAGGATTCATTCACCCCCCCTCTGTATCCGGGCCAAGCACCCTAACAGTTGGTATCAGAGCAGGTGTCTGCATATAAGGTCCAGCGACCTGCAGATTCGTTCTTGCGGTCTTAGGTGCTTATTTGCCTTTAGTGCATCAATATTCATGTTGCATTGAATATATCTGCTTTTGCTTCAATGGCTTGTCCACCTGTCTTCAGTGGTCTTGATTTCAACAAGTGGCACAGTGCTTTACGTGCTTATGTTAAGTCCGTTGACCCAGACCTGTGGAAAGTGATTTCACATGGTCCTCATGAACTACCAAAGAAAAGGTCCAAATGGACTAACAGTCACGAATCAATGTATGAGAAGAATCAGACAGCTATAAATCTGATGAAAGTAGCCACTGACAAAGCTTTTCACTCATGTTTCCTTGATTGCAGATCTGCAAGGGATATGTTGGAAATGATGAAGAGAAGCGGGAAAGGAAATCAAACAGGCTGCATGATGGCCAACAGAAGCGATCAAAGCAGCAATCAAACTGAAGAAGATGATGATGATGAGGTAAATCTCTTCGAAAACTTCTCTCTAGAAGATTGGGGGAATGCATATGCTGAACTACTTGAATCTCATGAACTGTTAAGAAAACAGTATAAAAAGTTGAAGAAGAGTACTCGGGTAGATAGTTCTAGCTCTCCATGTAAAAACTGTTCAAGTACGAAGCAATCTCATGATGCATGTCTGTCTGATAATCATATGCATAAAAACCAGAATGCTGAACTGAAGAAGGAACTTGAATGTGTTTACTCTGAACTGAACAATCTAAAATCTGAAGATGACTCTCTCAGAAAATTCTCTAAAGAAAATGAAGAACAATTAGAGAAACTTAAACGAGAGAATGAGTTGCTGATTGAAAAATTTAATGCCATAAAATCTGTAAACATAGAATTACAGAAAGACTTTGAAAAACAACAAAAGGAATTGAGGGAGTTTGAAGCTAGGAGAGAAAGCATGGTTAACTCAGAAGATCAGCTTCTAATAAATGAGTTAATTCAAAATGATAAACTTAAAGAAGAAGTTGAAAAATTAAAACTGATAAACAGTGCCATGTCTGAAAGACTTCTCACATTGGAAAAAGGAAAAGCTATCTGTACAAACGAGACTGAAGAGGTAGATGAGCTGAGAAAGGAAATTGAAGAATACAAAACAGCTAACAAGGTTTTGAAGGAAGCTGTCAATTGTAGTGAACAAGAGATCGCTAGTTATGAAATACACATTGCATCTCTTGAAAATGAAATTCAGGACTTGAAAGCTTCCTTGTCTAAATTTGTTGATGGGCAGAAAAACCTAGACAAGCTGCTAGGTGTAAAAGTCAATGTCAAAAAGGAAGGGTTGGGCTACAATAATCTAACTAAGAAGGCTTTGCAGAACAAAGTAATGACATCCTTTGTAAATACTTCAAATGTAGCCACTACATCAAAAGACAAACAGCCCATTGTTCAGAAAATTCTGGGAACAAAGATTAACTTTAACAAGGAAGGACTGGGTTACAGTCCAGTCATGAGGAAGGTTGATGGAGTCAACCTGAAAACTGTCTTTGTCAAATCTTCTGAACAGGAAAAGCTTTCTATCTCATCTCCACCTCAGTACAAGGCTAAGAAAACAGAAAAACAAAATAAAAATCATAAAACATCAGAAATTCAAAGGAACAATCTGCATGCTAAAAACTCATCAGATAAATGCCATGTTTTAAAGAAATCAAATGGCTCATGTCATTATTGTGGTAAGTATGGACATCTTATGAGTAACTGTTTTGTGATGGAAAAAGATGACAACAAGCATGCTAGAAAATCTGTGTCTGGTCAGAAAAAGAATGTCACATGTTCTAATTGTGTTAAAGTAGGACACACTACTGCTCATTGTTGGTTTGCAAGTAGTAAGGAAAAATCATGTTCATATCATACAAAACACTTTGCAAATCAGCATGCCTTTAACAAGAACCAGCACATTATATGTTTTAATTGCAACAAAATTGGTCACAAGGCCTCTGAATGCTGGTCAGGTTCCTTTAGAAGAAATTCTCTCATTTGTTCTCACTGTAGAAAGCATGGCCATACAGTCAAGGACTGTTGGCATATTCAGGGTAGAAATGTGAATCTCAGACATGCTAGATTCCCTGTAAGAGAATCTGCAAAACCTTCATGTCATCACTGTGGGAAGCCAGGTCACAGGGCTGCAACCTGTTGGCTGGCAGGATATCAAAACCAAACCAGTTTTGGTAAACAGAAATTTTACCCTGTTAACAGAAAATCTCATGTGTATGCACATAGAATTCATGCTAATAAGAATGTGCATAAATCAGATCTGAAAACTACTCCTGGAAATGTGCTGAGAAAACCTGCTAAACATAATAATGTCATGTCAGGACCCAAGACTTCTTGGGTACCTGTTTGTGCAAAATAAACCTTGTTTTGCAGGTGTGCCTTGGGACTGGAATAAAAGGGGTAATGATCCAAGGCACTCAAGAATGAAAACCCCATTCTCATATTGTTCAGGTAATCTCTCTGCATGTCTCATTTTGAAACCTATTGCATATCTGGTTCGATGTATTCTTGCTTATTCTGCTCTTAGTCTCATCTAGTGCATGCATATTGAATCTGTTCTTGCATAATTCATGAAAATCTGAATTGCTGATAGGACTGTTGAGTTTACCCTGTTTTCATGACCTCTATGGTATATCAAATAGTAAGCTACCAAAGGCAGGGAAATCTGTCCGGAGGTCCTTACTATGTGTGAGGTGGTCTTTCAGACCAAATGCTCCGCCTAGTACCATAAGTCATTCTGTTGATCAGGGGAGCCTGTATGTGCATGTTTCACATCTCACATGTTTAACTCTCTTGGCAAACACTGCATACAATAAATAATTAATTCCTCCAAGAGTCGTGTGTGAGATGTCCTTGAGTGGGCTGAAAAGGAGCTTGTCAGGCCATTTGGTTTCTGAGGAATGGTGTCAGCCGATGCAGTTTATGTGGTATTAAGATCTGTCATCTCATGAGGTTGCAGTTTGCTGCCCAAGAGCTTCTCTGGATGTGAGACAGAACTACTTCAAAAATACTATATTTGGATATGTCCTTAGTGCCTAATGTCTTGAGTGATCTCTCACTTGTTGGCTTGCTGATAGGAGTGCTGCTCATCTCATCTCATCTCTCTCTATTCGATCAGCCACCTCCTTATCTCTCACCTATCACTCTTGGTTCAGATTCTCTCTCGAAGAAATTGTGGTTTCAGTCTTCTTGCTCTTATCAGATATGATCTGTATACCTTAAACCACCCAATATCTAGTGTAACAATTTACACCTGTTAATAAAGAACTTCAATGTTTGGGGGTTATATTTGGTCCTTGATCCTTCTAAGTTATCTTCTCAAGTGTTGGTCAACATATTATAAAACTTCCTGTTAAATGAGAAAAACTTATTGAGGATCTCGACTTAACTGAAACTTATGTGAAGAGAGCTCTGAGATAAAAAATTGTGTTAAGTAAGATTTTTTTTTGTCTAAAATCATGAGAAGTGCTACCAGGGAATACGCCATTATTTGTGGCAGAGCAATGGTTTTTGTGGAGAAATAGACACTCTTGATCAGAGAAGTCCAGAGTCTCTGTCATGATACAATTAGCTATCTCTGTGTAGAAATGTTAAAATAAAAAAAAAGGGGGGGGAAGTCCTCAAAGAAAAAATATCATTGGCATAAAGGTAGTTCGTCCTGAGTAACCAGGGTTTCTGGTGTCTGATAAACATGTCTCCTTGTGTAAAAAGAGACCATTCTATCTTGTGTTCAACAAATTGGTTGACCCTGTATGCCTTCTCGTCCATTAAATGAAGAAATGAAATCTGCTTGACATTGATGTGTTATTTCGTTGCTTGACAAACATAAGGAGCAATTTAATCGTGTCTCTCTCTAGGTTAAGCAACTTTAACAGCTAATTTTGTGATTATGCTGATTTAATATCTTGAGTTAACTGACCTTGGTTTTTGGAAGAATATAACCCGTCCACATATTGAAGGGCTAACTTTAACATGCTGTAGCTGCGTTACATCAGGTCTAAGGGTATTTTGGGTATTTACAGAAAAAGTTGATAAGAGTAAAAAGCTACCCGACAAAACCCTTCTTGTTTCACACGCCTTCCACCTCAAACCCTTATTTCCCCTTGCCGCTTCCTATTCATCCTCGTGCTGCTCTACCTTGAGCGTCTTCTTCAAACCCATCTCCATCTCTTCCCGCTCACTTTCTTCCCCCACAGCTTCACTTCCAATAGCAGCCTGCAAGAGAGAGTTGATACTCTGGAAGTTCCGGCAGATGGATCAGCAAAGGTCAGCAGCTCCGGGTGAAAGAAAGAGGAAGGGAAAAGAAATAGTTGAAGAGCCTTCATCTAAGCAACAGAGATGTCTTGAGCCAGAACCTGCTGCGGAAGTCTCTTCAGAACAAGGTACCAGGATTTCTCAGTCTACCGTGTTCTTAGAAAGTGGGAAAATCATTCCTCCTAGAATAATAGATTTCGGAGATGAAACCTTGGTCTCGAAGTTTCCAGAATTGTTGAAAATCTTTGAGTTTCAGGAGTGGAGAAATTTCTTAGAAAATCACCGTGTCTATTACCCTAGGCCGGTAATGGAATTTTACAATAACTTGTCCTTGAGCCGAGACAAGTCTGCCTTGTTATCATCTGTTAAAGGGGTCGAGATAACTGTTACATGTGACTCCCTTCACAAAGCTCTCGGTATTCCAGATAAAGGGGAGGTAGAGGGAAGCTTTCGATACAGTCTCCATGAAGCTTTCTCTGTCATTACTGGTAAACCCAGTAACATTCATGATAAGGGGCAGTTGAAGCTAAAAGCTTATCAGACATCGTCATTTCCTCCTCTTCACAAGCTCCTTCAGAACGTCATTGCTTCCATTATCACCCCACAGACTGGGGCTAGAGGAAGAATTACAGACACACAGAGATTTCTACTATTTTGTCTGATTCAAAATGTGAAGATATGTCTGCCAGAGATCATTTTTAATGTCATGAAGGGATGCATTGGATCCAAGAGACATCTTCCCTATGCCGCCCATATGACAGACATCTTCAAGCATTCTGAGATTTGCTTGGATGGAGAGGCCGCATCAGAAGTTAAGGCCCGAAACATTTTTAATATGAATTTTGTTTCAGTGTTTTTGGGCTTAGAGGACTCTTCTATGGTGGGGCAAGTTAAGGTCCAAAAGGCCAGGGAATCACAAACTCAGGGGGAGCATTTGGAAGAATTTCAAGTCTTAGCCCCAACTGGTGAGCAATTAGTTTCTGAGATTGATCATCAGGAAACACCAGCTGAACAACCAGAGTCCACCTTGCCAGCTGCACCCACCGAAGTACCCTTCTCCTTTCAGAGGCTAGTTGAGGCTGCATCTGAGGACATCAGATTGTCTGACGAAAGCATTCAGACAGATCTAGATGCAACTATTGCTGGGCTATTTGATTCTTTTGGGAAGACATCTGAAGAGGTAATAGTGCCTGAAGAACAGCCAGCTAAAGAGCAAGACAGTACTGATCAAGATCTTGCTGTTTTTGTTAATGAAATTTTAAGAGAAACTGTTGAGCGAAGCTTGGAAGAGGCTACCAACTTGGTCGTATCTGAAAGTCTTGAGCAGGCCTTTGTTGGCAGCCCTGCAGATCAGGAACTCATGGAAGATAGAGAAAAGGTTCCTGTCATAGAACTAGATACAGAATCTTCAAGTGAAGAAGAGGAACCTGAAGATGTATTCCCTCAGAAAGAAACTCAAGCTGAAGATGAAGTTCAGGTCCCAGCTGAGAGCAGTCAAATGCCAGTACAAGAGGAAACAGCTGAGAGAACTGAACCTGGCAGTGAATTTTTTGGTACACCTCTAGGTCCACCTAGACTTCTATCTGCACAGGCGCCCAACATTGAATCTGCTCGGGCGCCCAACATTGAAGAACTTCTTATAAACCTGACTCAGCAGATGCAGAAACAAGATAAGGAATTAGATGACCTGCTCACATATGTCACCCTCAACATAAATCAGGTACATTCCAGGCTACTGAAGCTTGAGATATCTCTCCTCACTGAATGGAAACGATTCCTTCTCAACAAAAAGGCTTCAGATGATGCCAACAGATCCCTGATGCAAGGGTTGCAGGAGGTGTGTTCAAAGATAGCTAAAGCACTGAGTGAGTTGCAAGATGTTCAAATCTCCTCCTTCAAAATGTCTTCCACCATTATAGATCACTGCTATGAGATCAGAACATCTTTAGAACTTTTGAAGAAGTCATCTAGTGCCCTGGGTCCAGGTATTCAATAGGTCTATGATAAATTGGTCGCCTTTTTAACAGAAATGTCACTTCTGACTGACAGATATGAAACTGTCAATGTTCGCCAAGATGACATCATTTCTGAAGTGGCACATGTCCGAAGCTCTGTGGTGTACTGGCTAGCTGAACTGTCAAATGACCTAAAAGAATTTCAGTCTACCTTGGGTTCAGCACCTGGCCAAGCTTCTTCCAGCAGAACTCCACCTCAAGAATATTCTTCTGCTTCTCCAAGGGGGAGACCACCTCATGACAGGCCGCGTGGCCCTTCTAGCAGACAAGCCAGATACTTTTCTTGAACAGACTATGCTCTGTATCTTGTTGACCATTTTGAGGCTTTCTCTATCACACTCTTGGACTTATTAATTAAAACTCATATCATTTGCATTGTTGCATTCTTATTGTTTCATTTTTTTTTGATGGTGTCAAAGGGGGAGAAATCAGGCTAGCTCGTTGAGAATGTTTAATGTGTGTTTTTCATTGAGAATGGTTATTTAGTGTTTTCTCTTTCTCTGCAAAGACTCAAGACTCATAGTGTTGCCATCCATCAAAAAGGGGGAGATTGTTGAGTATTGTTGAATCTTTACATGTTTTGATGATGACAACACTATAAGTCTTAGTGGTGTTCAAAAATATGTTTCTGTGAAGAATAAACTTTCATTTCACTTCAGGTATTTTTAAGGACTGTCTTCGTGTTGGTTGGCACTTCGTCATGTTTGTGTATAACACCTCGTGTTGAACTGTTTGTCTTCGTGTCGTTTTAATTTTAGTACTGTTTGTATTTCCAATACGCCGTGTCGTCTTCTCTTACCGCGTGTTGTTTATGTTTACTGTCCTTCAGGTCGTGCGTCCGTGTTGTTTTCACTATATTTCGTGTCATTTTTCTCTGTAGTGTTTGTTTTGATTCAGTGACACGTCCTGTCATTGATCTTTACTCCGTGCTGTTTTCATTGTCTTCGTATCGTTCTCTGTGGAGTGTGAGGTTCTGATAAACTTCACTTCGTGTCACTTACTGTTGTTCCTCGTGTCGTTTCTTTCTGGTCCCACTGCTTCATCACGTGTCGTGATAGCCGTGACATCTTCTGTCTTCGTGTCGTTTTGACTTCGTGTCAATTACTATTTTATCTTCGTGTTGTCTTCACTCCGTGTCGATTTCTGTTCTCATCGTCTTAGTGTTGTTTTCACTTCGTGTCAACTTCACTTCGTGTCATCTCTTTGTATTCTATCTTCGTGTTGGTTTTTTCATTTTAGACTTCGTGTCTTTCTCGCCTTGACCACACTCCGTGTCGATTTCAGTTTTCATCTTCGTGTTGTTTTCGACTCGTGACGGCCTCTGTCATCTGTCTCCATGTCGTACTTACTTCGTGTCGTTTTACTTCTTGTCATTTTGACTTCGTGTCAAATTACTGTTCTGTCTTCGTGTTGTTTTCATTCCGTGTCGATTTCAGTTGTCGTCTACGTGTTGTCTTCACCTCGTGTCGTTTCTTCATCTCTTCATGTCGTCTTTGTTCTATTGCGTGCAGGACATCGCAGCACCTCGTGTTGCTTCCTGTTTCACTTTCGTGTCATTTATCTTGTTGCGTATTCGTGTCATTTTTATTCATCCTAGTCCTCGTGTCTTTCTTGTGTTGAAACCATACTTCGTGTTGGTGTCTGTTCTCGTCTTCGTGTCTGTTATCAGCACGGGTCGTTCTCTTTGCTGTGTGAATATGTCGTGTTGTTTTTACGTTCATGTCTCCGCGTTGTTCTTGTCTTCGTGTCTTCGTGTTGTTTTCTTTCTACCTCGTGACGTTCTCTTGGTAGTGTTCCTTGTGTCACCACTGTATCTCGTGTCGTTCTCTGTTTAGTGTACCTTTTGTCGTGTCCACTAACCTCATGCAGTTCTAGTTCTTATGGCACTCAATATTAATGGTTCTTATCTCGTTGCAGGTCCGAGGAAGAACATTCATCAGTGTCTGGGTGCACATGATCCGATACTAAAGGAACAAATACGAAAAGGGCACGTGGCAGGAAGGTTCTGGATCAAGCGTGTGAAGCACACGCACTCTGTACCCCATCCTCCTGCTGGGTGCTGATATAAAAAAAAAGAAGAAAGGCTGGTCGGGCAGGAATCAAGGAAGAACAGAAGAAAAAGAGCAAAAAGAGCAGAAGAACAGAAGAAGAAAAAGTGAGAGAGAGAGATAGTGCTCGTGTGAAGAAAAAGAAAGAGAGAGTTGAAGAAAAAGAAAGAGAGATAAAGAGAGAGAGAGAGTTCGTGGAGAAGGAGGACGAAGCTATTGAAGATCTGTCTACTGGACCGTGGATCAAATCCAGGCCAGTCAGCTCCGTTGAGAGCCACATCTATGTTTTCATCTTTTACAGCTTTCTGATTGCTGTGTCATTTTCGTTTATTGTTTTTCCTTTGCTTTTCTGATTATCTTTGGTCTTCCGATTGCCCTGTTGGGAATCGGGTTCCTCCTGTTGGTTCAGGAGAAGGGAGATCTGATCTCCGGGTTGCAAGTGACAGGTTGTCACTTGTGGGTTTCCCTCTGGTTAGAGGAAGGGAGGCTAGTCCTCCGGTTCTGGGCTTGTGGTTGCAAGCCCAGGTGTCCCTCCTGGTCTGGAGGAAGAGAGGTCTTCGACCTCTAGTTTCCAAGTGACTGGGAGTCACTTGGCTGTCCCTCCGGTTGGGAGGAAGAGGGGAGGCTGTTCCCCTGGTCAAGCTGTGTGGCAGCAATTGTTTGCAGACTGAGTCTGCTTGGTTCTAGCGTTTGCTAGTGAAGCCTCACTCCGGTTGGGAGTGAGGGGTGGATGTAGGTCTGAAGGACCGAACCACCTAAAAACCTTTGTGCAGTGGCTTGTTTGTCAGATTTGCTTCCGCTAGATGCTTGAATAGGTGCGCTCAATGTGTTTGTGTTTGAGTTGAATAGAATTGGTTCTATTCTGTTTCTCTATCTAGCATCATGTTTTAAATTTGGCCATTATTCGTAGAAGGATTCATTCACCCCCCCTCTGTATCCGGGCCAAGCACCCTAACACTACGAGCTTACTAAGTCGGGAGTCAAGTTTATTTGGGATGACAAATGTCAAGCAGCTTTTGACGGATTGAGGGATTATCTCTCAAATCCTCCTATCATGAGGCCGCCAGTTCCAGGCAAACCGCTTGTTCTTTACATTTCCGTCCTGGATGACTCTGTAGGCGTTGTCCTAGCCCAAGTTGACGAAGAAGGAAAAGAAAGGGCAGCCTACTACTTGTCAAAGCTTCTCAACCCCTGTGAGCAGAGGTACTCGGCCATAGAAAAGACTTATGCTACTTTAGTCTGGGTAGTTCAGAAACTCAAGCATTATTTCTTTGCTCACGAAATTCATCTCATTGCTCGTATGAATCCAATCAAGTTTCTTCTTGAAAAATCTATTCTCACCGATCGATTAGCACGATGGCAAAGCTTCCTTTCTCAATTCGATATTATCTACATTCAGCAAAAAGTGATTAAAGGCTATGCCATAGCAGAACATCTTACTCATCACCCTCTCCCTAGATTTGACCCTGTTCGCTCAGAGTTTCCAGATGAGGAACTAATGTCCGTCAATCAATCCGATTCGATGTGGATGTTACATTTTGATGGAGCTTTGAATTCAAAAGGAAAAGGGATTGGCATTGTTCTTCTATCACCGGAGGGTATCACTATTCCGCTCGCCTCTCAGCTTGCATTTCCAGTTACAAATAACATAGCTGAGTATGAGGCTCTTCTGGCCGGACTGGAGGCCGCTCATCAATTCGGTGTTACCCAATTACGGATTGTAGGTGATAGTCAGCTTATTCTTCGCCAAGTGCTCGCCAAGTGCCATACGCTCAATCCTAAACTCAAACCCTATCAGGAATTGACTTCTGCTTATACCAAACTTTTCACCAAATTAATCTTCGTTCACATTCCTCATGACCATAACATTTTAGCTGATGCTCTCGCTTCTCTTGCCTCTTCTTTGGTTTTCCTTCCCGAAAGGGATTCCCATTCTATCATTGTTCACAAGCGGCTCACTCCAGCTATTAAGGGTCCAGCTTTCCTTAGTGTGAAGGAGGAGGTGCTTAGGAAGGTTAAGCAAGGTGGAATCATTGAGAATAAGGAGGTCATGCTATTGGATTTAGAAGAAGAATTGAATGATGAAGAAAAGCCATGGTATTACGAGATCGCTAAGTATTGCCAGGATCAATCTTATCCCGAGGAGGCCACGGCTGAAGAAAAGAAAGCCATTCGAAGAGTTGCTCAGCGATACACCATGATTGGAGGTGTACTCTACAGAAGAGGTCTCACCGAAGTTTTATTAAGGTGTCTTGATGATGATGAATCTTGGAAGGTCGTGGAAGAGGCGCATTCAGAGTGTATGATGGTCATGTTAATAGCCAGATGCTTGCTAAGAAGATTCTTAGGCTAGGTTTCTATTGGCCCACTCTAGAAGAGGATTGTTCCATCTATGTTCGAAGGTGTGTTAAGTGCCAACTGCACGCCGATAAAATTCACTCTCCTACTTCTTCACTCCATCCTATGTCCTCCCCATGGCCTTTCTCCATGTGGGCTTTCGATGTCATGGGACCCCTTGGTGATCTGAACCTCCTCACAAAACTAAAGTCATTTATACTCATGGCCACAGAGTACTTCACCAAGTGGGCGGAAGCAGAAGCTTACGTGGAGATAAAAGCGTCAACCGTCTGCAAATTTATAATGAAGAATATCATCGCAAGGTTCGGCATCCCAAGTACCATCGTCACCGACAATGGGCCACAATTCATCTCTCAGGAGCTTCAGGACCTCTGCAACATGTATAACATTGCATTGCACCATTCATCTCCTTATTATCCGCAGCGCAATGGCTAAGCAGAGGCAACTAACAAAATCTTGATCAAGATTATTAAGAAAACATGTGAGGCTACTAAATTTGCGGATTGGCCAGAAAAATTAGTTGAATCTCTTTGGGCCTATCGCACTTCCATTCGTACCCCTACCGGGCAAACCCCTTTCGCCCTTACCTATGGAATGGAGGCTGTAGTCCCTTATGAGATTCCTATCCCTTCTCTATGAGTACAATTGGACAAGGAGCTCCCCATTGATGAGCGTCGCAAATCTCTCCTTGCTCAATTGGAACTCCTGGACGAGAAGCGTCTGGCCGCCGCCGAGCATGCACGTATTTATCAAAACAGGCTTTCACGTTTTTACCAAAAGAAAATAATTGAGAGAAAATTCAAAATTGGTGAAATGGTAATTAAAAGAATCTTCGTAAAACCCGGAGGGCCTCGTTCAAAACTTCAACCTAACTGGGAAGGGCCCTTCGTTATAAAAGATGTTTATCCTGACAACGCTTACAAATTAATTAATGCTGAAGGTGAAGAGTTGGCTCACCCCTGGAATGGTCTTTACTTGAAGGGAATACTACCCCGAAAAAAAAGAAAAAAGATCAAAAATCAAGAAGAAAATCAAAAAAGATCAAAAATCAAAATTTGGCAGGCTAGCACGGTACATAGGCCGCGTGCCCGAAAAATCAAAATCCTTAATTCATTCTTCAGTCTTGATGGTTTAACTCTGGGGTCAACTCCCGCACACACTACACGCTTTACTTTTAAACTCGAGCAGCCTAAAATTCGAGAAAAGTCCAGACCCAAACTAAGAGTGTACGAACCTTACCTATTCTCTCCTCTTCGGCTCACGAGAAGGAGTACGAGTTAGGGAATACTAACCAAACATGTCCGGCGCCCTAGTAGGTGGAAGTCAGGGACCAAAAGGGAACAAAATGCTTAAATCCCAAGTACAATTAGGTTTCTATCTGTTAAAGAAGAAAAGAAAAAGAAAAGAAAAGAAAGTTCCCAAAAAGTATGTCAAGAGGGCAAAGTCCCTGCAGGGAAAACCCTGGTCGTAAGCATGTATGAATAAGGGCAAAGAGAGCAACAAAATTTCTCTAAGCTGAAGACCGAATCCCAACGGGTATTAGGACAGGGAAGGAAAGTTTCCCCGTTCCCGGAAACCTCCCGTGAGCTTCCTTAACTTATTCTTCTCTTCTCCCTCCATGGTGGGTTATAAGCTCAAAGCATGGCGAAGACCGACTAAGAAGGATGGGCCGTAAGAGAATATGAGTAAAAGCATAAGTATTTAAGCACGTTGACCCTTTGTTAAACCTTTAAAGAAAGATTAATGAATTCAAGATGGTGATTGTGTAAGGTTTAAGGCCATGCTATGTCCAGTCCCATCAAAAGGAAAATGGTTTTTCTTAAAAATAACGCCCTCTCGGAAGGCGTCTTTTTCATGATCCGCGACTCCTCTAAGGTCGTCATTTTCAAAACAAAAATAAAAATAAAAATAAAAATAAAAATAAAAATGATCTTTTAATTCACGCCCTTTCAAGAGGCGTCATTTAACAAATTCACGGCTTTGCCTATGTCGTCATTTTTCATGATAAAAATAAAAAAATATTTTTTCTAAATAAACACCTTTCACTTCGGCGTCAATTTCACAATCAGCGCCCGTTTGCGAGGGCGTCATTTTCAAAATATAAAATAAAAAAAGAAGAATAACAAAAAAAATCAAGTCTACTGTTGCTCATTATCTCATATGCTTGATTGCATCTTTGTGTGGACATGTTTTTATTTTTAAGTTGACATCTGCTTGCTTGCATGCTGCATTTCCTTATATATTTTTATTATCCGCCTTTACTGATTAGAGGCTTGGGCCCTTGACCCGTCAACAAGGTCAAAAAAGAGACAATCCCTTGCTCATTGAGCAAGGGGCCAAGCCGAACAGATGGATTAATATGTTTGTTTAAGTGTGAACTACAGACACAGGGCAAGAAGGAAGACAAAGAAAGGAAGAAACAAGGCAAGTACACAAGTGCCCAAGGTAACTCAGGTAACAAAAATTTCAAATTATATATATATATATATATATATATATCAGTGTATATCTGAGTACAGGTGTGAGGGTGGAGGGGTACAAGTAAGTCTCTCTCAACTCTCACCTCCACCCTCCTCTCTCCTACTCTCTACCTCACCATCGTCGTCCCGACGAGGCGCTCGTGGAGGGGGCATGGTCCCCCGGGAAGTAGCTGGAGCTCGAGCCTGCTTCTCTGCCTCGCTCCTCTGCCGAAGAGAGGAACCCGCTACAAAGGTGGAACTGGTGAACGCGTACCCTGCAGCTCTCGCTCGGTCCCGGCCTCGCTGTAACCGCTCCTCGATCGACCGTAGCCGCTCCTGAGTAACGGCTAGCTGGGTCCTCAAGTCTGTGAGCGCCCGCTCGCACGCTGCACGCTCCTCTCGCTCCCGGGCACGCTCCATGCGCTCCATCTCGAGGGTGACTCTCAACTCTGCCACGTCCTGAGGTAGCTCCTCTCGCCGCCTCAAGGCTCGCTCCAGCTCCGTGACTCACTGCTCACGGATGGTCAACTCCGTCCCAGCTAGTGCAGCCTGGGTAAGTGCCGCCTATAACTTGGAGGTCTGCAATCAATTATGAATCATCAGTTACACATTTAATTCAATAATTCATGGAATAAGCAACTGAAATAAAATCTTTGTTAACTCACTCGTGTAGTCATCGCGCGTTGTCCTGCCTTGATGCAGGCGAGCGAGGCTCGGAGCTCCTCAGTCTGTAAAACACAAATTTTCATCAACACATAATAACATGTAATTAAATGCAAAGCTAAAGTTTGAGTTTAAGTTTACCCGTGTGGCGAGGTCGCGCTCTGCCGCCTCAGCTCGTGCCACCGCTCCAGCCAGCTGCTCCGCTAGTGCAGTCGTCTCTGCACTAGGCCCCATCGAGTTGGAGGCTCCTCCCGTCTCTCTCATCGCCGCTCCCTGCTGGGCATGCTGCATTCATTGAGATTGTCAGTGGCTGATCATCAATAATTCAGGAAATCATTTGCATATAGATAATTTAAACACTCACCAGAGTCTGTAGGTCTGCCCGTGTGGTAGCCAGCTGGGCCTCTAGGCTGTGGAGATAGGCTTGCATGTCCATCGCTGCTATGTCCCGTGCATCCTGCATTCATCATACATATCAGTCACACAATAGATATATAACATTTGCATTTAATTAAAAATAAAAGTGCATTCATACATACCCCTAAGACCCTCATCTGGGGTCGGCCGGCGTAAACCTCCCAGTAGCGCCGGAGGTACTCGGAGCTGTCTGTCGCCTGTGAGGTGACTCGGGTCCCGCCACGCTGCCAGTCAGCGTACTGGTCAGGGAACCGAGCTCTCCAGTCGATCGCCTTCGTGTGACCGCGTGTCTTCTTGCCTATCCCCCGGGGCTCTCCCACCTCGACCCACTCCTGGTGTAGGCCGAGGGTCCTCATTACCAGCCTAAGCCGTAACGGCTCAATCTCGTTCAGGCAATGAACCCAAAGCGCATGCCCAAAGCGAGATCGGCCCGCTACGACCCAGGGCTGGCCCTCATTGGTCATCCCCTCATAGGGTCTCCACACCACCTGCATTCACAAACATGCATCATCATATCTCATCATCATTTCATACATATTTCATAAAATAAAATTTGCATCGTGTTTAGCATGCATACCAGTGAGGTAGGGTAGTCACGGAACTCCCTCCGTAGAACTCGCAACTCGTAGGCGAGTGGCACTCCTGTCACGACAGTCAGCCAACGCCGTGCTAGAGGGAAGGACCCCTCATCTCCGGGTCGAGGGTCGACACGCCCCATCGGCATGTATAGGTGGCTCCATATCTGCATCCATGCATTGCATTAATAAAGCATTCACATACATTAAAAAGAAAAAAAAAGATAAAAAGATAAAAATGCATACCTGAAGAAAAGGTGAGAAGCCGCTGACAGTCGTCTCTCGACCTGTCCCTGTGGACAAGTTGGCCATCAAGTGCGCCAGCAACGCTGCTCCCCAGGCGTATCTGCCAACGCCCTCTAAGTCCTCAAGAATCCCTAGGAATCAGCAGTTGATAATGTCGCCCTTCGTGCCGAGTAATAACCTCCCGAGCATCAGGAATAGAAACCTCCTCAAATCTTGATCTGCTCTCTCTCTCTCTGTTTGCTGGATCCTGGCAATAGGCGGCCCTAGCCCCATCAATCAGCCTCTGTGAGAACTGCTCTAGAGACTCCTTCGACCTCTGCCTAGAATCACCCAACCCCATAGCAATAGTAAGATCGGTGCGGTAGATGGTCCTACACTCACTCGGCGTCTCGTAGACTGTCTCTAACCCTAGCAACCTCTAGGTTAGCTCACTGTAGTCAGGTAGGGTGATCCCGCTCACAGCCTCGCCGTCCACCCTCAGCCCGGTGATCCTAGCAACATCCTCTAGGCTAGGAACCATGTGACCCCATGGCATCAGGAATGCCCGGCTAGTCCTATCCCATCTCTCCCTAAGCACCTGGATCAGGGGTAGGTCAGGTCTCATAGGCTCTATGCGAAGAAAGGGTCCGAACCCCATGGCATCTACCATGTCCCTCTGGAAGTCTGGAAGCCCGTAGTAAGCTGCTCGAACCTGGACCCAGGATATCCGAGTCCTCATCAACCCCTGCAAACAACAAAAAAACATTTTCATTTAATTTTTATATAAGTTTATCATGTGGTTATTCATTGGCTGTTTAAATTTATCTTCTGTTGGAATTGACGACCTATCCTAGGCCGTGGGTTATTCAATTGACGCCCCTGAGGAGAGCGTTGTTTTTAAACGTGTTTTTGGTGATTTCATGTGTAATTTGAATTGACGACCAACCCTGGGTCATTGTTTATTTAAGTAACGCCCCTGTGGGGGGCACTGTTTGGAAGTTAATTTTTAATTTTAAAATGATAATTGTGATAATTTTAAATTGACTACCAACCCTGGGTCGCTATTTATTTAAGTGACGCCCCTATGGGGGGCACTGTTTTGAAAGTAAGTTTCTGTCCTCCACCATGATCGTGAAAGTGTTTTTAATTGACGACCACCCTATGGTCGTTGTTTAATGAATTAACGTCCCGGTGGGGGGCGTTGTTTTCTATGGGTTTTAATCTATCAATACACGAAATAAAAATGAAACAGAGTTATATATCAAAAATAAAAGAAATGGCATGAAAATTAACAGCAACTGATAAATAAGCATGATAAGTTTTTTAATTGACGACATGCTGCAGGGCGTGGTTTCATGAATTATCATTTTCAGAAAATAAAAACAATTTAAATTGACGACCCAGGGAGGGTCGTTGTTTTAATTGACGGCACCCACTGGGGCGTCATTTGACTGTGTCACTGGTTTTCCCTTCATCGAGGGCTATGGAAATTGATGGGAATAAAAATCAAAATCAAAATTTAATTGAAATGAGGACTTAGGGTAGGGCACCTACCTTGCTTCGTTCGGGCATTAGAAGCCCTCCCCGGAGAGGTCTTCGTGGTTGCCGTGGCCGCCGTGGTTGGCCAGGATGAGAAATCACCGCCGCCGCCGGTGGCTCACCTTCTTCATCTCCTCTTTCTTCTTCTTCTTCTTCATTGTCGTCATCTTCCTCGTCGTCTTCTTCATCCTCGCCATCGTCTTCATCTTTGTCTTCTCCATCATCTCCTCTTTCTTCCTCATTGGCCGCTTCTTCTTCTTCTTCGCCATGCTCCGCCGCCGGAGCTCCTTCGGCCGGTGGAACGTCTTCGGCCGCCGCGGGAGGGACTTCCTCCACGGCGTGCTCATCGCCCAGGTCCACCACCTCCGGGGCGGTGACCCTCTGCCGCTTGAGAGCACCTCCAGCCATTGTTTCAGAGTGGAGGGAGAGTAGAGATAGAGAGAGAGATGGGTTAGAAAGAGGGGGGGCTTGGTTAGGGTTTGTGAGAGAAAGGAAAGAAAGGAGACGAAGGAAGGAGAAGAAGGAGGGAAAAGGGGTTTAACGGTCGAAAAGAATTGACGCCCAAAGTGAGGTCACCGTTATATTAATTGACGGTCTGAGGTGAGGCGTGGTTTCATGATTTGACGACCCGAGGCTAGCCGTCATTTATATTTGCATGGGAACTTGTAACCGTCGTCAGGCGCATTAATGGGAAGGTTATTGATGTGATCGATCGTCATGATTGCTATTTATAATTGACGACGTTGTGAGCATGCGTCTATTCGTTAAGGAACGACGTGTGTGAAGGCGTCATTTCTTTGAAATTGAGGAATTATTTTGAAAATATTTTAAGGAATTCAAAGCGATTAACGTCTTACTTTGAGGCGCGAATTAATAGACGCCTGTTTGAATAAGCGTCAATTATGATTTATCTATTTTGAAATGGACGACATGTGCTAAGGCGCGGGTTGAGGAATTGACGCAATTATTGGGGGCGCGTCTCAGAACAGAGAGAGCCCGAGACTTCGTTTTATCAGACAGAATCATTGAATTAGAAGACAGGATCCTCTGTAACATGCTATTTTGGCTCAATTAAAGGAAAAATCTTTTTATTTCATTTGATAAAGAATCATTGTTACATTCACTGAGCCACAGTGGGCCTTATTTTCCTAAGTGCTATTACATAAGATTTGCATTTGTTCTCTTCTTCTTCAACATATGTCTTGGACCTGTGGAGAAGTCCAACCTTCCATTGAGCCATGATTATTTTGACTTCTTCTTGATCTCTACTTGAGCCTAGTTCCCTCCTCTTAAGTGGTGGAAGATGAGAAGGTTCTTCAAAAGTGTGCCGAGGTAATCCAAGCTGTGGGAGGCACCGATGAGCATTGTAGAGGACGAAGTCGTTCCCGCCGATCAATCGAAGCTCTATGCCGGAGGAGAGTCTTGAGCGAAGTTCTTGGGTCTTGAGAAATCCCGGTGTGCAAGTGAAGCCGCTCTTGGGCATTGTCTTGAAGTAGTCCCTCCATTCACTCCTTTTCTTGAGCTTTGGCACCCGATTAGTCACTCTCTCACATAGGCCTAGAGAATCCGTCATATATCGAAGAGGGCTTTTTAAGAAGATCTTTGAGGCCGGTTGAGTTTCTTGGCATGGGTCAAACTTTAGGTGGAGGTCCGCCCAACAAGAAAGGAGTAGCATTGACCCATAGAGAGGTCGCCCCAAAGAAGCCGATGTGAGTCCATTATATAGGTTGGCTAGTACCGCCGGTCCTATTCTTTTGCCTTCCCATATGCTAGCTATGGTGCTTAAGTGGCATTCTTCTAAGTGGTCTTCTATTGAAGGGAAGAGGAGAGCTCCAACTATGCATAATGTAAAGCCTTTCATTACTCTCTCTAATAAGTCTTCCTCCTCTTGGGCTTTGTCCATGTTCTTGTATACCCATGAAGCTAATTTCAAAAGATTGATTCCTTTGTGGGCTTTAATTTGATTCACTAGATTTGGGTTTGGTATAAGGCTAGTAAGCATGTCATGAGCATTTATTGGTTTGATCATGCTAGCCATCCTTGATTCTTCTCCTTGTTTCATCTTTCTTAATCCAAAGAGCATCTCTACTTCCTCTAAGAGAATGGTGGCTTCAAAGGTGGGAAAGAGGAAGGTATGAGTGTTGGGGTGCCATAATTCTATTAATGCTCCTATGGAGGCCCAATCTAAGTTGATTTCATCATAATGGGTAGCATGGGTTATAAGGCCTAGTAGGTGCCATCTGCTAAGGAAGGATCTCATGTCTAAAGAGAGTTTAGAGATGAGTAAGGGAAGCCACTTAATCCTTAAGAACCTCCTTGGTCCTGGTACATTTGGGTAGTCCTGAAAAACATAAAAAGAAG
Organism: Amorphophallus konjac; assembly: GCA_022559845.1. Lineage (NCBI taxonomy): Eukaryota > Viridiplantae > Streptophyta > Magnoliopsida > Alismatales > Araceae > Amorphophallus > Amorphophallus konjac. The sequence goes on along the minus strand of CM040119.1, from coordinate 14,818,540 downwards.
AGAAGAAGAGAAGAGAATGTAATAGGAGTTTTTGAAGAATGAAACAGAAGCTTTAAATTAAAAATGAACTTACTTGGCCTTTGGCTATCCTCCCGCTAACATGGCTTGCAACTTCAGAGATCCTAGAAAAGCTCATCCTAGACTTCTTTGAAGGTCCCTGCATCAGCATCCTGTCCATCTTCTTCTTCTTTCGATTGATGGAGAGGTCCCTCTGGTCTCTGTTTTGGTTTGATGTTGAAGGCTCGATTGCTGCAGCGTTTAGTTGTTCTGATGACCTCGATCTAGCAGAAGGTACATCCTTTTATAATGATTCGGAGCTCTGGCTAGCCATTTAGAACATCAGTTTGAGTTTGAGTTCGAATCAGTCGATGGAGGTTTGATTCCGAGCAGAGAATGGAGCGCCAGTAAGATAGTTAATTGACGACATATAGCTTGGCGTCATTTCTTTGATTGATGACATTATCAGTGTCGTCATTTATTTAACGCCTCTGTGCCAGGCGTCAGTTTCAGTAGTGTAATGGTACTTTTAATTAACGCCCCAATGACCGTCGTCATTTATGATTTTGACGCCTCCGCACAGGGTCGTCTTTTCCTGAGCTTACACTTTTGAATTGCTTTACAGCATGATGATTCTTCATGAACTTAAGTGCTATTATATCTTGATAAAGTTTATTATGTCATGCACTTATGATCATACTTTGAGCTTATTGAGCTTATGATCTTTATTAAGCTGATGATTCTTTACTGAGCTAATAATTTTTGAGCATCAAAAAGCGCAGATTATGCGGATCTTGAAACGATTGGATTTCTTCCGCTGGTAACACCATTCCATCCTTGTATCTCTCCTGTATGCATTGTTACTATATGATATCTACGCTATTATAGCATATCAAGGACCTTGTGGTTCTGATGAACCTGGAATTTGAGTTCCCCTCCATCAAAATTAGTGATAATTCCAGGGGAGTCTTGATTACACGGATAGGCCGTTGAGTCATCTAAGGTTTGGGACGACGGTTCCACTTTCTAAGTTGATGCGTGGATAAACGGGCTTCGGCTTAGTGTCAGCTTAGAGATCCGGATTCCTGACCGAATCTCGATGGTTTAGCAATATTATCCTTGATTATCTTCTATTTTTTTAGTTTGCTTTAATTTTTCTTTTTGGCCCAGCATGCATCATGTAGGACTTTGAGCTCTAATGATGAAAATCCTCATATTACGCCAATAATGAAGGCCACCCGCTTTTATTTGAATTGACATGAGATATTCCATTCCAAATCAAGTACTTTATTCTCCTTGAAGCCGCTCAGGCTGGTTCCTTGAAAAGCATTCGTTCGCTGGTCTTTATCTCAATTCATTTTATTTTTCTACAAATCCACCTTGGTTGTAGCACGTCCACATTGGCTGGTAACCGCTCTCCAATGGTGCCTTTCCTTCCGTGCCCTCGCGCACATTTAGTTCTTTAAGATTAGTTCCTTCATCCAGCTAATCTTTGCTTTCCAGTAATCATCCGAAGTTGTTTCTTTCAGAATTCTGGAAAGATTTCCAACGCTTAGTGTCGGAGGCGTGTCACATCACACATTGGCATCTACTTATCAGTTCGTTCTCACTTCATTCCGTTCGTTACACTTTCGCTTCATTCCGTGTCACTCCCTTGCAAAGCAGACGCCAAGGCGGGGCAGCTGTAGACACGCCAAAATCGATGCTATGTTGAGTAAATCTCATGTCACCATGTGACGTCCCAGGTGGACTTCAATATTGGCTTAATACGAAGTTTTTCTAATTTCTCCGTGTTTAATTGAGATTTCTTGGCTTTTTAGTTTAATAATTGAAATTGACACCTGTTGGGAGGGCGTCATTTAATTGACGACCTAATTAGGGGCATTGTTCTTAAATACACGACTGTTCAAACGGTCGTCGATTCCTGGATTTTACAAATTCTAACGATAATAAAACTCAAAGAATTGACATCCTAAGGACGGGCGTTGATTATTTAACGCCCGTTCAAACAGGCGTCATTTAACAATTTTAAATAAGGAAAGTTCTTTATTTCTATAATTAAATTCAGGAATTGACGACGGTGTGACTGTCGTCATTTCAATTGACGCCCCTAGCTAGGTCGTCATTTCCACTTCCGTCTCCCTCTCGCCTGCTTCTTTCCAGTAGTGACCCTTCCCCCATTTTGCACCTTGCGTTCGATTGGAAGAGAGTTCCTTATTGAGGATTCATTGCCTTGTTTTAATCCTATCAATGCAAGGATGTTTGGCCCTATAAATACCCCTTCAATCTCTCACGCGCGAGAAGAAGAAAAAATAAGAAGATTGAACAACAATAACAACAAAGAGAGCAACTGCGCCGTGTGAGCTTTACAAAGAGAGAGAGAGTTTTCTTCCTTTTGCAGGTGCTTCTCCAAGTTTCTTCCTCCATGCCGCATCTTCATCCAACAGTTCTTCATCCTGCTGCTGCAGCCGCTGTGGCTCGTGTTCTTCCCTGTACTGCTGCACACACAGCAGCAGGGGCTTCCCTTAATCTTTTAGTTTAATTTATTCATATCACATACGCATCCATCTTCTAGCTCTCTGCTAGAGTTATCACCATATTATGTTTATTGTTGTTTACTTTGCATATCATAGCATCCATAATCCATACCTTGTTACTCCTCCTAAAGGGGTTTTAAACTAAAAACACACAAGGTGTGTTCATACTTAATTTGATTGATTTCATATTTTTAGAGCATTGATACTACATATGGCGACCCGGATCCCGGATACCAGGTATACCCGGTAGGACTACCGAATACACGTGATACCACTTGGAACCCGCGAGGCCTCCCAAGAGCAGTAAAGCTCCGAAGGGAAAAAGAATTATCGTGTAGTACATTGAACTGACAGATATAGCAGCAAGCACTTAAATTTTATTAGATCGGGTTGCTAAAGTAGCAGAAATAAAATTAATATTTATTATTAACATATTTTAGACAATTATATACCCAGAGTCAAGTCCAAAGCTAAAGACAGCAGTCTAGCAGTACAGTCGACAGAAAGAAAAGACGTACCGAGAAGTCAGGGGAAGCCCGACGGAGGTACCAGCTAGCGGCTACGACTCAAACTCCAGGACCCGCGGAAGCAGAACGAACACATCACCCCACCTGAAGAGCAGGGGTGAGCCTCGTGTCACTGGCTCAGTAGGGGTCACGCGGATCCCCACTGAAAAATGCGCAGTAACACGGAACAACAGGAACATCAGCAGAAAACAGCACTAAAAAGATGTAAAAGAAAGGGAAGCAGAAGTAGGGAACATGTAAGGACGAGGGGAATAACCCGAACAGACAAGCGGGCCTAGAAAGGGAAAGAGGAGTAGGGAGCAGGTAAGGACGAGGGGAATAGCCAAACAAAACACCTCAACCTACACCTACAACAGGCATGCAAAAGAAAGTCTAGAAAAGACCTAGACAGGCACAGACAACACGACCGGAGCGTCGTGCACAGGACATGACACAGACCTCGAGTACAGCCACGGAAAGGCCAACCCGGACAGGTCACAACAAACCCCACAAGTGTCTCGACTAACAGCTGCGTACCACCGACGCGAACACGGCCGAGTCGCAGACCCACGCGGAACCACAAGTACAAGTACTAGTCAGGGTCACGCCCGTCGGCGTCAGTCCTCAGCCCCTGACCATGTGTGCACACACTGGCTCCTGCCTAGAGCCAGGCCTCTAGCTAGTTTTCTCCCCCCGTAGGACGCTACGGTAACCGCAGGAGCCGACGGAAACTAGCTTACAAACCATATATCGGGGTCACCTTTCGACTGCTGCACGTCTAGGGTGACGCAAGGAAGAAGCTCGAAACGCGGCGCTGAAGTACAGACAGTCGAACATGCACTGTCACCCGTACCTCAAACACCAAAGGCAGCACAGGAAATTGCCGACAGACTCGGAAACGTAGTCTTAGCCTTCATAGGAGCATCGACCGATGTCCACGGGGAAAGCGGCCAGACCACGGGAGCGACAGACATCACCCTAACATAGACAGACACACACACAGACATGCCACAAAATAACCCCTAACATCACCTAAGACAGACCCATAACACACGACCACACACCAAAAATCCCAACGGCCATCACGGCCACAACAGGACTGTAACGGCCTAGCGCAGGCACGTTACACGGGCCTGTCGCACCAGGGCGGGCGCGTCAGAGACAACATGCACAAAGACTCTACGCGAGCCACGTAACGCACCAGGGCAGGCGCGTTACGGCGGCCTAACGCACAAGCGCAGACGCGTTACGCCCACCTAACGCGTGAGGACATGCACGTTATGCCAACCGACCCAAAACCTAGAACTCGGACGAACAGTAGGTAACGGTCCACGGCGGACGCGTTACAGCACTGTGACGCAAGGGGGCAGGGCCGTTAGAGACAGCCGACACAGCCACCCAACCCAGCTAAACGGAGTGTAACGGCCTGGGGCAGGCGCGTTACACAAACCTGACGCACCAGGGCGGGCGCGTCAGGGGAACCGACTCACCCAAAATGCTAGACGACAAAATAGGCGTGACGCATCACCCCGGACGCGTTAGAGAGCTGTGACACGCCTCCCCGGGGCCGTCACACTCCCAAAATCACGAAGAACTAAAAATGCCCAGAAGTTGCGACGGTTTGTCGTAGGGCCATCAGAGACATGTGACGGTCTCTGAAACGACCGCTACACCGGTCACGGCGGGAAAACGGTGGAAACGCCAAATCGGGCCGTTCCACACCCCATTCACGCCGAAGCGCAGGGGAAACAAATCTAGATGATGAAAAACAACTCTAGGAGGCTCAAAAGCCCACATGCAAGCCCTAAAACGAGAGATCGGGGTGATTTGGACAAATCGACCCTAAATGGGTCACCGAGGTTCCCGGACTCCTACCGGCCTCGAATGACAACCGATCGACACGAAACTTACGTGAATGGGATCCAGACATCCCAGCGGTCATTTTGACACTAATCATGCCGCAAATGGTTTCCATTTTTCGGCGAACCCTGAAAACCCCAAAAATCACAGTTTTCACTAAGCTGGCCCGATCTCCCCCGATCGAGCACCAAACTACACACAGAAGCAGGGAAAACGTGCAGAATGAAGTGGCGGTCCATCTCCCTACCTCCACCGAAGAAACCATGCCAAAAACCACTGAATCACGAATGACGCCCACTCGGAATCAACCGAGGGATCGCGCCAGCCACGCTCCATCCGCTGCTCCTTCCCGCGAACCGATCACCCGAGCACGTCCACGCCTCAGCCAGCTCCGCAACGGTGGGCACCCCGCGCCGAACGGACCAGAGACGAGAGAGAACGGAGTGAGATAGCGTGAAGTTGAAAATGAGCAGGAGAGATAGTGGAGTTGAATTTATAGAAAGAAATTAGGAATTTTTCCTAATATCTGAAAAATCCGATTTTTGGCCCGGTCTCAGAAAAATACGCAAAAATAGTTAAAATGATCGGCTCGAAGAGTACATCGCCACTGTGTCGTCCACGAGTCGATGAATTGAGAAATAAACTCACCGCAGTGTTCCGTAACTAGTACGAGAGAAAGACCCACACGGATCGTAAACTCAACTCGGAAGTCACAAAAGCGAATCGAAACTCACCGAAAAGGATCCGAAAGACCCAATAAGGATCCAACAAAGATCTGAGACATTACACTACACATCTTTGGCTAATCCACATTTTTGTTTATTTTGTGTGTTTTGTTGCAAGGGTAATCAAGCTACAAACCCCCTTCATCGGCCGGCCGGTAGAAGGAGGAAAGAAGAACCTACAATCTCACCCGCTTCATATAAGGTACATGCGATCATCTTTGTATTTTTGGGGTAACCCCTCTAGCGATCACTCTCCATAGAGCATCTCATACTCATCCTCTTTTCCTTCATGTCCCACTCATTTTAGCATATTTATTTAGCAACATCATCGTTCTTTTTTATTATTATTCTTAAAATCTTTTTTTATCTCTCTCTTTAAATATGTCTATGTGACACGTTCACAGTAATATCTGGGCGAGTCACTGTCAAATATATCAACTTTCCATAAAATCGCCTATAATGAGTAACATCATTGAACACTGGACTATCCTCCACTTCAAGATCAGACTGAGGAACAGTGGGTGTATCAGCAGGTTTACACCCCAACGTTCCCATCTCTTGTAACACATCTAGAGCATATTTTCTTTGAGATAAGAAAATACCATTGTAGACACGCCAAAATTGACATTATTTTGAGTACATCTCACATTACCTTATAACGCCCCAATTCGACCCTCAATTATCTTATTTGAGTGATTTTCTAAATTTTACTTAGTTTTTTTCACTTTTTCCTATTTTTTTATATTTTTCTAGATTTTTCCATATTTTTCTAAATTTTATCTAAGATTTTTTCTATTTTTTTCTGTGATTTATTTAAATAGCGTCCAACCTAGTGGACTCTATTTGAATAGCGCCCAATCAAGTGGACTCAATTATTAAATAGCGCCCAGCCTAGTAGACTCTATTTAAATAGCGCCCAACCTTAGTGGACTCTATTTAAATAGCGACCAACCCAGTGGACTCTATTTAAATAGTGCCCAACCTAGTGGACTCTATTTAAATAGCGCCCAACCCAGTGGACACTATTTAAATAGCGACCAACCCAGTGGACTCCATTTTTAATTAGCGCCCAACCTGGTGGACGCCATTTGAATTAGCGGTCGTTTTTCAAGATGCCATTCCCCTGCTATTTTAAAATCCCATTTTATCTGAAATTCATTTTTTTAAATTATAAATAGCGTCCGTTTTGGCGGACGCGAATTCTTTTTAGTCCGAATTTCTAACTTTCAACCTTTGCAATAACGTCCGTTGGGTTGGACGCTAATTTAAATAGAGTCCAGGGCGCCAGACGCCATTTTCCTGAGATTTCCAAACTCGGCCACGGCTCCTCCTTTCCTCGTTTTGTGGTCAATTTCAACTAAGGAAAGGTTCTGATGGATTTCCTCGCTGGGGAGGATTCTTCCCATGATTTAGACCTTCCCTGGGTGATTATTTCTCAGATTTAAACCCATAAGCCTCCCCTTTTTATACTCTATGGTTGTTCTCTGCAAAAGGGGGGGGACTTCATTTTTGCTACAGGGAGGTGCTGCCCATTTGTTAGCAGAAGGAGCGTTCATTGCTTCATCCTACGGGGGCTTCCTCCAGAGCCACAGTCACAGGAGAATAACCCACAGGCCTTTCTTCCCCCACTTCTTTTCTTTTCTGTTCCTTTTACTGCATTAGTTCATGCATGTATATATCATTTTCATGCTTTGCTCCCATTTCTGAACCACGTTGAGGTTCCTTCCACGGTGCATCACTTGCACACCTATTATTTTACCATTCATCATTTTACCCCCACCCATTGCATTGGGGTTTAAAGGGCCAGCGCCCGACAGGTGTGTTCACCTCCATGTCAATTTTACGTTGCACATTTAATTTGAGTTGGATACTACACCCGGTTCTCTAATCCATGTCATTTTGTTGGTGTTGTCTTTATTTATGCAAGGGTAATCAAGAAGAAGGACTCCCTCCGTCAGCCGGCCGGTAGGAAGGGAAGGAAGTCGACCCACATCTCCCGCATCATTTGAGATAACCCCTCTGGCGATCACCTTTCCCTCTTGCATCCACACATGCCCCCGTTTCTCCCCTTTTTTTCTCATTCTTATTGCTCACATTTCTTTATTTATTTTTAGTGGATTTTCCATAATCTACAAATTGGCGATCACGGTGGGACTTCCTACTATTTTTATTTTGATTACCCTTCTCTTCTCCACTGCGCACCCACGTGTGCCATCTCCATTTTTTTGCACCCACGGTACACCCCATTTCCCTTCCATTCGCATCCTTTTGCACACTACCTGCACACCCCCACATTGATTGACTAGTTTGGTAGTTCTGTTAGAAGTCCACTTTTATTATCCTGAAAAAAAAAAGACTGACCATGCCTTGATGTTTTGATTGCCGTGGGAGTTTGTGAGTGTTGTTACATTCCCTTCTTGTCTAATTGACATTCCTGCATTCTATTAAATCTCCGGCCATTTCTAAAAAATAATAATAATAACGTCCAGTGGTTTGGGCGCTCACTGAATGGGCGTCCACTAAAGCAGCCGTTAATTCCCTGTGAGCGCTCACCTGCATACTGTATGCATCTCTCATATGTTTAGGCAAATCCCAAGCATATGTTGCATACAATATTCCTTGCATTTCTCTGTTGCATATTAAATACATGCCATTCTTGCATTTCTTATTAAAATTGTGTATATCGTATTTCCTATTACATTGGTGGCATCATCATATTCATATTCAGGGATTTCACTATTCCATTTGTGACATGTCATGATCATCATGGTTGTATCTTGTGTTTCCCTGTTGTGCATCACATCCGTATCTTGTTACATTGTCTGTTCCACCATGGTTCTATATTCATCTTGTTTGCATTTTGCTATTCATCTATTTGCATTAGTCTTTGTTCACAGCTTGTTCATTGCATCCCACAGGACATACTGCATTCACCGTTACCTATTGGCATTAGTGCATGCTCATTTTGTTCTTCTATTTATTCATTCATTTTCCCTCTTCACCATATTCACATCATATCATTCTGTGTATCTTTTTTTTTCCTTCTTGTTGCATTTGCATCGGTTTAGGAGACCTCCTCTCCCCACACCTTCTAGGATCTACACCCCTTCTTGGACTTATAGGCGCCCTCCATCGAGCATTTCGTCTCATGGACTGGCACCTATTTGTCTAAGACCTCCGTAAGTACCCGCACCCGTGAATTCCCTGACGGATGCTTGGGCAGGTTGTATCCTTTGGAGTCCCCGGGTTTAGTTGGCCTAATTCGTGGTGAGAATTAACCTAGTTGGCAATGGAGAAAACTCATTGAAACTAGGTTCAAGACCTTGAGTGATCACAGCAATTTGCATAAAGTTATTAATTCACCAAGGTTCAAATAAATAAAAAATCAACGGTAACCATTCCAACTTGTGTGCTTCTTTTCAAATTGTTTTGCTTGAACTTTGATTGCATACTGGCTTACCTTGATAGACAAAATAACATGTTTAATCTTAATTGTGTTCATGAGGATGCACAACCTAGCACATCATATACTCCTCAATTTCAACATGTTCATCATAATTCTCACCATATTTTTAAGGGACCACGTCCTCATTCCTATGGTATTGCCCAACCCATGGGCAATGTCTAATCCCATGGTCCCTCGCCTCAATCGCGAGCCACTATTCCTTCGGGACCGTCTCCTCCCAACGACGAGAAGGTCTCTCAAATCATCAGTGCATTTGATCATCTCACCCCTCAACAAATCCAAGCCCTTAAGGCCGCTGTTGAGGGTGTACCTCATTCTTCTCATTCTACTCCCATTCGGGTGGCCCATCACCCGCCTCCTTCCGCTCCCACTCGGGTAGCCCATCACCCATCTCCTCCTATTCACACTTCTCCTCGGGCGGTACTGTGACGACTCGGATCCCAGATACCAGATATACCCGATAGGATAATCGAATACACCTGATACAACTTGGAACCCGCGAGGCCCCCCAAGAGCGGGAAAGCTCCGAAGGGAAAAAGGATTGTCGTGTAGTACATTGAACTGAAAGATATAGCAGTAAGCAATTAAAATTTCATTGACCGGGTTGCTAAAATAGCGAAATAAAATTACTTTTTAGATAATAGATTACAATTAACAATTATATACCCAGAGTCAAGTCCAAAGGAAAGACAGCAACCAAGTACAGTCGACAGAGAAGAAAGATGTACTAGAAAGTCGGGGAAATCTCGACGAGGGTACCAGCTGGCCACAACAGCACGTAGATCCAGGAGCCACGGAAGCAGAACGAACATCACCCCACCTGAAAAGTAGGGGTGAGCCTTGTGTCACTTGCTCAGTAGGGGTCACGCGGATCCCCACTAAAAAACACGCAGTAACACGCTAAAACTGCATGTAAACGACAGCAGTAGCCAAACAGGAAAGCTACACTAGAAAGCTGCAAGTCTACACTAGAACGCAGTAAAGGAACAGACGGGTAGCAGGAGTAGGGAGCAAGCTAAGGAAGAGGGGGAAGAGCGCGTGCCAAACAACGGCTACCGAACTAACCTCGGCACCCCAAACTACTCCAAGCAATAGTAGGAAGGCGACTCGGAGCTGACACAGTCAGGAGTTGTCGATCTGCCGACAAAACGCCAGGCCTAAAGCGAAGACTCGCAAGGACAATAGGAAAGCCTAGGAAAACATAGACCGACAACCGACAACACGACCAGGACGTCGTGCACACTGCCCCACGCACGACCATAACGTCGTGGAGGCAACAGAACGCTGACCTCGAGTACAGCCACAGAAAGGCTAACCCAGGAAGGTCGCGACGCACAGAAACGCCGAGAGTCACGTGTCACGTGATGGGAGTGCCTCTCCATAGCCAGCTGCGTCCACTGACGTCTTATGTTGCACTCCATGTACCGAGTCTAACAACGCCTAACCAAACAGGCGGAGACTCCAGTACACGCTGACCGGACCCAGACCAGAATAGCAACCGAATTCGAGTAACTAGCCAGGGGAACGCCTGTCGGCGCCTCGTCCACAAGCCCCTAACCACGTGTGCATACACTAGCTCTCACCTAAGCCAAGCCTCTAACTAGTATTCTCCCCCCGTAGGACGCTACGATAACCGAGCCGGGAGCCCACGGAACTAGCTTAGGAACCGTTTAACGGGAACACCCCTCCCACCACTCCTGAGGTGGGTCGACAACTGAAAGTCGAGGGTAACAGAAAGTGGAGGCTCACGAACACAGAGACCCAAAACACAAGTGTCGAAGTACAGACAGATTAAACAGACACTGTCACCCGTACTTCCAAGCACTAATGGCAGTACAGACAACTGCCGACCGACTCAGGACAAGGCAACTAGACTTACCAGTGCAACGATCTTTGAGTCGGACGACTCAAAGGCAAGATCGTCACGAACAGCGGAACAAGCCTCCAATCGGTCTAACTCCTAAGCCACAGAAACGACACACTCCGCAAGAAAACGACGCACGGAGACCTGAGGGAACGTCGAGAACCCTCCGCACACCGGGACACACGGACCGAGGTAAGATGACACCTCGAGGCATCCAGAACCAGTGTCTCGAGCTGGACAAAACCGTCGAGACACACAAAGCCTCACAAAATCTCAGGAAGGTGCGTTACAGGGCTGTGACGCATGAGGACTGGGCCGTCAGGGCAACCGGCTGACCAGAACCTCAAGAAAATGAAATGGCTGTGACGCACCTACCTGGATGCATCAGAGGGCTGTGACGCACCAATTATGGACCGTCACACTCCCACAGCCTCACAAAAACTGAAACGCCTAGAGCCTGTGGCGGTCTATCGTAGGGCCGTCAGAGACTGTGACGGTCTCTGAAACGACCGCTACACCGGCCACGGCGGGAAAATAGTGGAAACGCCGAATCAGCCCATTCCACGCCGCATACACGCCGAAGCGCAGGGGATACAAAGCTAAACGATGAAAAATAACGTCTGGAGGCTAAAAAGCCCACATGCATGCGCTAAAACGCAAGAACGGGGCGATTCTGACGAATCGACCCAAAAAGGGTCACCGGGGTTCCCGGACTCCTACCGTCCCTGAATGACAACCGATCGACACGAAACTGACGTGAATGGGATCCAGACATCCCAGCGGTCATTTTGACACTAACCACGCCGCAAATGGTTGCCGTTTTCCGGTGAACCCTGAAAACCCCAAAAACTACAGTTTTCACAAACTACGCACAAAAGTAGGGAAAATGTGTGGAAGGAAGTGGCGGTCCATCTCCCTACCTCCACTAAAGAACCTGAGCGTCGAAGCGACTAAACCATGCCGAAAACCACATCGCGAACCGAACCGTCGGCTTTGAATCCACCGTTCGGGATCGCGCCCAAACCGCACAGATTCTCGCTCCATCAGGCGCCTCAGCAGCTCCCCAGCGTCGTCACCTCGCCCACGGCCGCCTCCGTTTGCAGCCGGAGCCGAGAGGGTGAAAGAACGAGAGAGAACGGGAGAGAGAGAGTGAGTGAGAGCGTCAGTGAGATGAGAGAGAGAGAGAGGTGGGTTAGAAAAGGAGAAATTAGAAATTTTTTCTAATTTCTAAAAATCCGTAAAATGCATCGAAATGCACTAATTCAGAAAAAATACACAAAAATAGTCGAAACGATCGGCTCGAAGAGTACATCGCAACTGCGGCGTCCACGAGTCGATGATTTGAGAAATAGACTCACCGTAGGGTTCCGTAACTAGTACGAGGGAAAAACCCACACGGATCGTAAAACTCAACTCGGGAGCTACAAAAGTGATCTGAAACTCTCTAAAAAGGATCCGAAAGACCTGATAAAGATCCAATAAAGATCCACCAAGGATCAACAAAGATCTGGGGCATTACAGTCCAATACCCGCCTCCTTCTATTCCTCCTCCTACAAGGCCCCAAGGCCCATTTATTCATTACAACCTGGCCCGGCCGGGTCCTTCTATGGGTCAGCCCATTGCTTCCCCTTCACGGCCTTTTTATGCGGCCCCGCCTTCAAGGCCCTACCAACCCTCTACTCCTCAAGTTACACCCCTCCATCAAACTCTTCTTGAAAAAGTCACTTCGTTGGAGGAACAATTAAAGAGGGTTACGAGCCCACGGCCCGCTCCTCCTACTCTAGTCAATCCCCTTTATGCTGCTCTGAACGACATTACCAAGATGGAAAGGGATTGGAAGTATAGGAGAGACGACTACGGCGTCAGTGTTTCAAGCAAGCAAGAGCTGGCGGATTCCAACGCTCAAGTGGACGCCGTTCGCCCTCCACCCATTCACCCCATTCACTCATATGGCCCTCCGCCTCCACATCCGCAATATCATTACACTCCACCACCTACATATACGCCTCCACTACGGTGTCCACTTGAATTTAACGATGAAGAACCGATGATTGAAGAATTCGAGGCAGCATACGATGAAGCTCTACACGCTCCCCTTCTGAGTTTCCTTCGTTTTCCTCTCCCTCCGCTACCACTGGATGAACCCCCTGCTCAGGACGAAGCCACCGTCCCCAATCCAACCCCCGTTTCTAAGACTTACTGGTGTTACGATGATGGGTCGATACTTCAATCACCCACACCGACGCATCTTGAGTCTCCTTCTGTCCCTGACACCGTTCGCCCCGCTCGGTGTTTCCCCCGCACCAAACTTTCACCAATTACACCTCCACCCAATACACCATTAGCCTCCACGCCATCGGCCGCCGCCGAGCCCACCACCGAACCTTCCATTGAACCTCCATCCATTATACCATTAGCTTCCACGCCATTGGCCTCCGCCGAGCCCACCACTAAACCATCTCCAATTAACCTCCCATTACCGCCACCTCGGCCTTCCATTATACCTTTAACCCATAACCCAGCTACCCCTACTCCATCACTTAACCCTTCACCCTCACCCATGGCTAGTCTTGAGCAGGATCCATCCCTTTTTGCACTCGATCCAACCCCGACTGCTTCCAAGCAAAAGGAGAAGCTCGACGTGTTTGAACCTCCGCTTCCACGCACCCATTCTCCAACACCTTCCATTGCACCACCATCTATGGAGCCTTCCACCTCCGCTTCACCTTCCTCTACCACTCGGAATGGGGAACTTCCTTCAAGTATATGCACTGAAGATGATCAAGAGTCGGAAGAGAAGGATTTGGCCACGACCGTGCTATTCAAGATTCAAGAATTTATTTGTCGGATGCCAGTCCACGTTTTTGTGCCGAGCATGGTTGAAGAGGTCAGGTCCCCGTCGCTACTCGCCAGAAGAGAATGTCAAGTGTTGATGCCGTATGAGTCTACGACCAAGGGCCGGGCCGGGCACCCCTTGTTCCAACTTTCCAATCTCGAACCCATTCTTCCGTGCAAGGGGAAAATGCCCATGTTGTTCAAAACTCTTTATACGCCACGGTCCTTGGACGTGACGACGCTTCCCATTCCCATCTGTCAACTCCCTCACACTGTTATTCTTCACTCCCCAAGGGAGTTGTCATTTACTATTGAAGCTTCGTCATGGGCTTGTACTTTATCCATTGGGCCTACTGTCTATACACTTTTGCTACCGTGGAGGAGCAGTTATCCTCATACTAAGGGGCCTTCCACTATTCTATCCATCTTCCATTCAACTCTACCCATATTTCTCTCGTTTATCACCAATTCTTCATGGGCCACTCCAGGGGTAAGAAGGAGGATCTCATCTTCTTGCCCTTCATATTCTTTGCATCTCATGCATTCTGTTGCATCCATGTCTTCATCGCATCCATTCTGTTGCATTCGCATGCATTTGCACTTCTTCTTTCCTGGGTTTCGGACCCGTATCCTCCTCGCCTTCCGGAACCTCCGGATCCTCCGCATTTCCCATCTTATTCATCTTTATCCTCGGGATCCCTGGGTCCCCTTACACTTCCTGGGTATTGAACCCCCTCCAATCTTCTCTTAGGGCATCGTGCCCCTTTCCACCTCCTATGTATGGATCCTCTGGATTTTTCTCTGCCTGGTGAGCATCGCGCCCTCTCCAGATTTCTTCCAGGGCATCGCGCCCTTTCCAACTCCTGCATCCGGACCCTCCGAATTTCTCACTTATCTTCCTAGGGCATCGCGCCCTTTTCTATTTCCTTCCTCCGGAACCTCCGGATTTCTATTATAGGGCGTTGTGCCTCTCCACACCTCCACTTCCAGACCCTCCAGATCTTTCTCTCCTTCCATGGCATCGTGTCATTTTCTATCTTCCTCCTCGGAACCTCCGGATCTCCATTCTAGGGCATCGCGCCCCTCCTCATCTCCACTCCCGGACACTCGGATTTCCTTCGAGGGCATCACGCCCTTTTCTACCTTCCTCTTCTGGAACCTCCAGACCTTCCCCTCTGGGCATCGCGCCCCTCTACACCATCACGCCCGGGTCCTTCGGGCATCTCACTGATTTTTCCAGGGCATCGCGCCCTTTTCTACCTTCTTCCTCTGAACCTCCGGACTCTCTTTCCTTCCTCCCAGGGCATCGCGCCCTTTTCTATCTTCCTCCACCGGAACCTCGGATTCTCCATCTTACTCTCTCTATCTTCTTCCGGGGCATCCCGACCCTTCTGATTCCATTCCTCCGGAACCTCCGACCCTCCATCTTTCCTCCAATTCATCTCCTGCTTCTTCAGGACATCACGTCCTTTATCCTCTTCTTCCTTTTTCATCATCTTTTTGCATATTTCTTCCCAGGGCATCGCGTCCCCCGATATTTTCTCCCTCCGGAGCCTCCAGATTCTCCTTCCCATCATGATCCTCCTCCTTCACCTCCGGACCCTCCGGATCCTCCTCCCTCCATTTACCAATTTCTCTCATAATCCCTCTGATCCCGGGCCTGACCCGACTTCTTCCACATCCATTGCCTTGGGCATCTGCCCTTTCTCTCACTACTTTCGAGGCTTTAGTCCTCACTCATCCTCTTGATTTTTGCTTCTTCTGTAGACTGTTCCATGTGATCAGGGTCTCCGCGCCTTAGCGAGGGAGTTCTAGCCCTTGCCTCTCTTCCTTTTCTCCTTATTCGTCTGAGTCTGGCCTTAGTACCACTCCTTCTTGTTAAGCCACTTCTTTCAATCTTTTTATCTGCCATTTGAGGACAAATCTCGTGAGGATCAACATCGTCTCCGGCGGCAGTTGCCATTTCAAAGGAGCACAAGGTAACATATTGGCATAAGTACGCATTTTTATGATATCATTACCTCATTACTCACGCATGGTTTTCAAAATGAAGTGCTTCTTAACATGATTAAGAGTGGTAGTCAAGACCTTTATCCTAGGTCTTTATCTTCATCTTTATTGAATTTCAGGAAAAGTGTCTTTAGGCTTACTTTTACGGCACCTTTGGTTATGAGAACCCCGCGCTGGGAGTTCAGCATTCTCTCCCCGCTTGTTAAGGGCAACCCTTAGCTGGGCATTCCACACACTTCACGGCGCCCTCAGCTAGCCTCCTTGGTGAAACATCGTCGCTGCTTTAGCCATGCCATAAGTATACCTGAAAGTCTTTTCTCTTCTCTACTCGGCCGAGTGCAGGGCAAGAGGTTGACGGATGAGATGACCAACCTAGGTACTCCCCAATACGAGAGAAGTCTCTTGACCCAAAATAATAATATGAGTTTTCATGATATACATCTCGCCAAAAGGGTTATTATGAACTCAAATCAAAATATGATAAAATTATAATAAAGGCATGTCAAGAGAGGCAAAGTCCCCGCAGGGAAAACCCTGGTCGTATGCATGTCAAGGGTCTAAAAATCAAAGGCACAAAGCACCGACGCAACAGACCGCCTCTTTGAGGGTAGTACCTTGGAAGAATTCAAGTTTGATGCCCCCCATCCTGCATAAAGTTTATCCCTAATTATTCTTCTCTTCTCCCTCCGAGGCCGAGTGTTCCTCAGGTATGGCCTTAGCAGGGGCACCGTTAACCATGGGCAGTCGTCTATAGGGCGCCACCTTCAATGCACGCTCGGCTTTTTCTTAGTGAGAGGGGAGGGAACACGGACCCCAGTCAGTGGTTTAAATACTCGTTTAGTGCTGCACTAGCAATGTCTAAATCAAAATCAAAATCTAAAAAAATGAATATTTTTAAAATTAAAAAAAATGAATATTTTCACAAAAATTTAAAAAAAATGTTTCTCAAAAAAATCGAATATACTCCAAAAAAAATTTTGAATATCTTTTCAAAACCCATAAAAATTTGCATATTCCAAAAATCTAAAAAAATGCATTGTATTTTTCTGATGGTGTTATTTTGCAGGGACACTCTTTGTAAAGACCTAAGAGCACGGGATGAGTCCTCTCCACTCATTGCTATCAATCTGTTGATTCTTTCCAATATTCTCATGACATGCCACCCTGGATATTTTGATTATCATCTCCCTATATCATTCTGATTATTCACATCAATCTCCTGCCACACTCGGAGCATCAATCTACTGATTACTCCAGCCGCCCCGCGCATCATCCTCCTCCAAGGCATTCTCGCCAAATTCCTATCTGGGCATTTTTCATAATTCCACGTCAATCAACTGATTAGCCAAGTTGTCATCCTCATGACAAACAATAAACAGTGATGCTCTTCATGTTTCACGCGAGGTTATGCTTTCATGATATTTATGCTATGCCATGCTCTGATTCATGCTTACCGTACTTGTTATGCTTCAATTGCTTATTCATTGCTATTCTCTATATCTTGACTAATGAATTTTGAGTGCAGGAAAGAAGCTCTTGGTCCCACTGACTTGACATCATCATCCAAGTCTCACGGTGTTTGCACCTTATTCTATCTCAGTTCCCTCTATGCTCATTGCTATCACCATCTCTCTGTATGTATTCCTACTATATGTTATCTACGCTATTAGATTATATCAAGGACCTTGTGGCTTTGGTAAATCTGGAATTTGAGTTCCCCTTGATAAAAATAATAATGATTCCAGAAGAGTCTTAGTCGCACGGATAGGCCATTGAGCCGTCTAAGACTGGGGACGATGGTCCCTTTTTGTGAATTGGTGTGCGGATAAATGGGATTCGGCTTAGTATCAACTCACAAAATTGGTTTCTTGACTCAGTCTGGGTAGCTTAACAATATTATCCTTGATTATCTTTTATTTTAATTTATTTTAATTTTTCCTTTAAACCTAGCACGCATTCATGTAGGACTTTGAATCAACGTTGAAAAATCTTTCTGATAAGCTGATTTGGAGAGTCAAAATAATCTTAATGTTTAAATGTGAGATATTCATTGCCGGATTGAATCCTCAGTTCGTCGTGTCGCCAATTTTGGGCTATTTTCTCGAAAACTCTTTGTTTAGATTTCTATCATCTTATTTTTCACTCTCTTTTTTCTTAGATCCGCCTTGGCTGAAGCACGTCCACATTGGTTGGTAACCGCTCTCCAATGGCGAAATCTACGGGTTTGTGACCCGGGGTACTTCCACCGCGCTGGAAGTTGATTGTTCCTTTATCTCTTTCGTGCCGGCGTGCACATTCTCTCCCCTTTTATCCAAACATTGTTGAAACTTCCCGAGATTGCTTCATCTCGAGCTTTGGATTTAATTCTCATCAAGTGATATTGATCATGTGTCTCATCACACCTTGGCATCGACTTTTCAGTTTGCTCTGCTCCCTTGCAAAGCAGACGCCAAGGCGGGACAGCTATAGACACGTCAAAATTGACATTATTTTGAGTACATCTCACATTACCTTATAACGCCCCAATTTGACCCTCAATTATCTTATTTGAGTGATTTTCTAAATTTTACTTAGTTTTTTCACTATTTCCTATTTTTTTAGATTTTTCTGGATTTTTCAGATTTTTCTGGATTTTATCTGAGATTTTTCTCTATTTTTTTCTGGGATTTATTTAAATAGCGTCCAACCCAGTGGACTCTATTTAAATAGCGCCCAATCCAGTGGACTCCATTTTTAAATAACGCCCAACCTAGTAGACTCTATTTAAATAGCGCCCAACCCAGTGGACTCTATTTAAATAGCGCCCAACCCTAGTGGACTCTATTTAAATAGCGACCAACCCAGTGGACTCCATTTTTAATTAGCGCCCAAAAGGGTGGACTCTATTTAAATAGTGCCCAACCCAGTGGACACTATTTAAATAGCGACCAACCCAGTGGACTCCATTTTTAATTAGCGCCCAACCTGGTGGACGCCATTTGAATTAGCGGTCGTTATTCAAGATGCCATTCCCCTGCTATTTTAAAATCCCATTTTATCCAAAATTCATTTTTTTAAATTATAAATAGCGTCCGTTTTGGCGGACGTGAATTCTTTTTAGTCCGATTTCTAACTTTCAACCTTTGCAATAACGTCCGTTGGGTTGGACGCTAATTTAAATAGAGTCCAGGGCGCCAGACGCCATTTTCCTGAGATTTCTAAACTCGGCCACGGCTCCTCCTTTCCTCGTTTTGTGGTCCATTTCAACTAAGGAAAGGTTCTGATGGATTTCCTCGCTGGGGAGGATTCTTCCCATGATTTAGACCTTCCCTGGGTGATTATTTCCCAGATTTAAACCCTTGAGCCTCCCCTTTTTATACTCTATGGTTGTTCTCTGCAAAAGGGGGGGGGACTTCATTTTTGCTACAGGGAGGTGCTGCCCATTTGTTAGCAGAAGGAGCATTCATTGCTTCATCCTACGGGGGCTTCCTCCAGAGCCACAGTCACAGGAGAATAACCCACAGGCCTTTCTTCCCCCACTTCTTTTCTTTTCTGTTCCTTTTACTGCATTAGTTCATGCATGCATATATCATTTTCATGCTTTGCTCCCATTTCTGAACCACGTTGAGGTTCCTTCCACGGTGCATCACTTGCACACCTATTATTTTACCATTCATCATTTTACCCCCACCCATTGCATTGGGGTTTAAAGGGCCAGCGCCCGACAGGTGTGTTCACCTCCATGTCATTTTTACGTTGCACATTTAATTTGAGTTGGATACTACACCCGGTTCTCTAATCTATGTCATTTTGTTGGTGTTGTCTTTATTTATGCAAGGGTAATCAAGAAGAAGGACTCCCTCCGTCGGCTGGCCGATAGGAAGGGAAGGAAGTCGACCCACATCTCCCGCATCATTTGAGGTAACCCCTCTGGCGATCACCTTTCCCTCTTGCATCCACGCATTCCCCTGTTTCTCCCCTTTTTTCCCCATTCTTATTGCTTACATTTCTTTATTTATTTTTAGTGGATTTTCCATAATCTACAACCATCATTACCATAAGCAATTTCAATCCCAAGAAAATAACACGGTCTCCCTAGGTTCTTGTGGACATATAAAATTACACGTCCATATGTCCTACTTAGGTCTCGCATTGGCGTCAAAGCTAAAGAGAGAAGACTCGGAAAAATTGACCATCCAGGACTCCGGAGAATATTACCGTCCGACAAATCCTCACATTTACACGGGCACATTAAATGGCAAAGAAAACATAGAAAACCCTCCTGAATTTATACACCGCTATGGGCCCACCCTCGGGTCCCTAGTGGTGAAGAATGTCCCAAAGAAGTACGCGGTCATGAATTACTGAAGAAGGGGTTAATGCCTTTAAAGGCACACCCCTTGTGCCTTTGCCAACGGTACACTTAGTGTGCCCCTTTTAATGGCACAGCAACTTGATGCCCTTTCAACGGCACACTCTGAAAGGCCCCCAGCGACACACCCTTGAAGTACCTCTAACAGTACACTACCCAGTGTCCCCCAGCGGCACACTCGTCTGGGCTCTTCCAATGGCACACTCTGTGCCCCCCCACCGGCACACCTACGAGTGTCTTTAGCCGACACACCCTCAAGAGGCTTCACCCGACACACTCCCGGAGCCCCTTCAGCGGCACACTGCTGAATGCCCCTCCAACGTCAAGCCCCCGAACACCTTCCAACGACGCACCTCCATGTGCTCCTCAAATGGCACACTGCCGTTGCCCTCCAGCGGCACACCATCAATGCCCTTTCAATGGCACACTCTTTATGCCCTTTCAACGGCACACCCTGCCAAATGGTCTACCCAGTGCAGCGCCAATCCCTCCGCACTTGGCACAGTGTTGCAACCTCCGGACTGGTATAAACCGACAGAAGCCACAACGGTCACTAGATGGGGCCCTTGGCGCGTAGCCCAGCCATCTCATACATCACCTCGGTGTCACCCTCTAGTTAGACTAGGCAGATCCCCACCTGACGAAGATGGAACCAGAGTCAACCTCGGATGGAGATGCCATCATGAGGTCCCCCCGTCAACAACACACATATAAAAACCCCTCACAGTGCAGGAGAGGAGGACATGCGAAGAGAGCACCATAGAGGAGAAGAAGTGAACACACGAAGAGACGCAACAGGAGGAAGAAGAAGAAGAGAAGAAGAAGGTAGAGGAGAGCCCAGAGAGAAAGAGAGGATATGTTGCATGTAATGGAGGGGGAAGGAATGTAGGGGAGGGAATGGCTACCCTTCCTCGTTCCAACCCTCTCCCCAAACTATTTTCTTTTCTTTTCTCTTCTTAGTTTCTCCCCTCTCCCTGTCTTTTTGGACGCACTGTATTATGCTTGGTCTTTGGGCCATGACCTTTGTCATTTTGAATTCTCCATGAATGAAATGTCTTTAGTTTCTACCTCTTGTTGTGCTTGTTGTTTCCTCCTCACCGTTGGCTTGTGATTTACATCCTTTCTCAAACTTCTAACTCTCTATTTTACCTGCCCTCCCATGGCACTGGTCTGTCTAGTTTGGTAGTCAATGTTTTTGGCTTGAAAATACAAGGCAGGCCTCCTCCTCCTTTTAGTGATGTTCTGTAACGCAATCACCCCTCTCCTTTCCATGCAACTTTGTTAGAGTCTCATGTCCCTCCATTTGGCACGCAACACTCACCCACTGGCCAGAACGTTCCCTTGCTTCCTTATCAGAGCCAATGGTCCACATACACCTACCTAGGTCCCCCACTGGCACACCCCTACTTGTCTCAGCCCGGTGCACCTTTGGCGCGTCTGCCCTGACCTCCTACCCGGCACACTCCTTGGTGCCTGCCTTGGCCGGTACACACACTCCCCAGCCCTCCCGTCGGCACACACCCTGGCCGTGCCCTACCGGCACACCCTAACTGCCTCATGCCCGGCACACCTTGGCCATGCCATGTCCTGCACACCCCTGGCCAGTCCAACCCGACACACTCTAGCCATTGCTTGTCCAGTGCATCTGCAACTTGTGTCAGCCTAGAGCTTCTCGTCCGTTGTTTTCTCGAGTTTTCCGAAGTTTTCTCAAATATGTTGTTGCCTTGGCATACACACCTCAAATTGTTGGGTCACGCCACTCCTTGTGGACGTGTTCCCCTTTTACTCCCTTACCATCCAGGTCAAGGGGAGATGCTATCGAATTTTTGTTAGAAATAACAACATGTTAAAAGACAAAAGGAAGCAACAAACAAATGAAACAAACAATAACAAGACATCCTAATCAAGACAAGGGAACCATACAAGACTCAAAGACTTGGACTACTTGTTGGATTAGGTGGAATGTCAAACTAGAGGGGAGGGGTGAATAGGTTGACCCTTTAAAAAACTTTATGCAAGATCACACTCGAGTTAAAGAGCAGAATGATAATTAGAAGTTCAATAACCAAATAGCATGAGAATCATGCCTAATCAAGCATCTAACGAAAGGTAGATAATGTGAGAAATCAAACCACAAAAGGAACACAGATTTTTATGGTGGTTCGGTCTCCCTATGGAGACCTACGTCCACCCCTCACTAAACCAGCGAGGATCCCTGCTGAGCTTTATAGCTTAGCTACACCAAGGAACTACTTCCTCACATACACCGCTGAGCATTACAGCTTGGCTTAACCAGAGGAACAGATCCTCTAACCCGCTGACAAACAGCTTGCAGGCAACACGCCCAAATTCCCTTGATCCAAGCACAGTCTGCTGGATCAAACCCCTCCCTCTACTCTAACCAGTACGAGGGAGAAACAATATAATAAAGTTCAAATCAAAAAAGTCAAGTAATAAACGAAATCACTCAGTAAATGAAAAGGCAATCTCAGATCTGTGAAGCAGCCGAATCTCTGGCTTGAATTCAGAAAACTGGAAGAAGAGGCTTCAACGATTAGCTGGTCTTCTCCTTCTGAAATGTAGATGAGCTTCCACGGATCACTCTTCAGCAGATATATATCAGGATGAAGATGAACTCCCCGTTCCTCTCGTGAGCTTTTCTTCCTCAGCCTTTTCCGCAGCAAGCTTCGAAATCTCCAACACCTTCTACAATTCGGCAATTCCCGCGCTCATTTCCAGATCCATGCATATATACATCTAGTGGGCCCCAACCAGATATTCTGGTTAGCCCCCTGATTGCTCCGTGTAGAGCCTTCTGGAATCGCGAGGGAAAAGATGAGATCTCAAGTGCTTTTTGGCTGATGTGGCCTTTGACGTCACTACGATTGGGGTCCACCCAACTAATCTCGAAGGAAGTTCAGATGGCGTCAACCCATTGAGTCCCCAGGGTTGACGCAGCCTTGAGATGCCTCATGGCTTGAATGTAAGACTGGATGCATTGACGCATGGGGTCGCTGCGTCGACCCACTGAACTGACCCAGAGCCAACTTCACATCACAATGAGCTGCTGCGTCGACGCTATCCTTATGTAGCGTTGACGCACTGGGGTATTCCAGTGAACCATTAACACTGCCTTTTTAACTGCTGCGTTGACGCTGCTCTACTGTGGCGTTGACGCAGTGAAGTAGGTCTGTGAATGCCTTTGCTCCTTATGCTGATGAGTTGACGCTGCAATAGCGTGGAGTTGACGCAGTGAAGTGAATCTGTGAATCCCTCTTCAACTGATGCGTGGACGCCTTGAACTCCCAGCATCGACCCTGTTCCTTTCTTGCATCAAAAGGAAATCAAATGGAAGCGTTACTGAATCAAGACTTTATTTAACATTTTGGGTTGAATACTACATTCACATCTCATGGTTGTCATCATCAAAACCAGGGGCACAACAATCTCCCCCTTTTTGATGATGGCAACTATGAGGTGAATGCCATTGCATCTAAATAACAAATGTATCATCCAGATCAAACAAGAAAGTTCAGATCAACAAGGAATTCAATTTAGTGACTGAAACAAACACCAATTTTTGTCATTCATTTAAGTCCAGGGTTTTACATCATAGATAAAGACAAAAAGTAAGAAATTTCAGTCAGTCAACACATTTGATGCAGATGCAATGCAGTTCTAGTTTAGACTTGAGTTCATGTCTCTCCCCCTTTGACATCATCAGGAAGGGGAGTAGATGAGGAAGCCTGAAGTACAGTTGCAGACACAATATCCAACTGTTGCTGAAGCTGAGCCACGGAAGCTGCCATAGTGTCCATCCTTTCAGAAAGCAGCTGATCTCTGTTCACCATAAACTTTTGGTATTCTTTGAGCTTAGTAGAAATACCATCAAACCAGTTGTGCAGTATATCAAACAGATAGTCCACCTGATGATGCGGGACGGACACGGGAGACAACACTATTAGGTGCCACCCTCGGACTCTAGATGAAGACGCGACCAGCAATACACACCAGGGAGACACTAAGCCCGACACTACGAGCTCCTAGTGGCAAAACGTCGCTAACATAAGTAGAAGCTCACTCGTCGTCCCAAGCGAGGGAAAGCGCGGACCGTGCGCGGTTAAGAAACAGGCGGAGGTCAAGGGTAGTCCGACTTAACTTCCGGACTCGGATCGAGTCGCGGGACGGGTCACTCTCACTCTCACAGCGGTGACATGGACACACGGGCTAGTACCTACACTCTCGGCAGCGGCCTAAGACCGTATACTAGCTAAGCAATGTAACGCCAAGAAGTTCGGATCATTACCTCCACGCACCCGGCGTGGCGAAGACAACCCCGGCCAATCACAGACTCCCGGTTAACACAATTTTACAGAAATACAACAATTTGACCCACTCCACGCAGGGTGGTAAAAGGTCACATGCAGGGCCCGGGAATCACGCTAATTGGGTTGACGGGCAGCATCTTGATGTCGCCCGGCGGTGCCGAACACCGAGTTTTAGTGCTTTCCGAACGGCGGGTTCTGCGGGCCCGTGGGGCCCATGGGTGGCGCTGGCCTCCGGATCTGCAGGAGTGGGTCTCACTGTGATGGGGACCCCTGGTGGCACGCCTCCACGGAAGGCGGTCGACCGGGAACACCGACCGGTGGCCGAACAACTCCGATCTCCAAGCTTTTGGAATGCTGCCCACGGATTTCTGCTTGCTGTTTTCAGGTGCGCGCTCCGACGAAAATGGCCGCTGTGATCAGCCCCGTCGCCGGAATGGGATGAAACTAGTGCCGTTGGAAAGAGGACTCAAAATCCTCCAACCTAGGGCCAGTGGATTCCTCTGAACCTGCGCGGACCTAGACCTTAACTAATTTTCAATTCTCTGCTACACAGTTCTAGAACTCTCAGATCAGCACATCAGTTCCCTATAAACAGCCGTTGACCGCCTACTTACTGTGGGATTCAGACTTCGAGCTCTTCTTCAAAGTTGTATATATTCAAATCACGAAGCAGGGAAAATTTTTGGAATTGGATTTGGAGGTGGTAGAGATTTGATATGATTTTTGGAGTGACTAGTGGTCGGATCTGGGAATGGGTGGACAGAACTTCAGGTGGATCTGAGAATGATTTGTGGAAAATATGAAATGGACGAACTAGAAATTTAGAAAATTTTTGGATGAAGGGGTGGATGGAAGGAAACTCCAGTAAAATTTTTGGGACTAAAGAAAATCAAAACGTGGACCTAAGACCTAACACCCTGGGCAGAGATGCATCTGGACAGACTGCTGGAAGAACTAGAATGAAAGAGGGAACGAAAATCAAAAATTATGAAACGAGATCTGAATGACAAACAAATTTTTTTGGGACATCCTTGACACCTTTGAAACCTCCAGTAAAATCCCCAGGTCGATCAGAGCTCTTGGCGGAGTTGGAAATTTCGTGGGAGTTGCTGTGATACTGCGTGGGCAGAACTCCGATGAAGACGATGGCGGTGCGGTGGCGGCTCATGGCGGCGGCGAGGATGACCGGAACTGATAGGGGAGGAGTCACACCTCCAGAGGCAACCTTCACAGCTACAAGGGGGGAGAGAGGGGCGCACCAAGCTGGAGCTCCAATAATTTCTTTGATTCCAAATGGTATTAATTCAAGTAAAATGGAAAATACAAGTTTAAATAGCTTACATCTCACATCCATCCACAACCGTAGGATCTAGGGGAAAGAGATGAAGGGCTGGGATGGCATGTGACACACACACACAAAAAAGAAAATAAAAAATTAAGGGGAGGGGGGGCGGCCCTTGGACTTTGAATGGGAGGGGTGTGGAAGGTTGAAATGTAGGTGGGAGGTAGGTAGCCTCCTTGGACTTTTTAAGCCCATTGTCCCCCATGTGTCTAATTACAAGTCAAGCTTCTAGATGCTCCCATGTGGCATGTTGACTGGCCCCACGTGGGACCCTAGGCTGAGGTGGCCCAATGTGGTGGGGCCCGGGGGGGCCCGTGGGGCCCACGGGATCCGAAATGCTCGTAAGCCCCTATTACACTCAAAATGGCAAACCGAATGCAACGAAATAAATACAAATTACACACACATAAAGTCTAGCTAAATATAATAAATGGGGAGGCTCAAGGCGGAGTCTCCAGGCTGTCTCCGAGCCAGATGGACGCTGAGGTGGCTCGTGTCGTGCTCCGTGTGCGGTACCGGTGGCTCGGTGTGTCGTGCCGATCAACTGCTCGGGTGTCCGCACCAATTCTCCCGGGTGGGAGAAACTCGACCCTGTCGAGTAAGGGTCTGCATCGCTCCTGTATCGCTCCAAAAGGTCCGGATCAATCTGCTGCAACTCGCCATGTGTGATCCATGTGTCCTCAGTAGCGGGCCGTCCTCTCCATCGCACTAGGTAGCGCGGGTAAGATCCACTCCTGGTAACTGTCACTTGCTCGTCCAGTATACGATCTATATGCTCACGCTGCCGTGAAAAAGGGGCTGGAGGTGGAAGTGGACACTCAGGTGTGGGATCACTCTCAAGGGGAGGAGATGGCTCAAAAGGCTCACTAGGGATCACCGCTGGGTCCCTATATGCAACAAGATCCGATACATTGAAGGTAGAGCTTATACCATATTCCTCGGGCAGGTCCACAACATACGCATTGGATCCAACGCGTTTCAACACTCTAAAGGGACCGGCTCCGCGAGCTTGCAACTTCTTAACGGTTCCAGAGGGAAACCGTTCAGGTCTTACCCTGATCATGACGTACTCGCCCTCATGGAACTCTCGGTGGTGTCGGTGGGCATCGGCTAACTCCTTGTACCGTGCATTGCTGGCCTCAATGTGACGACGGATGTCGTCATGCAAACTCCTAACATGCCTAGCAAACGACTCGGCCGACTCCGACACTCTAGCATGGATAGGCATGGGGACAAGGTCAACGGGCTTCCTAGGCCTACGACCTGTGACAATCTCAAATGGACTCATGCCGGTAGACCTATTCACCGAATCATTGTATGCAAACTCAGCCATGGGTAAAATGAGATCCCAATCCCCAATGCGGTCCTTAACTAGACACCTCAAAAGATCTCCCAGACTCCTATTGACCACCTCGGTCTGACCGTCTGTCTGGGGATGATATGCAGTGGAAAACTTGAGGTGCGTACCCATCATATGCCATAGTGTCTTCCAAAAATAGGAAGTGAATCTAACATCACGGTCAGACACTATAGTGCGAGGCAACCCGAACTTGCACACCACATGAGTAAGGAATAGGCGGGCTACCCTAGAAGCATCCGAAGTCTTCGAGCAGGGATAAAGAGGGCCATCTTCGAGAAACGGTCAACCACCACATAGACCGAGTCATGCTTCCTAGAGGTACGTGGCAATCCCAAAATAAAATCCATACTAACATCCTGCCACGGGGCATCAGGCACGGGAGAGGCGTATAAAGACCGAGCTTTGCTTCTTCATCTTGGCCGTAGCACAAGTACGGCACTGAGCCACGATGTTAGCAACATCGCGCTTCAAGCTCGGCCAATAAAATCGATGCTCCACTGCCTCAATAGTCTTGTTCCGACCAAAGTGGCCGGCTAGACCTCCCGCATGTAGTTCCCACACTAAGAAATCTCGAACCGAAGTTCGGGGAACACATAGCCTGCTACCTCGAAAGAGGTAACCCTCCTGAAGCACATACTCATCAAGGTCTCTCGAGGGTCCGGCCTGGAGGGTGGTAAAAATCTGACCGAAGTCAGGACAATCAACATAGGCCTCCTTCATCTTCTCTAACCCTATGACCTCGGCACTCATGGTGGTAAGCAAACATGCTCGCCGACTCAAGGCATCAGCCACCTTGTTCTCCACTCCAGCCTTATGTTTAAGCACAAAGGTGAACTGCTGGAGATACTCGACCCAACGACTATGACGCGAGTTAAGCTTCTTTTGCGAATGGAGGTACCTCAATGCCTCGTGGTCGGAGTATAGGACAAACTCCTGATGTAAAAGATAGTGCCTCCAATGCCTAAGAGCCTGAACAACTGCGTAGAATTCTTTATCATACGTGGAATATCGCAGTTTCGCGTCATTCAGCTTCTCGCTGAAATATGCGATCGGGTGGGACTCCTGACTCAAAACTCCTCCAATCCCAACACCCGACGCATCACAACAGACCTCAAACACCTTCGAGAAATCAGGCAGTCGAAGGATAGGTGTCTGGGTCATACGCTCCTTGATGTCCCTGAAGGCAGCAGATGCGGCCTTCGTCCATACAAATGTGCCCTTCCGGATGCAATCCGTGATCGGGGCAGTGACGGAGCTAAATCCGCGGATGAAGCGACGATAGAACGTCGCAAGGCCATGAAAGCTGCGGACATCATGAACCGTACGGGGTTCCGGCCACTCAACAATGGCCCGGACCTTCTCCGGATCGGCGGAGACCCCAGTACTAGACACAATGAAACCCAAGAAGGTAAGCTGAGATGTCATGAAAGCACACTTCTGTGGGTTCGCAAATAACTGCTCTCGCCGAAGAAGTAGACAGACCTGCCGAAGGTGGTCTAAGTGGTCCCCTGTGGTGCGGCTATAGATAAGGATATCATCAAAATACACCACTACAAAGACTCCAATGAAAGGTCGAAGGACCTGAGTCATGAGCCGCATGAAAGTGCTAGGGGCATTGGTCAACCCAAAAGGCATGACCAACCACTCATATAGACCGTCCTTGGTCTTAAATGCGGTCTTCCACTCATCACCTGGCCTAATCCTCACCTGATGGTAGCCACTCTTAAGATCGATCTTCGAAAAGATAGTGGCACCTGCCATCATGTCTAGCATGTCATCAAGGCGGGGAATAGGGAACCTGTACTTCACGGTGATTTGTTGATGGCACGACTATCAATGCACATTCTCCACGTGCCATCCTTCTTCGGGGCGAGTAATGCGGGTACAGCACATGGACTCATGCTGTCCCGGACAGATCCTCTCTGCACAAGCTCATCGACCTGCCGTTTAAGCTCGGCATGCTCCGTGGGGCTCATTCGATAATGAGGAAGGTTGGGCAAAGAAGAGCCCGGAACAAGGTCGATGGCATGCTGAATATCCCGCATGGGTGGGAGTCCCTCGGGAAGCTCATCGGGAAAAATATCAGCATACTCCTGCAGAATAGGAACAACCTCGGGTGGGAGCTCACCCTCGGAGTCCCGCTCCACCTCTCGGACCGTAATGGCAAACACCGGACAGCCCTGACTAAGCTCCTGCTCCATTCCCGGGAGCTAATCATCATCAATCTCCTCGTCGAGGGCTCTCCTGGGCCAGAGGTAACGGTCATAGTCCGAGCTGGGGATGGAGTACTGGGCCCGGGTACGGAAGGCTTCGGAGTGCTAGGGCCAGTAGGACCCCTGACTGATGGGCTCCTGGGCCGAACGGGTTGGAGGGTGACCCGCTGGCCATCGTGGTCGAAGGTACAGGTGTTCGACCGACCATGGAGTGTGGCATCTCGGTCGAATAACCACGGCCTACCAAGAATGATACTTCCCACTTCCATGGGAAGAACATCACACCAGATCTCGTCACGGTAGGAGTGGAGCTGCAGTGGGACCAAGCACCGCAGCCTGACCGAAATGGAAGTGGTATCCACCCATGATACCTGGTAGGGGCAAGGGTGGTCTACGGGTGTGAGACCAAGACGAGTGACAGCGTTCGTGGAGATTGCATTGATACAACTCCCGCTATCGATGACCACCTTGCAAATTTGCTTTCCCAGCCTACAGAATACATGAAGGATAGTGGTCCGACGCCAGTCATCACTGACCTGTGGCTGGGTGAGGATACATCTGACGACCCCCACGCGGGTATCGTCCGACTGCTGGACATCCTGGGCCTCACCTCCCATCTCATAGTACTCGTCAGCTAGCTCTTCATCTGCCTCATAGCTGACTAACTCGAGGCCCGTAGGGGTGGTATCCTCGGCCTGTGTGTCCCCAATGTGAAGAGATGGGCGGGTGGGACACTGGTTGGCGAAATGGCCAAACCCATTGCAGCGATAACACTGCTGCCGTGATCCACTAGGCTCCCCAATCATAGGTCCTTTACCTTTATCCTCCCGACGGATAGGAGGCGTAGGCAACAAAGGACGTGCAGGAGGTGCGGGTGCCGGTGGACGGGCTATGGGTGGGGCCGTAAGATGCTGGGGACGAGGAAGGTCCCTCGGGGGTGGAGGACGAGGCCTAGGAGCAAAGGGCTCGGGGCGAGCGGGCTCCTGAGGTCGTGCCATGGGGGCCCTCGGATACGTGCCAGATGAGCCACGGGACTCGACACTACGAAGGGGAAAGGAGCCCAACCGATGGGGTGACTCAAACTCGGCCTCGAACTGCTCCAATTCGAGAGCAATCTGATATGCCTGCTCCAAAGTGGTGGCATTGCGGCGAAAGAGTTCATATTGATAATTGGGCCGCAAACCTCTCCGAAAGCGGGATATCGTCATGGTGCTCTCTTCCGTGACCCCGCACCGCAAATAATACTCATCGAACTCGGCGGTGTACTCGGTCACGGATCGGTTCCCTTGGGAGATGCTTTGCCACTTGTCTATGAGACGTTGGCGATATGAGGCGGGAAGGTACTTCTCCCTCAACTTGGTTTTCATATCATCCCAAGTACCGATCTGGGGTTGACGTCGCTGGTTGAGCAGGCTCTCCACATTGATCCAATAAGTTTGGGCCTGCCCTTGCAGCTTCATCTTTGCGTATCGGACTCTTCGGTGGTCCGTCATCTCAAACCACTCGAAGTACCGGTCCATGCCGGCCTCCCAATCTAAATACACCCTAGGGTCCAAGGACCCGCTAAAAGTGGGAGGGTCCGCACGCACACCCCTAAGAATGCGGTCGTCATCCTCGTCATCACGATTCCGTCGTTGATGACGACGACCGTTACCCCCGTGATCATTGTCGGAGGCATAATCATCCACTATAGGCGCCTGTTGCCTCCCGACATCCTCCACCTGAGCCCTTGGCACAGCGGGTTGCTGCACCGGCTCTTGTTGGCCGTTCGTCGGCGCGGGTTGCGCCGCTACTGGGCCCCTCTCTAGGACGGCAATCCTCCCAACAAGGCCTTGAATGGACTGCTCCGAAACCCCGGCCCGATCCTCGAGGACCTTCATCCGCCCTTCTAGACGCGTCCCTATGCCATCCATACGCGTACTAAGACCATCCATACGCGTGTCTAAACGATCCATGATGGCCCGGAACATCTCGGCCGTGGAAGACTCATCGGAACTACGGGCTCGGGAGTCCGCCATAGGTGGTGGTGGCGAGTATTGGGTGCCTCGACGGGTGGGCATGCAAAGACGTACGGACTAGGTGACAACAACCGACTAATGCAAACACACTAAATGATACACTTAGACCTAATTGCAATTTGAAAACACTCTTTTTTTGGTATTTTGAAAGAATGCAATTTAAAACACTTTTTTTTTGTTTTGAAAAGAATGAGACTCGACTACACCCTAGACACGGCCAAGACTCGGTACGCGGCGGAGGTAATCGACCCGAAGGTCACTCGCGCAAGTGTGCGGTCTTCCCGGTAGGCGAAACCTAACGGTCGGACAACACCTTTGGATATACCGAGTGAAGGTGTGTGTGGGGTAACCTTAGACTATGCAAGACTTATGCAACGACTACCCTAGACTCGACTTGCTCTGATACCAAACTGATGCGGGACGGACACGGGAGACGACACTATTAGGTGCCACCCTCGGACTCTAGATGAAGACGCGACCAGCAATACACACCAGGGAGACACTAAGCCCGACACTACGAGCTCCTAGTGGCAAAACGTCGCTAACAGAAGTAGAAGCTCACTCGTCGTCCCAAGCGAGGGAAAGCGCGGACCGTGCGCGGTTAAGGAACCGGCGGAGGTCAAGGGTAGTCCGACTCAACTTCCGGACTCGGATCGAGTCACGGGATGGGTCACTCTCACTCTCACAGCGGTGACATGGACACACGGGCTAGTACCTACACTCTCGGCAGCGGCAAAAGACCGTATACTAGCTAAGCAATGAACGCCAAGAAGTTCGGATCATTACCTCCACGCACCCGGCGTGGCGAAGACAACCCCGGCCAATCACGGACTCCCGGTTAACACAATTTTACAGAAATACAACAATTTGACCCACTCCACGCAGGGAGGTAAAAGGTCACATGCAGGGCCCGGGAATCACGCTAATTGGGTTGACGGGCAGCATCTTGATGTCGCCCGGCGGTGCCGAACTCCGCGTTTTAGTGCTTTCCGAACGGCGGGTTCTGCGGGCCCGTGGGGCCCACGGGTGGCGCTGGCCTCCGGATCTGCAGGAGTGGGTCCCACTGTGATGGGGACCCCTGGTGGCACGCCTCCACGGAAGGCGGTCGGCCGGGAACACCGACCGGTGGCCGAACAACTCCGATCTCCAAGCTTTTGGAATGCTGCCCACGGATTTCTGCTTGCTGTTTTCAGGTGCGCGCTCCGACGAAAATGGCCGCTGTGATCAGCCCCGTCGCCGGAATGGGATGAAACCAGCGCCGTTGGAAAGAGGACTCAAAATCCTCCAACCTAGGGCCAGTGGATTCCTCTGAACCTGCGCGGACCTGGACCTTAACTAATTTTCAATTCTCTGCTACACAGTTCCAGAACTCTCAGATCAGCACATCAGTTCCCTGTAAACGGCCGTTGACCGCCTACTTACAGTGGGATTCAGACTTCGAGCTCTTCTTCAAAGTTGTAGATATTCAAACCACGAAGCGGGGAAAATTTTTGGAATTGGATTTGGAGGTGGTGGAGATTTGATATGATTTTGGAGTGACTAGTGGTCGGATCTGGGAACAGGTGGACAGAACTGTAGGTGGATCTGAGAACGATTTTTGGAAAATATGAAATGGACGAACTAGAAATTTAGAAAAATTGTGGATGAAGGGGTGGATGGAAGGAAACTCCAGTAAAATTTGTGGGACTAAAGAAAATCAAAACGTGGACCTAAGACCTAAAACTCAGGGCGGAGATGCATCTGGACAGACTGCTGGCAGAACTGAATGAAAGAGGGAACGAAAATCAAAAATTATGAAACGGGATCTGAATGACAAACCAATTTTTTTGGGACATCCTTGACACCTATGGAACCTCCAGTAAAATCCCCAGGTCGATCAGAGCTCTTGGCTGAGTTGGGAATTTCGTGGAGTTGCTGTGGTACTGCGCGGGCAGAACTCCGATGAAGACGATGGCGGTGCGGTGGCGGCTCGTGGCGGCGGCGAGGATGACCGGAACTGATAGGGGAGGAGTCACACCTCCAGAGGCAACCTTCACAGCTGCAAGGGGGAGAGAGGGGCGCACCAAGCTGGAGCTCCAATAATTTCTTTGATTCCAAATGGCATTAATTCAAGTAAAATGGAAAATACAAGTTTAAATAGCTTACATCTCACATCCATCCACAACCGTAGGATCTAGGGGTAAGAGATGAAGGGCTGGGATGGCATGTGACACACACACAAAAAAGAAATAAAAAATTAAGGGGAGGGGGGGCGGCCCTTGGACTTTGAATGGGAGGGGTGTGGAAGGTTGAAATGTAGGTGGGAGGTAGGTAGCCTCCTTGGACTTTTTAAGCCCATTGTCCCCCATGTGTCCAATTACAAGTCAAGCTTCTAGATGCTCCCATGTGGCATGTTGACTGGCCCCACGTGGGACCCTAGGCTGAGGTGGCCCAATGTGGTGGGGCCCGGGGGGCCCGTGGGGCCCACGGGATCCGAAATGCTCGTAAGCCCCTATTACACTCAAAATGGCAAACCGAATGCAACGAAATAAATACAAATTACACACACATAAAGTCTAGCTAAATATAATAAATGGGGAGGCTCAAGGCGGAGTCTCCAGGCTGTCTCCGAGCCAGATGGACGCTGAGGTGGCTCGTGTCGTGCTCCGTGTGCGGTACCGGTGGCTCGGCGTGTCGTGCCGATCAACTGCTCGGGTGTCCGCACCAATTCTCCCCGGGTGGGAGAAACTCGACCCTGTCGAGTAAGGGTCTGCATCGCTCCTGTATCGCTCCAAAAGGTCCGGATCAATCTGCTGCAACTCGCCATGTGTGATCCATGTGTCCTCAGTAGCGGGCCGTCCTCTCCATCGCACTAGGTAGCGCGGGTAAGATCCACTCCTGGTAACTGTCACCTGCTCGTCCAGTATACGATCTATATGCTCACGCTGCCGTGAAAAAGGGGCTGGAGGTGGAAGTGGACACTCAGGTGTGGGATCACTCTCAAGGGGAGGAGATGGCTCAAAAGGCTCACTAGGGATCACCGCTGGGTCCCTATATGCAACAAGATCCGATACATTGAAGGTAGAGCTTATACCATATTCCTCGGGCAAGTCCACAACGTACGCATTGGATCCAACGCGTTTCAACACTCTGAATGGACCGGCTCCGCGAGCTTGCAACTTCTTAACGGTTCCAGAGGGAAACCGTTCAGGTCTTACCCTGATCATGACGTATTCGCCCTCATGGAACTCTCGGTGGTGTCGGTGGGCATCGGCTAACTCCTTGTACCGTGCATTGCTGGCCTCAATGTGACGACGGATGTCGTCATGCAAACTCCTAACATGCCTAGCAAACGACTCGGCCGACTCCGACACTCTAGCATGGATAGGCATGGGGACAAGGTCAACGGGTTTCCTAGGCCTACGACCTGTGACAATCTCAAATGGACTCATGCCGGTAGACCTATTCACCGAATCATTATATGCAAACTCAGCCATGGGTAGAATGAGATCCCAATCCCCAATGCGATCCTTAACTAGACACCTCAAAAGATCTCCCAGACTCCTATTGACCACCTCGGTCTGACCATCTGTCTGGGGGTGATATGCAGTGGAAAACTTGAGGTGAGTACCCATCATATGCCATAGTGTCTTCCAAAAGTAGGAAGTGAATCTAACATCACGGTCAGACACTATAGTGCGAGGCAACCCGAACTTGCACACCACATGAGTAAGGAATAGGCGGGCTACCCTAGAAGCATCCGAAGTCTTCGAGCAAGGGATAAAGAGGGCCATCTTCGAGAAACGGTCAACCACCACATAGACCGAATCATGCTTCCTAGAGGTACGTGGCAATCCCAAAACAAAATCCATACTAACATCCTGCCACGGGGCATCAGGCACGGGAAGAGGCGTATAAAGGCCCGAGCTTTGCTTCTTCATCTTGGCCGTAGCACAAGTACGGCACTGAGCCACGATGTTAGCAACATCGCGCTTCAAGCTCGGCCAATAAAATCGATGCTCCACTGCCTCAATAGTCTTGTTCCGACCAAAGTGGCCGGCTAGACCTCCCGCATGTAGTTCCCACACTAAGAAATCTCGAACCGAAGTTCGGGGAACACATAGCCTGCTACCTCGAAAGAGGTAACCCTCCTGAAGCACATACTCATCAAGGTCTCTCGAGGGTCCGGCCTGGAGGGTGGTAAAAATCTGACCGAAGTCAGGACAATCAACATAGGCCTCCTTCATCTTCTCTAACCCTATGACCTCGGCACTCATGGT
The DNA here is from genome assembly GCA_022559845.1 of Amorphophallus konjac. Lineage (NCBI taxonomy): Eukaryota > Viridiplantae > Streptophyta > Magnoliopsida > Alismatales > Araceae > Amorphophallus > Amorphophallus konjac. The sequence goes on along the minus strand of CM040119.1, from coordinate 14,782,868 downwards.
GGTAAGCAAACATGCTCGCCGACTCAAGGCATCAGCCACCTTGTTCTCCACTCCAGCCTTATGTTTAAGCACAAAGGTGAACTGCTGGAGATACTCGACCCAACGACTATGACGCGAGTTAAGCTTCTTTTGGAATGGAGGTACCTCAATGCCTCGTGATCGGAGTATAAGACAAACTCCTGATGTAAAAGATAGTGCCTCCAATGCCTAAGAGCCTGAACAACTGCGTAGAATTCTTTATCATATGTGGAATATCGCAGTTTCGCGTCATTCAGCTTCTCGCTGAAATATGCGATCGGGTGGGACTCCTGACTCAAAACTCCTCCAATCCCAACACCCGACGCATCACAACAGACCTCAAACACCTTCGAGAAATCAGGCAGTCGAAGGATAGGTGTCTGGGTCATACGCTCCTTGATGTCCCTGAAGGCAGCAGATGCGGCCTTCGTCCATACAAATGTGCCCTTACGGATGCAATCCGTGATCGGGGCAGGTGACGGAGCTAAATCCGCGGATGAAGCGACGATAGAACGTCGCAAGGCCATGAAAGCTGCGGACATCATGAACCGTACGGGGTTCCGGCCACTCAACAATGGCCCGGACCTTCTCCGGATCGGCGGAGACCCCAGTACTAGACACAATGAAACCCAAGAAGGTAAGCTGAGGTGTCATGAAGGCACACTTCTGTGGGTTCGCAAACAACTGCTCTCGCCGAAGAAGTAGACAGACCTGCCGAAGGTGGTCTAAGTGGTCCCCTGTGGTGCGGCTATAGATAAGGATATCATCAAAATACACCACTACAAAGACTCCAATGAAAGGTCGAAGGACCTGAGTCATGAGCCGCATGAAAGTGCTAGGGGCATTGGTCAACCCAAAAGGCATGACCAACCACTCATATAGACCGTCCTTGGTCTTAAATGCGGTCTTCCACTCATCACCTGGCCTAATCCTCACCTGATGGTAGCCACTCTTAAGATCGATCTTCGAAAAGATAGTGGCACCTGCCATCATGTCTAGCATGTCATCAAGGCGGGGAATAGGGAACCTGTACTTCACGGTGATTTTGTTGATGGCACGACTATCAATACACATTCTCCACGTGCCATCCTTCTTCGGGGCGAGTAATGCGGGTACAGCACATGGACTCATGCTGTCCCGGACAGATCCTCTCTGCACAAGCTCATCGACCTGCCGTTTAAGCTCGGCATGCTCCGTGGGGCTCATTCGATAATGAGGAAGGTTGGGCAAAGAAGAGCCCGGAACAAGGTCGATGGCATGCTGAATATCCCGCATAGGTGGGAGTCCCTCGGGAAGCTCATCGGGAAATACATCAGCATACTCCTGCAGAATGGGAACAACCTCGGGTGGGAGCTCACCCTCGGAGTCCCGCTCCACCTCTCGGACCGTAATGGCAAACACCGGACAGCCCTGACTAAGCTCCTGCTCCATTTCCCGGGAGCTAATCATCATCAATCTCCTCGTCGAGGGCTCTCCTGGGCCAGAGGTAACGGTCATAGCCCGAGCTGGGGATGGGGTACTAGGCCCGGGAACGGAAGGCTTCGGAGTACTAGGGCCAGTAGGACCCCTGACTGATGGGCTCCTGGGCCGAACGGGTTGGAGGGTGACCCGCTGGCCATCGTGGTCGAAGGTACAGGTGTTCGACCGACCATGGAGTGTGGCATCTCGGTCGAATAACCACGGCCTACCAAGAATGATACTTCCCACTTCCATGGGAGAACATCACACCAGATCTCGTCACGGTAGGAGTGGAGCTGCAGCGGGACCAAGCACCGCAGCCTGACCGAAATGGAAGTGGTATCCACCCATGATACCTGGTAGGGGCAAGGGTGGTCTACGGGTGTGAGACCAAGACGAGTGACAGCGTTCGTGGAGATTGCATTGATACAACTCCCGCTATCGATGACCACCTTGCAAATTTGCTTTCCCAGCCTACAGAATACATGAAGGATAGTGGTCCGACGCCAGTCATCACTGACCTGTGGCTGGGTGAGGATACATCTGACGACCCCCACGCGGGTATCGTCCGACTGCTGGACATCCTGGGCCTCACCTCCCATCTCATAGTACTCGTCAGCTAACTCTTCATCTGCCTCATAGCTGACTAACTCGAGGCCCGTAGGGGTGGTATCCTCGGCCTGTGTGTCCCCAATGTGAAGAGATGGGCGGGTGGGACACTGGTTGGCGAAATGGCCAAACCCATTGCAGCGATAACACTGCTGCCGTGATCCACTAGGCTCCCCAATCATAGGTCCTTTACCTTTATCCTCCCGACGGATAGGAGGCGTAGGCAACAAAGGACGTGCAGGAGGTGCGGGTGCCGGTGGACGGGCTATGGGTGGGGCCGTAAGATGCTGGGGATGAGGAAGGTCCCTCGGGGGTGGAGGACGAGGCCTAGGAGCAAAGGGCTCGGGGCGAGCGGGCTCCTGAGGTCGTGCCATGGGGGCCCTCGGATACGTGCCAGATGAGCCACGGGACTCGACACTACGAAGGGGAAAGGAGCCCAACCGATGGGGTGACTCAAACTCGGCCTCGAACTGCTCCAATTCGAGAGCAATCTGATATGCCTGCTCCAAAGTGGTGGCATTGCGGCGAAAGAGTTCATATTGATAATTGGGCCGCAAACCTCTCCGAAAGCGGGATATCGTCATGGTGCTCTCTTCCGTGACCCCGCACCGCAAATAATACTCATCGAACTCGCGGTGTACTCGGTCACGGATCGGTTCCCTTGGGAGATGCTTTGCCACTTGTCTATGAGACGTTGGCGATATGAGGCGGGAAGGTACTTCTCCCTCAACTTGGTTTTCATATCATCCCAAGTACCGATCTGGGGTTGACGTCGCTGGTTGAGCAGGCTCTCCACATTGATCCAATAAGTTTGGGCCTGCCCTTGCAGCTTCATCTTTGCGTATCGGACTCTTCGGTGGTCCGTCATCTCAAACCACTCGAAGTACCGGTCCATGCCGGCCTCCCAATCTAAATACACCCTAGGGTCCAAGGACCCGCTAAAAGTGGGAGGGTCCGCACGCACACCCCTAAGAATGCGGTCGTCATCCTCGTCATCACGATTCCGTCGTTGATGACGACGACCGTTACCCCCGTGATCATTGTCGGAGGCATAATCATCCACTATAGGCGCCTGTTGCCTCCCGACATCCTCCACCTGAGCCCTTGGCACAGCGAGTTGCTGCACCGGCTCTTGTTGGCCGTTTGTCGGCGCGGGTTGCGCCGCTACTGGGCCCCTCTCTAGGACGGCAATCCTCCTAACAAGTCCTTGAATGGACTGCTCCGAAACCCCGGCCCGATCCTCGAGGACCTTCATCCGCCCTTCTAGACGCGTCCCTATGCCATCCATACGCGTACTAAGACCATCCATACGCGTGTCTAAACGATCCATGATGGCCCGGAACATCTCGGCCGTGGAAGACTCATCGGAACCACGGGCTCGGGAGTCCGCCATAGGTGGTGGTGGCGAGTATTGGGTGTCTCGACGGGTGGGCATGCAAAGACGTACGGACTAGGTGACAACAACCGACTAATGCAAACACACTAAATGATACACTTAGACCTAATTGCAATTTGAAAACACTCTTTTTTTGGTATTTGAAAGAATGCAATTTAAAACACTTTTTTTTTGTTTTGAAAAGAATGAGACTCGACTACACCCTAGACACGGCCAAGACTCGGTACGCGGCGGAGGTAATCGACCCGAAGGTCACTCGCGCAAGTGTGCGGTCTTCCCGGTAGGTGAAACCTAACGGTCGGACAACACCTTTGGATATACCGAGTGAAGGTGTGTGTGGGGTAACCTTAGACTATGCAAGACTTATGCAACGACTACCCTAGACTCGACTGCTCTGATACCAAACTGATGCGGGACGGACACGGGAGACGACACTATTAGGTGCCACCCTCGGACTCTAGATGAAGACGCGACCAGCAATACACACCAGGGAGACACTAAGCCCGACACTACGAGCTCCTAGTGGCAAAACGTCGCTAACAGAAGTAGAAGCTCACTCGTCGTCCCAAGCGAGGGAAAGCGCGGACCGTGCGCGGTTAAGAAACCGGCGGAGGTCAAGGGTAGTCCGACTCAACTTCCGGACTCGGATCGAGTCGCGGGACGGGTCACTCTCACTCTCACAGCGGTGACATGGACACACGGGCTAGTACCTACACTCTCGGAAGCGGCAAAAGACCGTATACTAGCTAAGCAAATGAACGCCAAGAAGTTCGACATTACCTCCACGCACCCGGCGTGGCGAAGACAACCCCGGCCAATCACGGACTCCCGGTTAACACAATTTTACAGAAATACAACAATTTGACCCACTCCACGCAGGGAGGTAAAAGGTCACATGCAGGGCCCGGGAATCACGCTAATTGGGTTGACGGGCAGCATCTTGATGTCGCCCGGCGGTGCCGAACTCCGCGTTTTAGTGCTTTCCGAACGGCAGGTTCTGCGGGCCCGTGGGGCCCATGGGTGGCGCTGGCCTCCGGATCTGCAGGAGTGGGTCCCACTGTGATGGGGACCCCTGGTGGCACGCCTCCACGGAAGGCGGTCGGCCGGGAACACCGACCGGTGGCCGAACAACTCCGATCTCCAAGCTTTTGGAATGCTGCCCACGGATTTCTGCTTGCTATTTTCAGGTGCGCGCTCCGACGAAAATGGCCGCTGTGATCAGCCCCGTCGCCGGAATGGGATGAAACCAGTGCCGTTGGAAAGAGGACTCAAAATCCTCCAACCTAGGGCCAGTGGATTCCTCTGAACCTGCGCGGACCTGGACCTTAACTAATTTTCAATTCTCTGCTACATAGCTCCCGAAATATCAGATCAGCATATAAGTTTCCTGTAAATGGCCATTGACCGCCTACTTTTCGTTAGAATCAGGCTTCGAGCTCTTCTTCAAAGTTGTAGGAAATCAAAACACGAAACTAGGACAATTTTTGAAATGGGATTTGGAGGTGGTGGCGATTTGATATGATGTTTGGAGTGACTAGTGGTCAGATCTGGGAACAGGTGGATAGAACTGTAGATGGGACTGAGAATGATTTTTGGAAAATATGAAATGGGCGAACCAGAAATTTAGAAAAATTGTGGATGAAGGGGTGGATGGAAGGAAACTCCAGTACAATTTATGGGACTAACAGAAATCAAAAGACAGACCTAAGACATGAAACACAGGGCGGATATGAATCTGGACAGAACTCTGGCAGAATTGAAATGGAAGGGTGGACGAAAATCAAAAATTATGAAACGGGATCTGAATGACAAACCAAAATTTATGGGATATACTTGACACCTCTGGAACCTCCAGTAAAATCCCCAGGTCAATCAGAGCTCTTGGTTGAGTTGGGAATTTCGTGGGAGTTGCTGTGGTACTGCGCGGGCAGAACTCCGATGAAGACGATGGCGGTGCGGTGGCGGCTCGTGGCGGCGGCGAGGATGATCGGAACTGATAGGGGAGGAGTCACACCTCCAGAGGCAACCTTCACAGCTGCAAGGGGGGAGAGAGGGGCGCACCAAGCTGGAGCTCCAACAATTTCTTTGATTCCAAATGGCATTAATTCAAGTAAAATGGAAAATACAAGTTTAAATAGCTTACATCTCACATCCATCCACAACCGTAGGATCTAGGGGTAAGAGATGAAGGGCTGGGATGGCATGTGACACACACACAAAAAAGAAAATAAAAAATTAAGGGGAGGGGGGGCGGCCCTTGGACTTTGAATGGGAGGGGTGTGGAAGGTTGAAATGTAGGTGGGAGGTAGGTAGCCTCCTTGGACTTTTTAAGCCCATTGTCCCCCATGTGTCCAATTACAAGTCAAGCTTCTAGATGCTCCCATGTGGCATGTTGACTGGCCCCACGTGGGACCCTAGGCTGAGGTGGCCCAATGTGGTGGGGCCCGGGGGGCCCGTGGGGCCCACGGGATCCGAAATGCTCGTAAGCCCCTATTACACTCAAAATGGCAAACCGAATGCAACGAAATAAATATAAATTACACACACATAAAGTCTAGCTAAATATAATAAATGGGGAGGCTCAAGGCGGAGTCTCCAGGCTGTCTCCGAGCCAGATGGACGCTGAGGTGGCTCGTGTCGTGCTCCGTGTGCGGTACCGGTGGCTCGGTGTGTCGTGCCGATCAACTGCTCGGGTGTCCGCACCACCTGAGCTTTCTGCTGAGATCCCCATTCAGGTGCAGAGGAGGATGCTTCAGTTGGTGGAGGGCAGTACACATCACGATGATCTTCAATGGTGGGTGGAAAGTTTTCTTTTAAAATATGTAGTACATCCACAACCTCATCACCGACTAGAGTGGTTCGTTCAAACAGTTTAGCGATGTCCTGACCGAAAGATGTAATCTTTTCAAACAAGATTTGAACCTTTTCATTAAACTCATTGTTCTTGTCAATCAGGGTGGAATATTTCAAGTTCAACTTGGATTGGTTTTCCCTGACATCATAGTTGTATGTCTGTACACTCTGTATCCTGTGCAGACATTGTTGATGCACGTTTTGTAAGTTACTCATGATTGAACCAACTTTCTGACAAGCTTGAAGAAGAGTTCCATAAACTTATGAAGCTTCTTGTCTGACTTGTATTTATCACGTGTAAACTTTTCCCATCTGCTGTCTAATTTCTGTTCACGGTGTGACAGCCTCATATCCGTTGTTGAACTTAGGTGCATTATGGAGGAGTCAATACTCTTGAATTTTGTTTCCAAAAATTGAATAAGAGTAGGATTGATACCAGAAAAATCATTCTGAGAGTTGGCTGGAATCTCCTCAGAAGTAGATACAGGTCCCCTTGGTGGAGAGGGTTCTGGAAGAGGACCTTGTACTATGACAAGTTCTCTGGAATCAACAGGAAACACAGGAGTATCATATTGTACATTGTAATCATCCTGGATATTGCTGAACACTTGGTAGTCCATTCTGGCTGAACTAGCTTCAGGTCTATCTTCCTTAGCCTCTGGTCTTTCCATTCTATTTAGACTGGCCTCTTGCTGATTTTGTGTGTCAGTTCTTACTTCTGGACCAGTTTCCACTGAGGTAGAGACAGATTTATGACTTAGCAGAACCCTGACTGGCTGTCCATTTATAACTTTAAATCCCATGAATGTCTGAATGTAGGAAAGGGAGTATATGTTCCCTTTAGGAATTGTCAGTTTCTTCTCATTACCAAAATCTACTCCAACTTTTCGAAAAATGACAGTTAATGGAGCAGCATATGGGAGTGTCCTAGATTGTGTTAAGCAAGATCCCATAGTCTGAATGACAACATCTGACAATGAAATGTTTATCTTTTTCAGCATGCAATACAGTAAAAATCTCTGCATCTCAGTGACACGTTCCCTACCACTGCTCTGAGGTGTTATCATTGATGTGCAAATATGGTGGAGCAGTCTATTGAATGGAGGGAACTGATTTGCTTTAAGACTAGAGAGAAAAGTCTCCCTAATGACTGTAGGATCACTAGGTTTGTCAGTCAAAAGAGCATAAGATGCATGTTCATCAAACTGAAAACTGTGTAATTGAACCCCATTCATTGGAATTTTCCAAGCTCTTGCAAATAGTTTGTTTGTCAATTCGAAACTAACATTCCTGACAGTTGAAGAAATTTTGGGGATCTGAGGTTCATACTTCAAATTGTGGTAAAATTCCCGGACTAGGGTGGGGTAATAAATCTTATGATTTGTAACGAAATACCACCAACCCTGATAATCCAATGTAGGAAATAGTTACGAAAAAACCTCAAGCATCTCATCGTCGGTAGCAACAATATACCGTGGAATAAGGACCTTCAGAGGTTCTTCCACGTTGATGTTGAGAGAGGGATCAGAAGACCTTGCATGAGAGCTGTCCGCACCTTTCTTTCCCTTCGCAGCACCTGAAGATGTAACCTGCTCCTCTGTCCTGCTGGTAGATAGCTTTCTCTTTTTGGCAGGCGGGCTTGGATGAAGACGGCGTTTCCGAAGAGATAACTCTGTCTCTTTGTCTTTCCGTTTCCGTGGAGCTGAAGGAGACGGTATTTCCTTTGAAGGATCTGCCAAGCCCTTGTCTTTGCCCTTTTGCTTTACTGCTCTTGTCTTTGCCGGCGAGCTTTTCTCTTTTCCTTTTTGTTGAGGTGGAGCTGACACAGACGGCGTCTCCGCTTGATATTTAGTTCGAGGCTCAATCCTGCCCGTAGCAAAGATAGGATCTCTTTTCTGTAGACCCGTCTTGTTCTTCCCCTTCTTCTTTTGTTCCGGAGGCGCCATGGCAGCGAGAATCAAATGGGAACAAGTAGATAGAGAGAAAGTGCTGAGGAGGAAAGACGGAAAGAGTCGGAGAGATGGAAAACCACTAGGTTTTGGAAGGAACAAGTAGACGGTAGCGTTTACGCTGCGGGATTTTAAAGAAGGTGACGACACAATTTCAATTCAAGAAAGGTGAACTGGTTCACTGTGCCGAACCGGTTTATTGAAGGACTACGTTAACGCAGTGAGGCACTGCGTCGACGCTACCAAGGCGAGTCAGAATTGTAGTGTGAAGTAGACAGGAAATAGTGAAGATCCACAGTATGTAGGCATTCTAATGACATTGAAATTTTGGAGGAGATGAAATTATATTCAGGGATTTTTAATCGATAAAATTCAAGTTCTCTTAGGAGATATATGATGAGAAATTATGAGAGCCCCTAATACATTTAATGATGTGGAGTAAAACAATCTTAGGACTTTGAGAAAAATCCTTGAATAAGAAGAGCATGATTATGGAATAAGGATTGAACAATTTTCACACTTGGAACTTTCTCAAATCATATCCCTAGAATGTTCAATTTCAAGATACCCTTATAGTTGTGAATTTAACTCGAATTGAGGATGAACTCAAACGGATTTCATTTTTGAGCTTCAGGTCAACCCTATATAAACATTGACATTTTTAATTTTTCATCAATTGCAGTCAAGTGTAGCTAGACTTTTGACACACGTGCACATGTTTATCAGACACCAGAGTCCCCGGTTACTTAGCATAGCTAACTATTCTGCACAACTGAAACAGAGTTGGCAACTCACTTCATGACATACTTTTTAGCACTTCATTGGTGCATGAAGGTAGTTTCTCAGTAGAAAGTTACCATTGCTCTGCAATGAATTATTTTTCTTTTAAAGCAGAGGTAACAGCCCACATCATGACATGCTCATTAGCATTTCTTTGATGCATAGAGACAGTGTAATATCCCGGACCTTTCGGATCCTTCTTCGTGGGTCCCGGATCTAGTTTTCGGAGCGTCTAGCTCTGTTGTGTCCGAAATTTCATTTCGGACATCTTTCGTGTTCGGATCGACGCGATCCGGAGTCGTTTCGGAGGCCCGGAGGCGTTCCGCGGCTTTTCCGCGCGTGTTTTCCGATTCTCGGCGCGGGATTCGGCTTTCTCTTCGGAAGCTCGCTGCGGGCGAATCGGGCGGTTCCCCCAGGCACGAGTGGTACCATTACGATCGGTGCGTTCCGAGGATTCCGAAAATGTATTTTTCTATTTTTTGGTATTTTTTCAAAAATTCAGATTTTCTATATAGCCCTAATTCTTTTTCTTTTCCTTTTCCTTTTCCTCTTTCTCTTTCTTCTTCTTCTTTCTCCTTCCTTCCCCAACCGTGACCGCACCCTCTCTCTCCCTCTCTCCCATTCGGGCGCGGCGGACCCCTCCCCGGCTGTTGACGGCGGCAGGGCGATGGCGCGGACGCGTGGGCGACGGCGAGGCGATCTCGTGGGTGTGCGGCGAGCGTGGGGAGGCGAGGTTTCTAAAAGCATTCTTCGTGGTTTGTGGGCGATTCGGCAGAGCATTCGCTCCATTGAGGTAGGGTGACGTGCCTTAGCCTCTTGCCGTTCAATTCCCGTGATTTGTAGGCCGCGGGGAGGCCGAGAGGGGATCGTTTGAGCATTTTGGGGTTTTTCCATGATTTGGGGAGAGCTCGCCCGATCTATGGATTTGACGCTTAGATTCGTGTTTTGGTGGCCTAGAATCATGCTAGGGGTCCCCAGGGGTCTTCCCCTTTGATTTCCCCCTCTCCTGTGGAGGCATGGGGGCGTGGTTGAAATTTTGGGCGTTTCTATCGTTTTCGGGCGCGGACTGAGAACGCGCTATACTCCAGTAGCGCGTTCTTGAGTGTCGCGCTGCCCCGACGGGGCGCGTTCATCGGAGAAGATGAACAGTAGGGCGGTTCATGTCGCGCTATGGGGTCCTAGCGCGATTAGCCTTGTCGCGCTAGGAGGACCTAGCGCGATGGTCCTTGTCGCGCTAGGGTTCCCTAGCACGATCTTCCCTGTCGCGCTAGGGAGTCCTAGCGCGATCTTCCAAGTCGCTCTAGGGGACCCTAGCGCGTTCTTCCTTGTCGCGCTAGGTGTCCCTAGCGCGATCTTTTCCGTTGTCGGGTGTTCCCCTTGGGCCGTGTGTGTGTCCTGGGCACCCCGTGGAGTTCCGTGACCGTGTCTTCGGGCGTCCGGAGATTTCGGTTGCCTTGGTCATGTGTTTGGCCATGGGCAGTGTGTCCGTTTTCTTCCGATTGTGGTCACCGTGCGATGGTGATGGTACGTGGGACGGCCCCCGTACTTCGTCAGGTTCGGACGTCGTTTTCCGTTGGTTTGAGAGTCTACTCCTTCAGTGACCCTCCACTAGTCGTAGCCTACTAGTACGCGTGTGCTAGTCGCACCAGGGAGTGGTGTATGGGCCGATCTTTAGAGACGGTTTGTGGACCGGTTACCGTTGGGCCCCACGTCTTGCAGCCAGAGTCCGGCTGAGGGGAAAACCGGTCAGAGGGCCAGACCAGGGACGCGCGGTCTGTGTGTGCACACGTGGTTGGGGGCGGTTGGACCCACGTCGACGGGCGTGACCTCAGCTAGTCACTTGTTTGTGTTTACTTGTACGGTGTCTGCGCCTCGGGTAGGACCTACCACGTCAGGCGGTTCACCTGCGGCGCGGTGTCAGACGTCAGGGGACGCTACCGGCTGTGCTTCTAGTGGGTGGTACTCCTGTCGAGTACGGAGTGACAGACTGTCAGTCGTGTGTTTCCGACCTTCGGATTTTGGCGGTTCGACCGTTGAGTTTCGGTCTTCTCGTACCGTGGCACGTGTGTCGGTTTGCGTGCCGTAGGGTCTAATTCTGTATAGTACAGGGCTTTCCTTTCCGATGTACTTTCCTACCGCTAGAGTAGTGGTTTCTCGTTTTATGAGGTAGGGTTCAAGTGATCCCTACTGAGTCTTGTTCCGAGACTCATTCCCTGCGTGTTTTCACCGTGTTTCAGGTGAGGCGCCACCTTCGAGGAGCGCGTCAGGAGTGCAGCGTGGTGTGGGTGCCCAGAGGTAGTGCCAGAGGTCGGAGCCGGGGGATGCCCCGTGTAGCTGTACTTTTCTTTCTTGTCACTGTACTAGTCGTGGACTACTGTTGCTGCTGTTGTTATTTCTATTGTGGACCATGAAAAATGTTAATTTATCTTCTGCTTAATATTATAACTGTTTGATTTCTACAATTACTTGCGATACTTGTGTAGTTTCCACACCATCCTTTTAACCCTTCCGAGTCTTCGGGCTCGTGGGTGGCGGTGCGAGTCTCGGGTTATCGGGCCTTCCCGGTAATCAGATTCTCGGGTCGTTACAGCTGGTATCAGAGCACGGTTGTGGAATTACATGAGAATCATAGGTAATTGTAGTGGTCTACTAGTCCACAACGATGATGTACAGGTGACGCTGGCATTGGGTATCGTGCATTTTTATTGACCTTGCCATTTTCGTGTTTTCTGTCTTGTGCTTCAGGAGCGAGTATGGCGCCGAGGAGGAGCTCTCGCTCTCAGCAGGGGCAGTCGGCTGGAGGTCAGGAGATCCAGCAGGGGGTCCAGAGGGACCAGGAGGAGCATAGCAGAGTTCCGGCGGCTACCGAGGCCGCAGATGCTGCGAGAGCTCCGGGGGCCGAGGATTTCTTCCGTAGCATGTATCAGCTCATGTCTCAGCAGTTCGGCGGAGAGGCTGGTGAGGGCTCGTCAGCCAGGGGTGGGCCAGGCCGAGCGGTGAGGGACTTCATGCAGTTCCATCCACCTTACTTTAGCGGCCAGGCAGACCCTGATGCGGCTCGTGATTGGCTCGATGAGATGGAGCGGGTGTTCAGTTCTGCGAAGAGTGCTGCCGAGGACAGAGTGGTGTTGGCCTACAACCAGTTGCAGGGCACGGCTCGGAGGTGGTGGTCTTCCGAGTGGAAAACGTCCTTTCAGCTTCGTCCACTTGAGCAGATCGAGTGGGATGACTTTGTCGGTGCTTTCGAGCGTACGTACTGTCCAGATATTGTTGCCACGCAGCGGATGCGGGAGTTTCTGGAGCTGGTGCAGGGTGACATGTCCGTGTTGCAGTACAGGGCCCGATTTGTCGAGCTGGGTCGGTACGCACCTCACATCATGGAGCATGAGAGGGTGAGGACCGCGCAGTTTGTGCAGGGCTTGAGGCTGGAGTTGAGGCACCATTTGATCGCGAATGGGGCTACTGATCTAGAGACAGTGTTTCGTGTTGCGATTTCCCTGGAGATGGATATGCAGAGGACTCGAGGACCGATCAGCCAGGGGCAGTTCTTGTCAGGTCGTAGCCAGCAGTCGGCTACCCAGCAGCAGGGTTTCTTCCAGCATGCGTCGGGTGGTTCAAGAGTACCGGCATCGGTAGCTTCGGTGACAGGATCTGCGTCCTTCGGCTCGAAGGTCAAGAAGTTCTTCAAGAGAGGGTTCGGCAAGAAGAAGTCCAAGGATCAGGGGCAGGCTTCATCGGGTAGTGTACAGCAGCCGATTCCTTTGCAGCGTTAGGGATCAGGGGGTGGATCGCGAGGACCTTGTCCACGATGTAGTGGGACCCACCCAGGCAGGCAGTGCACAGCGCCGATTATTTGTTTTCTGTGTGACCAGCCAGGGCATATGGCGCGTGACTGTCCTCAGAGGCCGCCGCAGCAGCAGTTTCCTCTGCAGTAGCAGGTTCCCCAGCAGTAGAGGCAACAGCAGTAGCAGGGACAATATCCGTCGCTACCCAGGTCAGCCAGCGTGGGAGGCAGGCAGAGGGCTCGAGGCCAGATCACGCACTTGACCAGGGCAGAGGCAGTGGCGTCGCAGCTCGTGGAAGGTACCGTTCAGATTTTGGGTTGTGCGGCTCGGGTTTTATTTTATTCTGGTGCGTCTCATTCATTTATTTCGGAGGATTTTGCGTCGAGCATCGAGGAGCCGGTGACCCAGTTGTCCTGTGATTTGGCAGTGGAGTTGCCTTCGGGTGACTTTATGATCACTCCGTATTGCTTCGATCAGGTTCCGGTTTGGATCGATGGGCGGAGTATGCCAGGCAGGTTGTATGCGTTGCAGCTTCGGGATTACGATGTGATTCTAGGCATGGACTGGCTCGAGACTCATGGAGCGGTGGTGGACTGTGGGATGAAGAGGGTCTACTTCCAGCATCCGAGCAAGCGGACCTTCTATTGCCAAGGTATCCGTTCCACCTCTTCTTGATTCCTTATCTCTGCTATTCGAGCCCATCGGTTGCTTGATTCTGGTTGTCAGGGTTTTCTCGCGTCAGTGGTTGTGTCTGACCGGATGGAGCCGGATGTCGAGGACATTGCTGTGGTGTGCGAGTTTCCCGACATTTTTCCCGAGGAGTTGCCTGGATTACCTCCCCAGCGGGAGATCAATTTCGTGATCGAGGTTGTGCCTGGTACGGGACCTTTGGCGAAGGCTCCCTACCGTATGGCCCCCGCTGAGCTGAGGGAGCTGAGGGCGCAGTTGCAGGAACTGCTGGCCAAGGGGTATGTTCGTCCTAGCTTTTCCCCTTGGGGTGCGCCCGTGTTGTTTGTGAAGAAGAAGGACGGTAGTCTGCGGTTGTGCATTGACTATCGACAGCTGAATGAAGTGACCATTAAGAACAAGTATCCGTTGCCGCGGATTGATGATTTGTTCGACCAACTTCAGTCTGCGCGAGTGTTCTCGCGGATTGATTTGCGGTCCGGTTACTATCAGCTGAGGATTTGTGAATCCGATGTGGAGAAGACTACGTTTAGTACGAGGTACGGGCATTATGAGTTTCTGGTGATGTCGTTTGGGCTCACCAATGCCCCTGCAGCCTTCATAGACTTGATGAAGAGGGTGTTCCATCCGTATTTGGACCAGTTCGTGGTCATTTTCGTGGATGACATCCTTGTTTATTCGCAGTCTGCCGAGGAGCATGCGTACCATTTGGGTGTGGTGCTGCAGACGTTGCGAGATCACCAGTTGTATGCGAAGCTCAGCAAGTGCGAGTTTTGGCTCAGCGAGGTGCACTTTCTGGGGCACGTGATTTCTGGTGATGGCATTTCCGTGGACCCCGCCAAGGTCGAGGCAGTGATGCAGTGGCCGAGGCCGAGGTCGGTGACGGAGATCCGGAGTTTCTTGGGGCTTGCGGGTTATTATCATCGGTTTATCCAGGATTTTTCCCGCATTGCGACCCCGATGACTAGGCTCACGCGGAAGGATGTGCCTTTCGTCTGGTCCGAGGAGTGTGAGCAGAGCTTCAGGGAACTGAAGAGATTGCTCACCTCGGCTCCGGTGTTGGTTTTGCCTTCTGGATCGGGAGGTTTCGTGGTGTGTACAGATGCTTCCGGCGTTGGACTGGGTGCTATTTTGATGCAGCATGGTAGAGTGGTGGCTTATGTATCTCGGCAGCTAAAACCCCACGAGGAGAACTACCCCACCCATGACCTTGAGTTGGCGGCGGTGATCTTCCCGCTGAAGATCTGGAGGCACTATCTGTACGGCGAGAAGTTCGAGGTGTTCACTGACCATCAGAGTTTGAGGTATGTGTTCTCGCAGAAGGACCTGAACCTCAGACAAAGGCGTTGGATGGAGTTCATGAAGGACTATGACTTCACCCTATCTTATCAGCCGGGCAGGATGAATGTCGTCGCTGATGTCTTGAGTCGGAAGGTTACGGTCAGTACCTTGATGTTGAGGAAGTGGAGGCTCTGGGAACAAGTGTCCGAGGTATCTTTTAGGCTCAAGATTCCCCAGGAGCCAGGGTTGGCAGTGCTCGCGAGTCTGACTGTCACTCCTGCTATCCGTCGTCAGGTGACAGAGGCTCAGCATGCGGACCCTGAGTTGCCCCGGATTCTTGCGATGGCTGATGTGGAGCTCGGCGAGGACGGTGCTACGAGGTTTCGTGGCAGGCTGTATGTCCCAGCGGAGGAGCAGGTTCGTCGTGCGGTGTTGCGCGAGGCTCATGGGAGCAGGTACACCGTACACCCGGGTGCGACGAAGATGTATCGGAACTTGCGGAGGCAGTTCTGGTGGCCTGGCATGAAGAGAGATGTCGCAGAGTTTGTGGCCAGGTGCCTGATCTGTCAGCAGGTGAAGGCAGAGCATCAGCGACCAGGAGGTACTCTCCAGCCCTTGGATGTTCATACTTGGAAGTGGGACCATGTGACCACGGACTTCGTGGTGGGATTGCCGAGGACCCCGAGTGGGCATGACAGTATTTGGTTGCTGGTGGATCGGCTGACGAAGGTGACTCGGTTGCTACCGGTCAAAGTCAGCTGGAGCGTGCCTAAGTTGGCTGGTCTTTATGTGAAGCGGATCGTGCCGTTGCATGGGATTCCCATTTCGATCGTGTCGGATCGGGATCCACGCTTCACTTCTGGATTCTGGAGGAGTTTCCAGCGAGCTCTTGGCACGGAGTTGACGTTTAGCTCGGCGTATCATCCTCAGTCAGATGGTCAGTCTGAGAGGACCATTCAGACTTTGGAGGACATGCTGAGATCCTACTACCTGGAGTGGCAGGGGAGTTGGATTTATCACCTACCGTTGGTGGAGTTTGCCTATAACAACAGCTATCATTCGAGCATCGGCATGGCTCCATATGAGGCTCTGTATGGGCGTCCGTGTAGGACTCCGCTTGATTGGTTTGAGGTGGGTGAGCGTGTTTTGACGGGACCAGATTTGGTGCAGCAGTGTGTGGATGTTATGCACCTGGTTCGTCAGAACATGTTGGCGGTCCAGAGTCGGCAGAAGAGCTATGCTGACCGTAGGCGGCAGCCTCTCGAGTTCGCCGTGGGTGATCATGTGTTCTTGAGAGTTTCTCCGATGAAGGGGGTGATGCGTTTTAGACGGCGTGGGAAGCTGAGTCCCCGCTACATTGGTCCTTTCGCGATTGTGGAGCGCATCGGTGAGGTTGCTTACCGGTTGCAGCTACCTCCTGAGTTGGCGTCGGTGCATGACGTGTTCCACGTCTCGATGTTGCAGAAGTATATGCCCGATGACTCTCATGTGCTCGAGTTTTCCGTTTGACCTGAGGTGACTCCAGATCTTTCTCTCCCAGAGTTTCCGATCCGCGTGGAGGATAGGCGAGAGCAGCGCCTGCAGAACAAGGTTATTCCCTTGGTAAAGGTCGTGTGGCAGCGACACTCTGGTGGTGAGGCTTCGTGGGAACGTGAGGACGAGATGCGTCAGCAATTCCCGTATCTGTTTGAGTGAGTCTTCCTCTTCTTTCCCCTTTGGTTGTTCTCAATTTCGAGGATGAAATTCCTTAAGGGGGGAGGGCTGTAATATCCCGGACCTTTCGGATCCTTCTTCGTGGGTCCCGGATCTGGTTTTCGGAGCGTCCGGCTCTGTTGTGTCTGAAATTTCATTTTAGACATCTTTCATTTTCGGATCGGCGCGATCTGGAGTCGTTTCGGAGGCCCGGAGGTGTTCCGCGGCTTTTCCGTGCGTGTTTTCCGATTCCCGGCGTGGGATTCAGCTTTCTCTTCGGAAGCTCGCTGCGGGCGAATCGGGCGGTTCCCCCAGGCACGAGTGGTACCATTGCGATCGGTGCGTTCCGAGGATTCCGAAAATATATTTTTCTATTTTTCGGTATTTTTCTAAAAATTCGGATTTTCTATATAGCCCTAATTCTTTTTCTTTTTCTTTTCCTCTTTCTCTTTCTTCTTCTTCTTTCTCCTTCCTTCCCCAACCGTGACCGCACCCTCTCTCTCCCTCTCTCCCATTCGGGCGCGGCGGACCCCTCCCCGGCTGTTGACGGCGGCAGGGCGACGGCGCGGACGCGTGGGCGACGGCGAGGCGATCTCGTGGGTGTGCAGCGAGCGTGGGAAGCGTGGGGAGGCGAGGTTTCTAAAAGCGTTCTTCGTGGTTTGTGGGCGATTCGGCGGAGCATTCGCTCCATTGAGGTAGGGTGACGTGCCTTAGCCACTTGCCATTCAATTCCCGTGATTTGTAGGCCGTGGGGAGGCCGAGAGGGGATCGTTTGAGCATTTTGGGGTTTTTCTATGATTTGGGGAGAGCTCGCCCGATCTATGGATTTGACGCTTGGATTCGTGTTTTGGTGGCCTAGAATCATGCTAGGGGTCCCCAGGGGTCTTCCCCTTTGATTCCCCCCTCTCCTGTGGAGGCATGGGGGCGTGGTTGGAATTTTGGGCGTTTCTACCATTTTCGGGCGCGGACTGAGAACGCGCTATACTCCAGTAGCGCGTTCTTGAGTGTCGCGCTGCCCCGACGGGGAGCGTTCATCGGAGAAGATGAACAGTAGGGCGGTTCGTGTCGCGCTATGGGGTCCTAACGCGATTAGCCTTGTCGCGCTAGGAGGACCTAGCGCGATGGTCCTTGTCGCGCTAGGGTTCCCTAGCGCGATCTTCCCTGTCGCGCTAGGGAGTCTTAGCGCGATCTTCCAAGTCGCGCTAGGGGACCCTAGCGCGTTCTTCCAAGTCGCGCTAGGTGTCCCTAGCGCGATCTTTTCCGTTGTCGGGTGTTCCCCTTGGGCCGTGTGTGTGTCCTGGGCACCCCGTGGAGTTCCGTGACCGTGTCTTCGAGCGTCCGGAGATTTCGGTTGCCTTGGTCATGTGTTTGGCCATGGGCAGTGTGTCCGTTTTCTTCCGACTGCGGTCACCGTGCGATGGTGATGGTACGTGGGACGGCCCCCGTACTTCGTCAGGTTCGGACATCGTTTTCCGTTGGTTTGAGAGTCTACTCCTTCAGTGACCCTCCACTAGTCGTAGCCTACTAGTACGCGTGTACTAGTCGCACCAGGGAGTGGTGTATGGGCCGACCTTTAGAGACGGTTTGTGGACCGGTTATCGTTGGGCCCCACGTCTTGCAGCCAGAGTCCGGCTGAGGGGAAAACCGGTCAGAGGGCCAGACCAGGGACGCGCGGTCTGTGTGTGCACACGTGGTTGGGGGCGGTTGGACCCACGTCGACGGGCGTGACCCCAGCTAGTCACTTGTTTGTGTTTACTTGTACGGTGTCTGCGCCTCGGGTAGGACCTACCACGTCAGGCGGTTCACCTGCGGCGCGGTGTCAGACGTCAGGGGACGCTACCGGCTGTGCTTCTAGTGGGTGGTACTCCTGTCGAGTACGGAGTGACAGACTGTCAGTCGTGTGTTTTCGACCTTCGGATTTTGGCGGTTCGACCGTTGAGTTTCGGTCTTCTCGTACCGTGGCACGTGTGTCGGTTTGCGTGCCGTAGGGTCTAGTTCTGTAGAGTACAGGGCTTTCCTTTCCGAGGTACTTTCCTACCGCTAGAGTAGTGGTTTCTCGTTTTACGAGGTAGGGTTCGAGTGATCCCTACTGAGTCTTGTTCCGAGACTCATTCCCTGTGTGTTTTCACCGTGTTTCAGGTGAGGCGCCACCTTCGGGGAGCGCGTCAGGAGTGCAGCGTGGTGCGGGTGCCCAGAGATAGTGCCAGAGGTCGGAGCCGGGGGATGCCCCGTGTAGCTGTACTTTTCTTTCTTGTCACTGTACTAGTCGTGGACTACTGTTGCTGCTGTTGTTATTTCTATTGTGGACCATGAAAAATGTTAATTTATCTCCTGCTTAATATTATAACTGTTTAATTTCTGCAATTACTTGCGATACTTATGTAGTTTCCACACCATCCTTTTAACCCTTTCGAGTCTTCGGGCTCGTGGGTGGCGGTGCGAGTCTCGGGTTATCGGGCCTTCCCGGTAATCAGATTCTCGGGTCGTTACAGACAGTTTCTCAGTGAAGGCTTGCCATTGCTCTACAATTTATTATATGTATATTTGTATATATATGGTATGTTTCTTAAGCTTTCATTAACCCTATGCTGAGTTTAAAATCAATACAGATGTTAAATTCATTTGCACAAAGGTCTCTTTACTTTTGATCATCATAGTTCAAGAAATGAGGAGTTCTAAGTTTTATTAAATAGTTCTGAAACTATTCCATATGCACAGCACTTTTGTGTTCATAAATTTTAGCATTCAAAGAACAGAAGATTTATAAAGCTCCAACCATTAATACAGCCTAGAGACAGTCAATAAAGATCACCACCTCTTATAAGGGAATTATCATTTTAGCTCCCCCTGAATCTATGACATCAATTCACATTTCAGATCTCAAGAGACTTCCCTCATACTCTAGATTGAGTGGTTCTTCACTACAAGTTGAAAAACTGAAAGTAGAAGCAACAAGGTTGATGAGGGATTGAGAAGATGACACCAAGAAAAGGATATGTGAAATCCAAACTTCAGAGCTGCGGTAACCCTTCTGAAGTAATCCAATTAATTCCAGAACTGATTTGCACCAGGTTTACATCAGTGTGTCAACTCATCCAAGTGACTGCGTTAACTCATTTAACCAGTCAGTTTAACTTGCAACATGTTTTCAGAAGTTGTCTTTCAGTGTTGACTCAATCTCATAAACCACTCTTCAGATGCCCAGATAGCTAACTCTGACAGAACAGAATTGCATTCCTTAGCCTTACCTATGTTCAGAACACTAAGTCTGTACATCGGTAAAGTCTGCACATGGTTGCTTTGAAGCACGCTAAGTCTATACATTGCAATGTGTCTGTGGTTCAAGCTTTCTAAAGTCTATACAATGCATCATCTCATGCATCGTCTTGCAAGTCCATACATCGTGTAAGTCTATACATTGGCTTGTTCAAGCATTCGTCAAGTCTGTAAAGCCTTTGCAACTCATCCAAGTCTATACATTGCATATGGTTGTGCATCACGCAAGTCTACACATTGTCTGCCCTGCGTACACAAGTCCATACACTACACTTGAACATCAAAGTCTATACAGACTTGTTCCATGCGTTAGCTTAAGCAACTCTATACATTCATTGCATTTGTTCAAGTGCATTCTGCATTACAACCCAGCAAGTCCATACATTGCTTCTAGCATACACATTCACACTTCATGTCTAAAAACTGATGCAAACTTTCCCTCCATTTATTCATGATAGACAATATGAATGAAGATGCAATTATTAAACAAATATGCTCAAAACTAAACTCCCCCTAAATCTGTGACTTATTTAGAGATCAGGCATTTGCAATTCAAGCAGGACATGCAATCAATTTATTTCTAGGCAAGGTTGATCAGACAAGCTTCAAGGAAGAAAACAATCAATCAATTTAGGCAACAAAATGAGGATTGCACAAACCAAGCTCTCTCCTAAGACAAGAGAATCTTTCATTATTCAGTGGCTTGGTGAAAATGTCAGCTAGTTGATGTTCAGAGTCTACAAAAATCAATTTAAAGCTACCTTTATTAACTTCATCTCGCAAGAAGTGGTGCCTTATTTCGATATGTTTGGTCCTAGAGTGCTGGATGGGGTTCTTTACCAGGTTAATGGCACTTGTGTTATCACACAATATTGGGACACATCCAAGATCAGTTTGATAATGTTGGAGTTGGTGTTTGATCCACAACACTTGAGTGCCACAACTCCCTGCAGCGACATATTCTGCCTCTGCAGTGGATAGTGCCACTGAGTGTTGTTTCTTGGATGCCCAAGAAACCAAACACCCTCCCAAAAATTGGTAATAGTCACTTGTGCTTTTCCTGTCAAGTTTGCATCCAGCATAGTCTGCATCTGAGTATGATATAAGATCAAAAGTGCAAGATGCAGGATATCAAATCCCTAAGTCTCGAGTTCCAGCAAGGTATCGAAAGATACACTTGACAGAAATCAAGTGGGATTCTTTAGGATCAGACTGAAACCTAGCACACATGCATACACAAAATTGGATGTCTGGCCTAGATGTAGTAAGATAGAGGAGTGATCCGATCATACCTCGATACGTCTTTGCATCTACTGATTTACCTTGCTGATCTGCATCCAAACTTGTATCGGTGCTCATGGGAGTGCTGATTGCCTTAAGATTCTCCATTTGATATTTCTTCAATAATTCAAAAATGTACTTTGCCTAGTTGATGAAGCATCCATCCTTGCTTTGGGTGATTTGTAGACCTAGAAAAAATTGAAGCTCACCCATGAGACTCATCTCAAATTCTGTGGTCATCAAATTTGAGAATTCATCACACATGCTTGGTTTAGTGGATCCAAAAACTATATCATCGACGTAGATTTGAACCAGAATAAGGTCATTATTTCTCACCTTGGTGAATAGGGTTTGGTCCACTTTACCTCTTGAATATCCTTTCTCAGTGAGATAGGAGCTGAGTCTATCATACCATGCTCGAGGTGCCTGTTTGAGCCCATAGAGAGCTTTGTCTAATCTGTAAACATGGTCAGGGCAGTCTATAGATTCAAAACCGGGGGGTTGTTCAACATACACCTCTTCTTTTATTAAACCATTGAGAAATGCACTTTTTACATCCATTTGATGGAGTTTTATTCCATGACAACATGTATATGCAAGTAATAATCTGATAGCTTCTAATCTAGCTACTGGTGCAAAGGATTCTTCAAAATCAATGTCAAATTCTTGATTATATCCTTGTGCAACCAGTCTTGCTTTATTTCTTATCACAATTCCATTTTCATTTTGTTTATTTCTAAAGACCCATTTAGTTCCAATTACTGAAAGTTCATTAGGTCTTGGCACAAGGTGCCACACTTTATTTCTTTTGAATTGATTTAATTCCTCATGCATTGCATTTATCCAGCAATCATCTTTCAGGACTTCAGTTATATTTTTTGGTTCAATTTGAGATATAAGAGCCAAA
The DNA here is from genome assembly GCA_022559845.1 of Amorphophallus konjac. Lineage (NCBI taxonomy): Eukaryota > Viridiplantae > Streptophyta > Magnoliopsida > Alismatales > Araceae > Amorphophallus > Amorphophallus konjac. Next base: position 14,760,896 of record CM040119.1, on the reverse strand, counting down.
TTATCCATTTCTTCAATTGTTCTGAAATGAGATCTAGTTCTGGTAGGATCATGCAGATTACCAATAATGCTTGATAGAGGGTGGTCCCTTAACATTCTAACATTAGTTAGAGAGTTACCTTCATTGTCATCTGCATTACCTCTAGTACTTGATTCAGCTAGATTTTCATTTGACCTTGGCTCTTCCTCTTGAGTATGTTGTTCTTCCTTTTCTTCAAGAAACTCACCATCATCTTTGTCCTTGCAAGATAGTTCATTTCCAGACCTGACATTCATTTCATAAAAGATAATATGTGGAGATTTTTCAACAGATTGAGTTTTGATATTTAGGACTCTATAGGCCCTAGAGTGATTTGAATATCCTAGAAATATGGCTGGTTCACTCTTAGGTTCAAATTTATCTAAGTCCCTTTTGTTATTATTTTGAACAAAGCATTTAGATCCAAAAACTCTGAAGTGCATAACAGATGGCTTCTTACCTTTCAACAACTCATATGGAGTCTTTTTGGACAGAGGTCTTACCATTGCCCGGTTTACAATGTAGCAAGCTGTGTTTACAGCCTCTGCCCAGAGCTTCCTTGGGAGTTGTCCTTCAATCAACATAGTTCTAGCCATCTCGACAAGGGTTCTGTTTCTTCTTTCCACCACTCCATTCTGTTCAGGAGTTCTTGGAGATGAGAATTTGTGAGATATTCCCATTGCCCTGCAAAAACCATCGAATTCTGAATTTTCAAATTCTCCTCCATGATCTGACATGATAGATGAAATAGTGTACTTACCATCCTGCTGAATTTTCCTGAAGAATACCTGAAATTCTTCAAATGCATCATTCTTATGAGTTAAAAAGAACACCCAAGTAAACCTAGAAAAATCATCTACCAGAACAAATCCATATTTACTGCCACTCAAACTTACTGTTCTAGTAGGTCCAAACAAATCCATGTAAACAAGTTCAAGAGGTCTAGAAGATTGGTTTTCAATTCTGGATTTAAATGATTTCCTAGTATGCTTGCCTTGAGTGCATGCATTACAAATTTTGTCATTTTGCTTAAATGAAACATCAGGCAGACCATTCACCATGTTGAATTTGGCTAACTTATGCATGACACTATAGCTAGTATGACCTAGTCTACGATGCCACAGCCAAGCCAGTTCACTTTTATTCACAGCTAGACAAAGATTGTTATGAGCAGGATCATCTAAATCTACCATATACATGTTATTTATTCTTTTTCCTGAGAATTTGACACTTTCAGACTGCTTTTCAATAATGGTGCATGCATGGGAATCAAACATAACTTTGTGCCCCCTATCACACAGTTGGCTTATACTAAGAAGATTGTATTCTAATCCTTCAACAAGTAACACATCATCAATAGAGTTCAGGGGAGTTTTGCCAACTTTACCTTTTCCAATTATTTTACCTTTATTGTTTCCCCCAAACGTGACATGTCCTCCTTCTTTCTCAACTAGGAGACATAATTTTGCCTTGTCTTCCGTCATGTGCCTTGAGCAGCCGCTGTCAAGGTACCATCTATTGTGTACAGCTGCAAGGCACTCCTGCAAGTCACATCAAACAAGAGATTTTGGAACCCAAATACACTTGGGTCCCATCAGACCATATGATTGCGTCAAGTAAGACAGCATACTTTTGGGAATCCAAATCTGTTGTTTTGAGGGTTTTTGATATGTGGGGTTCATAGATTTGAAATTTTTCTGATTTGGTTGAGGTACCCTTTGGAATTCCCTTTTTGAGCCATTTCTGTTGTTAGAGAAGTATGAAATTTTATTCTTGTTCTCATTCCAATAGTTATTGTGACTCCAAGAGGCATTGGGGAACCTGGGATGAGAAGTTCTAGAAAAATATTGAGGTCTTGAAGGAATGAAGGTTCGCTGCGTAGACCCTACCACATGATTGCGTTGACTCATCCACCTAGCCTTTAGGTCATATGGGTTCTGGTACATAGGGTGCGTCGACGCACTATAGTGGCTGCGTCGACTCATTCTCATGTTTCTGAAAGAGTGCACACCAGGGAAGGGTGTATGCGTTGACGCAGTGTGGACACTGCGTTGACGCGCCCAGTGGTTTGTTCTAGCATTTTTTCTGTAGAACCCCTGGGACATGGGATGAGTGGACGCAGGATATTCAGTGCGTTGACGCAACTGTCGTGTACCAGTCCTATGACTCCATGAATTTCTATATTCTTTATGCTAGGTTGATGAGCTAGGGTCTATAGGCTGACCTGAGGATTTTCTTCTGAACTTGGGCACATTCTTATGATGATTGGCATTAAGAGTATCATACATTTTCTCTTTGCCCTTTTCTTTTCTGATTTCATTTGTCTGTTTTCCTTCTTCCTGATTTTCCTCACAAGACTTCTTTTCAGCCATTTGACTCTACTCAGACGTACCTTGTTTAGAAACAAATGTAATAAATCTAGTTCCTAGATCCTTCTTCTTGATTAGATTATAACCAAGTCCTTCTTTTCCAAAATTACCTCTTATTCCCATGACAGCTTCAAGATTGTTTTTACCTTGAGTTAATTTCTCAAGAGAGGTTTGTTTGCTTGAATTCTCATCTTCCAGTTTCTTCAAATTTTCTTGGAGTTCCTGATTTACTCCTTGAATGACTTCATACTTTTCTTCAGTAATTTTTACACCACTCTCCAATTTTTGCATTCTGAGTTTCAGGTCATCCTGAATTTTCAGTAAATATTCGTTTTCTCTATCATTTCTATCAATTTATCTCTATGTTGGTCACTCTCATCAAGAGATTTTCTTAAACTTGTTATTTCAGCTTCTAGGCACTTGATTTTATCATTCAATGAATTTTCTTGATTAGTCAGATTCTTCTTTTTCTTGAGTGATTTATTTTCTTTCTTTACATGATCATACTTATCTAGCAATTCATTAAATGCTTCTTCCCAATCACTACAAGAGAAGTTTTCATAAGAGGAAGTTACCTCATCCTTATCATCTCCATTAGCCATGAAACACAACTTGACATCAACCTCTTCTTCAGAAGTGCTTTCTTCTTCATCTTCATCTTTCTCCTCGTCACTCCACGTACTTATCATTGCCCTGGGCTTCTTGTTCTTCCATTTCGGTTGAACTTTCTTCACATTCTCTGGACATTCAGATTTTATATGTCCTTGTTTCCTGCATTGGTAGCATACAACCTTGTCAGATTTCTTAGAGTTTTCTGATTTGAATTTTGAACTCTTTCTTACCTCTGATCTTCTGTTGTTTCTAAATTTACCTTCCTTCCTTAGAAACCTCCTGAATTTTCTGGTGAGCATTGCTATCTCACCTGAGTCATCATCTGAGGTAGATGAATGACTGTCATCTGAGCTATCCTTGCTACTTGGTCCTACCTTCAATGCAAGAGGCTTTTTCTTTTTCACATCCTCATCTGTCCTTTTGAAGTTCAGCTCATAAGCCATCAAAGATCCGATAAGCTCATTAGGGGTAGTGGTAGGAAGGTTCCTAGATTCCTCAACAACAGTGGCCTTGGTGTGCCAAACTGGAGTTAGGGATCTAAGAATTTTCCTAACCAGTTCGTAATCTGTGTAAGCCTTTCCTAGACCTTTAAGACCATTCACTAATAGGGTTAGTCTAGCATACATTTCAGATATGTTTTCCTCTGGTTTCATTCTAAAAGCTTCATATTCAGAAATTAACATATTGGCTTTTGTCTCCCTTACCTCGGACGTACCTTCATAAATGACTTGGAGTCTGTCCCACATTTCCTTGGCACTTGCACATGAGGATACTCGTGAAAACTCCATAGGATGCAATGAGCATTGCATGATGTTCATAGCTTGCCAATTGACATTGGACTTCTGAATCTGCTCCTTCACCCACAGTTCTTCATCTCCTTCTATCTGATATGGTCCCTTGCTCACGACTCTCCAAATCTCATGGTCCTGAGCTCTCAGAAATACCTGCATCCGATTTTTCCAGTACGCATAGTTAGTGCCATCAAAGAAGGGTGGCCTATTCACTACATACCCTTCAGGCATGAGGCCCTTGTTTTCCATTCTACCAAATCTCTCTCGGTTGTTAGACCCTTGACAAGAGAGCCGATCTCTGATACCACGTGTTGGATTAGGTGGAATGTCAAACTAGAGGGGAGGGGTGAATAGGTTGACCCTTTAAAAAACTTTATACAAGATCACACTCGAATTAAAGAGCAGAATGATAATTAGAAGTTCAGTAACCAAACAGCATGAGAATCGTGCCTAATCAAGCATCTAACGAAAGGTAGATAATGTGAGAAATCAAACCACAAAAGGAACACATATTTTTATGGTGGTTCGGTCTCCCTGTGGAGACCTACGTCCACCCCTCACTAAACCAGCGAGGATCCCTGCTGAGCTTTACAGCTTAGCTACACCGAGGAACTACTTCCTCACATACACCACTGAGCATTACAGCTTGGCTTAACCAGAGGAACAGATCCTCTAACCCGCTGACAAACAGCTTGCAGGCAACACGCCCAAATTCCCTTGATCCAAGCACAGTCTGATGGATCAAACCCCTCCCTCTACTCTAACTAGTACGAGGGAGAAACAATATAATAGAGTTCAAATCAAAAAAGACAAGTAATAAACGAAATCACTCAGTAAATGAAAAGGCAATCTCAGATCTGTGAAGCAGCCGAATCTCTGGCTTGAATTCAGAAAACTAGAAGAAGAGGCTTCAACGATTAGCTGGTCTTCTCCTTCTGGAATGTAGATGAGCTTCCACGGATCACTCTTCAGCAGATAGATATCAGGATGAAGATGAACTCCCCGTTCCTCTTGTGAGCTTTTCTTCCTCAGCCTTTTCCGTAGCAAGCTTCGAAATCTCCAACACCTTCTACAATTCGGCAATTCCCGCGCTCATTTCCAGATCCATGTATATATACATCTAGTGGGCCCCAACCAGATATTCTTGTTAGCCCCCTGATTGCTCCGTGTAGAGCCTTCTGGAATCGCGAGGGAAAAGATGAAATCTCAAGCGCTTTTTGGCTGATGTGGCCTTTGACGTCACTACGATTGGGGTCCACCCAACTAATCTCGAAGGAAGTTCAGATGGCGTCAACCCATTGAGTCCCCAGGGTTGACGCAGCCTTGAGATGCCTCATGGCTTGAATGTAAGACTGGATGCGTTGACGCATGGGGTCGCTGCGTCGACCCACTGAACTGACCCAGAGCCAACTTCACATCAGAATGAGCTGCTGCGTCGATGCTATCCTTATGTAGCGTTGACGCACTGGGGTATTCCAGTGAACCATTAACACTGCCTTTTTAACTGCTGCGTCGACGCTGCTCTACTGTGGCGTTGACGTAGTGAAGTAGGTCTGTGAATGCCTTTGCTCCTTATGCTGATGAGTTGACGCTGCAATAGCGTGGAGTTGACGCAGTGAAGTGAATCTGTGAATCCCTCTTCAACTGATGCGTGGACGCCTTGAACTCCCAGCGTCGACCCTGTTCCTTTCTTGCATCAAAAGGAAATCAAATGGAAGCGTTACTGAATCACGACTTTATTTAACATTTTGGGTTGAATACTACATTCACATCTCATGGTTGTCATCATCAAAACCAGGGGCACAACACTACTGAACATGGCTTTGGACTTAATTACATAACAGGAAATTGAAAGCTTGCCATTCAAACCCTCCACCTGAACTCCACAAGCCAGAGATCTCCTCTCATACCTTATCCTATTTATGTGGATTTTGCCCCTGTGGCATTGCCCTTTTAAATCACCTCAGTCTGAACTTCCCCCGGCCAGCCTTGAACGGCACACTACAATTGGCTCCAGCCCGGCACACCCTCAACCCATCTGCAACCGGTACACTTTCTATGTCTTAGCCCGGTGCAACCTTACCCCCTCGCCTGGTGCACTCTTGGATCTCTCATCCGGCACACTTAAGGCCCCTCACATCCTCAACCCAACCTCCCACCGGCACACTTCAGTTGCATTGACTTACATCCCAATCTGGCTTGCCCATGCTCAAACCCATACCCCCAAATGCTCAGACTCTGGCCTGCCCATGCCTAGACCATGGCCCCTCTTGCACTGACCTTGCTCTAGGCGTGCTCAGACCCTGAGCTCAACGTGCTCAGACCTTGGCCCCTATACACGCTGACTTGCTCTGACCTCACCCCATAGCTAGCATCGACCTCATCCCCCCCCCCCACATAGCCCAGCTGCACCAACTCCAACCCAATGTGCACCGACCCAGCTTGACCCTGCATCGACTCCAGCCTAGCCCGATGCACATGTGCATAGACCTCGCCAAACTAGCATAGACCTTGAACCCAAAACTTGCTCGGACCCCTGCCCAACACACGCTCAGACCCGATGCACCCCCTTGCACCCTATCCCATCACACTCCCCAGTGGTACACCCTTTGCACCCTAGCCGGGCACACTCTCCAGCGGTACACCCTTTGCACCCTAGCCCGGCACACTCCCCAACGGTACACCGTCCACCCCCAGCCCGGTACACTCCCCAGCCCCTAGCCCAGCACACTCTCTGATCTCCACCCGGTACACTCTATCCTTCCTCCAACCTCACAAAGAAAAAGGAAAATATGGTAATGGTAATATAAAAAAAGGAGAGAAATTTATTTGATAATCATAAAGATGCAACAAAAAAATGAAAATGAATGACAAATAAGAAAGAAATAAATAACAAAAAGTGATAAAATAAATCAAGGAAGAGCTCATGGTCCATGGGTGATAGAGAAGGTCAACAAAGAAATAATAATGACAATAAACAAAGAATGATAGTGAATAAAGAACAATAATCATGAATAAAACGATGCGGCCTTCGTCCCCCTCGGACTCCGGACCTGAGAATATTAATGAAGCCCATCTAGGCCGGGCTTCACCCTCGGGAGTCACCCTTCCCGTCATGGTTATTGCCCGACCTTATTCTGGGCCAATATCTCATAGAAGTCTCCCCTTTCCATCGGGATCTGATCCCATCTTTGTATCAAAATTACCATCTCTTGGTAGACATTTGCACGGATTTGCTCCCGTTACCGTCTTATTTTCCCGTATGGACTATTGTCCAAACATGGAATGGTCCACCAGTGACCGACACAATTTGAGTGTTCATACCCCAATGCTGGTCTTTAGCATAGTTTGACTGCCTCTTTCCTCCTGCTTTAATTAACAATTCTTTCGGCCGTAGAGCCCTTATTTCCGGTAATTAATCAAGGGTGTTCCCCTCTCCGAAGGGATGTAAATGGCGTTGTGACCTTTATGGCACGGCGGGTCTTGGTCTCGACCCGAACCACACAATCGTCTGATTAGTTAGATCGAGCGCACAATAAATCGTCACTTTATGACTGGCACACCCATGCACTTAATAAACCAATAAACGAACAACGATAACCGATCGATAAAATAAGTGCGTCCACAGTTCTTAGTAACAAAATGACACTGAAGGTATTTCTGAATTTCCTTAACACCATTTTTATCACTTCCTGTGAGCAGCATATCATCAACATAGACAATAAGAATCACCACACTATCAGTTGTATGGCGAACAAACACAGAATTATCGACTTGACTCCTCTTTAATCCAACCCCAGAAGCAATCTGACTGAATTTCTCAAACCATGCTCGAGGACTTTGTTTTAAGCCATAAATTACCTTTTGTAGTTTACACACCATCTCCCCCTGAGTAACATACCCAGGAGGTTGCTCCATATATACTTCTTCTTTAAGATCACCATACAAGAAGGCATTCTTGACATCCATTTGCAACATATTCCAACCTTGATTGATGGCAAGAGAAAATAACACTTGAACAGAGTTAAGTCGAGCAACAGGAGAAAAAGTCTCGAAATAATCAACTCCATAAGTCTGGGTAAAGCCCTTGGCCACAAGTCTAGCCTTATATTTGGCAATGGAGCCTTTTGGAGTGTACTTTATAATGAACACCCATCGATAAGCAACAGGGGAAACACCGGCTGGCCGGGATACAAGGACCCAAGTACCACGAGATAGTAAGGCGGACATTTCCTCATCCATAGCAGTCTTCCATTCAGGTTTGGATAGTGCTTCAGAAGCAAACTTTGGAGGGTGAACATCAGAAATAGACAAGGCATACTGGTGAAAAGATGGAGACAAAGCATGATAAGAAATGAATTCATCGAGAGGATGCTTCGTACTGGATCGTTTTCCCTTGCGAAGGGCAATAAGAAGATCCAGATCAGAAGCGGGAAGAGAAGTCTCACCAGTGGGAGGAGGAGCCTCTAGTGAAAAAGTTGACTGTGGCAAGATGACAGGTGGCACACTATGGGTCCGTCGTTGATAGACCTGTCCAAATCTATTATCCGCATCCTGAGGCTCAACACAACAATCAGTATCTGCAGCTAGCACATCCAGAGAAACAAGATCAAGAAGAATATGTGAAGGAGAAGTATGTGCAGGAGAAGACTGTGGAGAAGAAGGGGAATCATAAAAGGACACAGACTCAAAAAAGGTCACATCAGCAACCACAAATGACCTCTTGGACTGAGGGTCAAAACATCGATACCCTTTTTGGGTCCGAGAACCCCAAGAAGATACAAGGAATAGATCTGGGAGTCAACTTATCATGTCTAGGTCCAAGAGTGTGAAGAAAGCACTTACACCCAACGACCCGAGGAATTAGAGGAAACAGATCTTCATTTGGATATAAGTATGAAAAATGACTTTTGTCATCTAGCACCTTGCTCGGAACCAGATTAGTAAGATAGCACGAGGTAAGAATGGCATCTCCCCAATAGTACTTTGGAACATGCATGTGAAACATAAGAGTATGAGTAACATCAAGTAAATGCCGATTTTTCCTCTCAGCAACCCCATTTTGTTGAGAGGTGTAGGAGCAAGATGTTTGATGAAGAATTCCATACATTGAACAGAAGGAAGCAAATGATGACTGGACATATTCCTTGGCATTGTTTGTACGTAAAATTTTGATGGAAGTGGAGAACTGATTTTCTATTTCTGAATAAAAATATTTGAATACATCAAACACATCTGAACAAGATCTCAAAAGAAATAACCAAGTCATCCGAGAAAAATCATCAACAAAAATGACAAAGTATCGAAATCCGAGTCTGAAGGTGATGGGAGACGGCCCCCAGATGTCGGAGTGTACAAGATGAAATGGAGAAATTCTCCGTTTACTATTACTAAAAGGAAAAGATACCCTATGATGTTTCCCAAGCTCACAAGCTTCACACAAAAGTCTATTTGTTGAAGAAGAAATGGGAACAATCTCACGTAGCCTGGAAAGGGATGGATGTCCCAGCCGACAGTGCCACTGAAAAGAAGTATCAGATGCTGAGGAAGTCTTATGTGTTTGGAGAGGTCTATCAACGAGGTAGTACAATCCTCCAGACTCATGACCGCCACTAATTAGCTTCTTTGTCTGGAGATCCTAAAATACACAATAAGAAGGATAGAATGTTACTGAACAGTTTAAGGAACGGTAAAAGAACTAATAGAAAACAAGCCAATGGGAAAGTTTGAAACATAAAGGACATCTTTCAAGGTTAGAGATGAGAAATGAACAATCCCTTTCCCAACAACAGAACTATAAGACCCATCCGCTACAGTAACAGAAGAGTGAGTATTAGATAAATGAAGAGAGGAGAAAAGGGAACGACTACCTGTCATGTGACAAGAAGCACCAGAATCCACAATCCATGAGGAATTGTGGTGAACTGTAGAGGCACTACCTGAAGTGGTGGCATGAAAGGACGAAGAATGTATTGAAGAGCCTTTTAAGAGCTGTTGGAATGCCTCATACTCCTCGAGAGATAGTGTAACCCCTTTCTCAGATGGTGGTTCAGTAGGTGGCTGCTGCACAGGCTGTGGCATAGACTCAAGAGTGAGAGATGAGGAATCACTAGAGGCACCCAGATTAGCAACAAGATGCAGACGTGATCCCCCTTTGCCATATTTCTTCCAGTAAAAATCATGCTGCTGTCCAGTTTTGTTGCAATGAATACATGGAGAGCCACGACCACGGCCACGCCCCCCTGCTGCAAGAGTTGAAGCACTACCAGACTCTCCAATCTCACTAGATGTTATCTCAGTCAGATTCAATTTGGTACTTGCTCTAAGAACACAAGAGTAAGCACCAGCCAATGTAGGAACCTGAGTGTCTGCAAGCAAATTGTCTCTAACATGTCCGAGATTATCATCCATTCCAGACAAAAACTTAGCAACAATAAACTCTTCCTTTTATTTCTCCAGCTGAGCGGCATCTACAGCACTAGGCTGATACAATTTTAATTCACTTCAGAGACCCTGAATTTCAGCAAAATACTGAGAAATATGTCTTCCTTCTTGCTTCAGATTAAACAATCTTCAATAAATATTATAAATATGATAAATATTGTGCTCTGGAGAATAATTCTTTTTCAGAGTATCCAACATCTCCTTAGCAGTGTCTAAAAAGACAATACTATTGAAAATACTCTGTTCACAACTATTATTTAGAACTAAAATTACCATCTCATCATCAACTTCCCAAGCTTCATATGCCTTCTTATCAATTTTCGCTAGAGGATCTTGCTCAATATGTCGAAGTTTTCTCAAAGAAAGCAGCAAGAGGCGAAAAGACTATGCTCGTTGAGAATAATTAGTGCCATTTAATTTTATAGCAGTAGCCATCATATGATAAAGTTTCCCGTCAGAAGTCGGGATAGAAGTGGACCCCGATGATTCTGCCATGACAATAACAAACCAAACAACCAAAGCCTCTGCTGCGCAAAAAGGGATTCAAACAATCTTCTTACAGCAACAAATGGGTCAGCACATAGGGAGAAGATCGGAAGCCCTCATGCGCTGACCATCCTAAAGGAACGAGCCGGTGCGGAGAAAACTTTGTTAGAAGATAAGGGTACGCTTTCTTACCACCAAAGATGATGTTGCCGTCAAACGAAACGATTTACGCCGTGAGTAGAAATTTCAGGATTTTCTAAAGACTTCAAACTCCTTGCACCGCAGGGAGACACCTGGGCAGGATGGGGACCTCGTCACCCACCCGTGAGGGTCGCAAGGTGACAGGTTGCTGCGCTCACATCCGACGAGCCGTGCATACGGCACCCGAGGGTCGCACTGTTACTTCGCACCCGTCCTTCATGCGAGCGCCAGTGACGCCGCGCCGCTCACCCGCGCGGCCTTCACGTCGAGGTCTGTTCTCCTCCGACGAACCTACACCCGCGCGGCCTTCTGTGCATCGAGGTCCGTTCTCCTCCGGCGAACTGTAAGCAGAGGCATACGGTGGTAAAGGATGGAAGGAGCACGCCGCGGTGGTGGGGACACCGCGGTGGTGGTTCACTTGCGACGGAGCTACCCCATCGCTCTGATACCATGTGAATTTAGGGCTAAAAGAAGAAAAAATATCTACATCATTTTAATTCAAAGAGATTACAATGTTATATGTACCTCCCACTCACAATTATGGCCCAGACACATACTGAGAACAAAATAACAAAAAATACCCCAAACTTAATTATTTTAACAGGTCCTCAATCCACTAACCTGAAGGAAGCCTCATCCACAAAATTCTATTAAGACTTCTTCTATTGAGCACATTGAGATGGAAAATCTGAAATTCTTGTCAACTTTAGTAAACCATTGTTTTTTGCATCTCTATCTCTAGTATTCTTCATTGAGTCTAAGTGCAGCCTCCAATTGGTTCTCTAAATTCATAGTGGCTGCTATAATGTTCCCAGATTAAGGGAGTTTAGCCATAAGGTCATGAGGTCCAAGTTTCTCTTCATAGCCTTAATGTGAAACTAGGGTTGTTAAAATTATTTTTGTGTCAACATTATCCTAAAGAAATTTGATTTTGAAGCTATATTCCAAGTGAAGTTTAGGGTTGCTAGTTCAAGTTAAGTTTATAACTTGCTTAATGTCTTCTCTATGTGTCCACGTACTCAAATCTGAAACAAGTGTTTCCTATTTCTTTAGATACCTTAAAATCAATTTACAAGGGATTATGATCACTTGCAAATCTAGGAAGGTGATAGACACAGCTATTGGGAAGAAGTTTTTAGGAGGCACTTGCAATAGGCCGATCAATTTGTTCTCTCATGAGAAATTTACCGATCTTCTATTAGTCCACGTAAAAATTGACTCTAGAATCCCAAGTCTATCAGACCTAAAGTAAAACAAGCACTCTAAAGTCTTTGGAGAGTTACTCTGCGAAAGGAGATCCACCTTCTTTGTCTTCTTTGTGAAGCACAACATTCATATCACTAACAACCAAAATTGGATCCGATTGACTAATGATGGACTGCTTGATCTCAATCCAAAAGTTCTTTTAATCTAAGCATCACGAGAAAGCATAGATACAAAGGAGGATCCATATCTACTATGTAGAGAACTCAAAAAGTTCCATGGCAATCATATTAGAACTAGAGTAGGTAACTCAGGCATTGGCATTAGGTTGCCACCACATTCACAATCCACCAGCTTTACCAATTGTCTTAACAGAGTAAAAAATGGAAAATGCTTATACTAGAGAAGAAATGCAAGGTAGCAGAAGAGGAGGCTTTTGTTTCACAAAGGAAGGTCAAGTGAGTATTTAGGGAGCGGGTGAGTTGTTGGAGGTGGGAGACTATCGTGTTGTACTCCTGGTTTTGATGATGACAACAGTAAGATTTTGGATATAGACACTTAACCTCCTAATAACTGTTTAATAGTTCAAAGGGGTTGCAGGGTGCTCATTGCGTCAACGCCATCAAATGGAAGCGTCGACGCAGCAGTGCAAACTCAAGAAAGAAACCCCTGGGTGAATTTGTGCGTCAATGCAACGTTCAAGTGGAGTGGACGCATCAGAGCATTGATAGCTTGGGCACAAAGTCTATACATCAACTGGATCCATTTAGTCTGTACATTGGCATATCTTCGTCAAGTCTGTACATCGGGCACCTTCTTAACAAAGTCTATACATTGTTGTTTGCCTTGCACAGTCCATACACTTGAAGCTTTTCATTTGATGAAGTCTATACACTAGACTTCGGTCCTCCAAGTCTATACACTAGACTTCAGTTTCCCAAGTCTATACACTAGACTTCGGTCCTCCAAGTCTATACACTAGACTTCAGTTCCCCAAGTCTATACACTAGACTTCGGTCCTCCAAGTCTATACACTAGGTTTCAGTTCCCCAAGTCTATACACTAGACTTCATTTTCTCTAAGTCTATACATTGATGTTTGCTTTGCAAAGTCCATACACTGGAAGCCTTTCATTTGATGAAGTCTGTACACTGGTCCTTCTGGCACGTAACACTAAGTCTATACACTCCATGTTGTGCAGAAGGGAACAGGGTCGACGCCTGAAGCCTAGAGCGTCCACGCATCAGTAGATGAAGCCTTCACGATTTCTTCTATTGCGTCAACGCCACAAGCAAGCAGCGTCGACGCAGCAGTTAAAGTAGCAGAGACTCTTACAAGCGATGAAACCCTTCACGAAATCTACCACTGCGTCAACGCCATCAACAAGCAGCGTCGACGCAGTAGCTTAAGAGATGCCAATATAGAAACGTACACGTTCGTGCGTCAACGCCACCAACTGGCAGCATCGACGCAGCAGTCCAAGAAAGGAACGACTCACCTCTGGCTGCCTTCAATACGTCAACGCTATATGCTGTTAACGTCGACGCAGCACGCCTATCTGTTGAAGACTTGATCACTGGACTGCCGGTACCATTGCGTCAACGCAGCAGGCTGATGGAGTCGACGCAGCGTTAAAAAGATTGAAGAACTCTGATGGTTGCGTCAACTCTCTGGAGCAAGTGAGTTGACGCCATCTAACTCCAGCTGCTGAGCGTACTGGTGCTGGGCACGTGATCTGAGGATAAGGAGAATGCCCAGATGAAGACACGTGTTCTGACAGTTGCTGGATGCTGCCACGTGGTCCGAACTCTTAGGGCGGGAACTGTGGAAGCCACACGCGCCCTGCTGCTGCTCCAGGTATATAATGGAGCCTTCGTCTTCTGATGAAGAGTGATCGAAGAAGAAGCCTGAAGAGCATATACGTCCTTCGATCCAGAAAAAGAGGAAGAGAGCAGAAGAGAAAGAAAGAGAGATAGAGAGTGAGAGAGAGAGCTCGTGGATCTGTCTTCACTGGACCGTGGATCAGATCCAGGCCAGTCAGCTCCGTTGAGAGCCTCATCTGTGTTTTCATCTATTACAGCTTTCGGATTGCTGTGTTATTTTTCGTTTATTATTTTTCCTTTATTCTTCTGATTATCCTTGGTTTTCCGATTGCCCTGTTGGGGATCGGGTACCTCCTGTTGATTCAGGAGAAAGGAGATCTAATCTCCGGGTTGCAAGTGACAGTTTGTCACTTGTGGGTTGTCCCTCCTAGTTTGGAGGAAGAGAGGTCTTCGACCTCTAGTTTCCAAGTGGCTGGGAGTCACTTGGGTGTCCCTCCGGTTGGGAGGAAGAGGGGAGTCTGTTCCCCTGGTCAAGCTGTGTGGCAGCAACTGTTTGCAGACTGAGTCTGCTTGGTTCTAGCATTTGCTAGTGAAGCCTCACTCCGGTTGGGAGTGAGGGGTGGATGTAGGTCTGTGGACCGAACCACCTAAAATCTCTTGTGCCGTGGCTTGTTTGATTGATTTGCTTCCGCTAGATGCTTGGATAGGCACGCCCATGAGTTTGTATTTGAGTTGAAATGAATTAGTTCTATTTTGTGTCTCTTTTCTAGCATCCTAGTTTTAATTTGGCCATAATCTGTAGAAGGATACATTCACCCCCCCCCCTCTATATCCGGGCCAAGCACCCTAACAGTTGGTATCAGAGCAGGTTTCTGCATATAAGGTCCAGCGACCTGCAGATTCGATCTTGCGGTCTTAGGTGCTAATTTGCTTTTAGTGCATCAATATTCCTGTTGCATTGAATTTATCTGCTAATTGTTTCAATGGCTTGTCCACCAGTCTTCAGTGGTTTTGATTACAACCAGTGGCACAGTGCTTTACGTGCTTATGTTAAATCTGTTGATCCAGACCTGTGGAAAGTGATTTCACATGGTCCTCATAAATTACCAAAGAAAAGGTCCAAATGGACTGACAGTCACGAATCAATGTATGAGGAGAATCAGACAGCTATAAATTTGATGAAAGCAGCCACTGATAAAGCCTTTCACTCGTGTTTCTTTGATTGCAGATCCGCAAGGGATATGTTGGAGATGATGAAGAGAGCCGGGAAAGGAAATCAAACAAGCTGCATGATGGCCAACAGAAGCGATCAAGACAGCAATCAAACTGAAGAAGATGATGATGATGAGGTAAATCTCTTCGAGAATTTCTCTCTAGAAGATTGGGAGAATGATTATGCTGAATTATTTGAATCTCATGAACTGTTAAGAAAACAGTATAAAAAATTGAAAAGGGGTACTGGTTTAGATAGTTCAAGCTTTCCTTGTAGAAATTGTGTTGAATTGAAAAATATTCATGATGCTTGTATGTCTAACCTTCAAATACTGAAGAAACAAGTTTCATTATTGAAAACTGAAAATCAAGAACATGTAAATGTGATATCTGAATTCGAAGAAGAATTGAACTCAGATAATGATAATCAGACTGTTGTTAACTATCATGACCAGTATGAAAAATTGCTGAAAAACCTTGAAAGTGTAAACTCAGATTTAAACAAGCTGAGATCCGAAAATGACTCCCTGAGAACATCTGCTAATAAAAATGATAACAAATTTGAGAAACTTGAGCAGGAGAAAAACTTGCTTGCTGAAAAACTGGAAGCCATCAAATCTGTGAATGTAGAATTACAGAAAAATATTGAAAAGAAGGAAAAAGATTTGAAGGAATTCAAGGCTGAAAGAAAACTTGAAACTAACTCAGAAGATCAGACTCTAATAAATGAGTTAATTCAGAATGACAAGCTTAAGGAAGAAAATGAAAAATTAAAAATGTTGAATTCCACTATGTCAGAGAGACTTCTAGCTTTGGAAAGAGGAAAAAGTATTTGTGTTGAAGATTCTAATAAACTGAGCAATCTGGAACAGGAAATTGACAAATATAAAACTGCTAACAAGGTGTTAACTGAATGTGTGAATTGCAGTGAACAAGAGATTGCCAGTTATGAGCTACATATTTCCTCTCTGGAAGATGAAATTAAGGATTTGACAGTCTCCTTGTCTAAATTTGTTGATGGGCAGAAAAACCTAGACAAGCTACTAGGTATAAAAATCAACTCTAGAAAGGAAGGGCTGGGCTACAATAAGATAAACAAGAAGGAACTTCAGAACAAAGTTATGACATCTTTTGTAAGTGGTTCAGACGTAGCCACCACCTCTAAAGACAAACAGCCCATTGTTCAGAAAATACTGGGAACAAAGAATAACTTTAAGAAAGACGGACTGGGCTATAGTCCAGTCATGAGGAAGGTCGATGGAGCCAACCTGAAAACTATCTTTGTTAAATCCTCTGAACATGAGAAGCCTTCTATTTCATCTCCAACTCAGTACAAGGCTAAGAAAATAGGAAAACAGGATAAAAATCAAAAAAGGACTGTAAATCAGAAAATAAATGAAAAGGGTTCATCAGTGCATGCTGATCACAGTCCTCACACACACTCACATGCACCTAAAAGGAAGATTATCTGTCATTACTGTCATAAAGTTGGACATCTGATGCATGAGTGTAAGTTGATGGAGAAGGATGATAAGAATGCTAGGAGATCTTATGATAAAAATCCATCATCTCAGAAAAGGAGTGTCACATGCTCTAATTGTGGCAAATTAGGACACTCAATTGCTCATTCTGGTTTGCTAGTGGTAAGACAACTTTTTATTCATATCATGCTAAATTCCCTGCAAACCAACATGTTTTTAATAAACACAAATCTGTTTCAATGAACCAGCATATCATCTGTTTTAATTACAACAAAAGGGGTCACAGGGCCTCTGAATGCTGGTCAGGCTTCTTTGAAAGAAATTCTATTTCATGTTTTGAATATGGAAAGAATGGCCACAGGGCCATTAATTGTTGGCATGCCCAAGGAGGCTATGGCAATAATGAACTCAATTTTAAAAAGAATGCCTCTTATTGCTCTCACTGTAGAAAGCATGGCCATACAGTCAAAGACTGTTGGCACATTCAGGGTGGAAATGTGAATCTCAAACATGCTAAATTCCCTGTAAGACAATTTGCAAAACTTTCATGTTATAACTGTGGGAAGCCAGGTCACAGGGCTGCAACCTGTTGGCTGGCAGGATATCAAAACCAAACTGGTTTTGGCAAACAGAATTTTTATTCTGTTATCAAGAAATCTCATGCTTATGCACATAGAATTCATGCTAACAAGAATGTGCATAAATTAGATCTGAAAACTGCTGCTCCTTCCTATCAAGCTAAAAATATGCTGAGAAAACCTGCTAGGAGTGATAATGTCATGTCAAGACCCAAGACTTCTTGGGTACCTATTTGTGCAAAATAAACCTTGTTTGCAGGTGTGCCTTGGAATGGAATAAAAAGGGGTATTAATCCAAGGCACTCAAGAATGAAAACCCTTTCTGAACGTTTCAGGTAAATTTCCTGCTCTTCTTATCTTTAGTTTTATTGCATTTTTTTTATCAGTTGCCATGTGCATTATCTTCTGAGCATACATAGGCTAATTGCAATTGCTTGATAATTGTGTTATGCATAGACTCTGAAAATAAATTACCTTTCGAATTGTCTGAAAAATCTGAACTGCTTATGAGTGTGACTTGAATCATGTGTGTTACCATAGCTCACTGAATTTTTGAATTGCATTTAGGACTGTATGTTGAATAATCATGCATGACCTCAATGGTATATAAATGGTAAGGTACCAAAGGGCAGGGAGGTCTGTCTGGAGGTTCTTACTATGTGTGAGGTGGTCTTTTAGACCAAGTGCTCTGCCTAGTACCATGGGTCATCTTGCTGGTTAAGACAGTCTGAATGTGCATGAATCTTTTGGTAACATTTGTTCAGTTCTCAGTGCAATTATTGCATATTTTCAGGGGGAGTTAGTTGCATATCCTTTGCATAGCTATTCAATGTCGAGTCTTTGCATGTCCCTGCATTCATATAGTTCATTGTATCCTCTTATATTGAAAATGTCAAAAAGAGAGTTTGAATGCATATTGTGAGGGGGAGTCAATGCATTGCATATAGGTTGTCAAATGCATACATTTGTCAGATTTCATAGCATATCCTTTATTATTGACTTAGTTGACAAACCTTGATCATATTCTGAAAATTTTTGAGCTTCAAAATCTCTCTTAACAATTGGTATTTCTCTTATCAATTGGTATCGTTTGGTTTCAGAATTCTTTCAGTCCCTCATGAAGATTCCAATGGGCCATCTTGATCATAAATCTGAAAATTTTGAACTAGAAAACTTCTATTATACAGGTTTATGAATGACTGAAAGAACTCATGTGGTTTAAGTTTAATGTTCATGGAGTTTGACTTTAAAATCTCTTAAAAATATCTGAAGCATGTTTAATAGACCTTAACCATTTGTTTCATGCTATGTCTTGTGAAAAATCTCTGAAATCTGCACTTTTGAATACATGACTTTAATTGGTTAAGTACATGAAACTATTATTGATTTGAAATAATTGAATGCCTCTGAAATGTCTAAAGGGTTAATTCTGTCAGAGCAATGACATTCGCCACTGAGAAACACAAGTCCAAAGGACTGTGTCATGAGGTGCCTTCGTTAACTCTGATAAAATTCATTGAAACTCAGGCAGAGCAATGGCATGCACACTGAGAAATACAACTCACTCATTAGAAAATGATTTGTAGTGTGTCATGATGTGTAAGTGCTAACTCTGTTCACATAAAGCATGACAGTTGGTCACACTAAGGGCTTAGGGATATTGGCCTCTAATCAAGGTATATCATCTAGTTACAATGTGTGCACTGAACTAGAGTGCTCGTAACATTTGGAGCAAGCAAATTGTTTAAAAAAAAATTGAAATATCTGAATATTGATACACAAATCAAATTGCTGCAACCCTAGACAAAATCATATGACTTCATAAATACTTGACTTCAATACTAGTGCATGTAACTCTGAAAGAAGTCAATAGATTTGATTGTGTAAGAGAAAGAGAGACTGATCAAGATAATTATGATGGCTTGGTTCATCTTTATTAAACCATGGTTTTAGATATCAATACAGATTTTTACTGATGAACTCTACATACATCATAATTAAACCACGCTGTTAATAAAGCTCATTCATAAGCTCTTATAATGGAAGACTTTGAAAACATGTTTTGGATTTATGAGAATAATATCCCTTTGAGAATCCAATTGAATTTCCCTTCTTATTCTTCTCATAGGCTTCTTTTAGTAAGGGGGAGCTTCATTATTAGATGCATCATTGGTATCGAGGAGTATCTCACTCCTAACTGCATCACTGCGTAGACGCAATGTTACATTAGCGTCAACGCGTTATGCCTCACTGGCCTTTTATCTTGTGTTTTTCGGTTCACTTGCATCATGCGTCGACGCAATGCCCCTCTCTGCGTCCACGCATTGCTTCTTATTCATATCGTCTTTACCCGGTTCACCCACTTGAACCGGCTGAACCGCTCACTTAAAGGGTTCTCGAAGTCTCTTTAAAAGCCAAATGAGACCGCTGCTCTTCTTTATTATTCTTTTTCAAAACCCTTTTTGTCATTCGACCTCTCGTGTCCCCCAAGAATCCTCTCAGCTCTCTCCCTCCTGCTCGATTCTTCTCCGTGTCATGGATTCTCCAGCATCCACTCAAACAGGGAAGCAAAGGGCAGAGGAACAACCAAGAAGCTCAGAACCAGCAAGAGGCACAATGGAGTCCCACTCTCTAGTAGCTCGCGAAAGGGGAAGAAGGAAAGAGACGGGTCCGCGGGATCCAAGTCCGCCAACCAAAAGGTTAAAGACATCCGCAGTTAGAAAAGAGAAGCGGAAGGGCTTATCTTCAGGTTCTGCAACCGGTCAGAAGGATGCTGGTAGCTCGCGTACAGTCACCATGGAAGAACCTCTGAAGGTTCTCATTTCCCGGTACGTTGACGCTACTGATCATCACATGCTCGAAGTTTTTCCTCAGCTGTTTCCTATACTGGACCATCAGGGCTGGTGGTCGTTTGTCTCAACACACAAGACTTACTACCCCACTCTGGTCAGAGAGTTCTACCAGAACTTAAAATATGAACCTTCTGTTCCAAAACTCACATCCAGTGTTAGAGGTGTAAGGTTCGAAATAACAGATAAGCTGCTTGCCAGAGCTTGGAAGGTCCCTAAAGTAGGAGTTCAGCTGCATGATTTTGAGTATGATGCGCATGAGGCATATGAGCTCTTGACTGAGAAACCCAGTAATCTCCCCGATGTCAGGGAGACCTACCTAGGCAGTCTCAAAGCCAATCATTTCCCTTCGCTAAATAGACTGCTCCACCACATTTGCACCTCCATGATCACACCACAGAGGAGTGGAAGAGAAAGGGTGACAGAGATGCAACGATTTCTTCTCTACTGTATGCTGAAGAGAATACAGATTTCCTTGTCGGATGTAGCTATTCAAACAATGGGGTCCTGTCTATCTCAGTCCAGAACCCTACCTTATGCCGCCCCATTAACTGCTATTTTTCAGAAAGTTGGTGTAGACTTTGGCTCTGAGAAGAAACTTACCATCCCTCGAGGGAATGTATACACACTTTCTTACATCCAAAAGTTTATGGGTTTTGAGGTCATTGATGGTAAGGCTGTCAGAACCCTTCCGAGTCAGAAATCAGCCCCATCAGACATCGGTTAGGCATCAAAAACAGCCGCTAAGGATGATGATCAAGCACACAGAGCAGAAATACCGATTCCACCTATGGTGAGTGCAGAGATGCCAGAGGACAACTCCATTAGGGGAGAGCAATCTTTTGAGGTTCCTGAGGAACCGAGTGGCTCTGTACCTACAGTAGAACCATCTACGTCAGGAGCCATTAAAGTTTATAGAAGAACCTCTCCAAATTCTGATGCTGTTCCACCCCCAGCAACTGTTGAAGAGATGTTGGTGAACATGACTATGATGATGCAGCGTCAGGAGGCCAAGATGGACAAGTTGGTGGAGTTCACAACCCTTCATTTTAACAAGTTGACTGCTCGGATTGTGAATTTTGAAACCTCAATTTTATGTGAGTGGCGAAATTTCTTACTCACCAAGATGGTGTCTGACCAAGCAACAAGGTCAGTCTTGAAACAGATATCATCCCTCCTTGACAAACTTGCCACTCTGGTACAAGAGATGCACAATCAACAAGGTTCAACCCTTTCCTCTTTTGCCAAAATTATTGATCTGTGCTATGATCTGAAGATAGGGCTAGAAACAATCAAAGGTCCTGTCAGTGCAATCCCTCCAGTCCTCAAAGTTGTGCTAGAGAAGATTGACAAAGTAATAGCCAACATCCACGATAAAGATTCTGTCACTGAAATTGGCAATGTTCGTAACTCTCTAAGTCATCAGCTAAGCGAACTTTCTCAAGAGATCAGAGACCTTCTAACCAGGGACCATTCTACTTCAGGACAGACATCTCGCCAGACACCTCCAGGCACTCAAGGATAATCTTCTCGTCAGCAACAACAACCATCTTCTACCAGGCGTTACAATCGCTTCTTCCCATCTTAATCTATGTCTTCTACATGCACCCCCTTTCATGATGATGACAAAGGGGGAGAGCTTAATGAGCTGGCTAAATTTTGTTAATGACTGCTGATTTTTGCTAATGAATGCTGAGTCTTGTTAATGAATGATAGCATATATTTTCGTTTTTGTGACTCGTAATTTTTTGTTCAACTGACAAGTAACCATTCGATTGGTTGATGCTAACCATTATGTGATCGCAGAAGTCATTAAAACAGTTTGGGGGTTGTCATCATCAAAAAGTGGGAGATTGTTGTACTCCTGGTTTTGATGATGACAACAGTAAGATTTTGGATATAGACACTTAACCTCCTAATAACTGTTTAATAGTTCAAAGGGGTTGCAGGGTGCTCATTGCGTCAACGCCATCAAATGGAAGCATCGACGCAGCAGTGCAAACTCAAGAAAGAAACCCCTGGGTGAATTTGTGCGTCAACGTAACGTTCAAGTGGAGTGGACGCATCAGAGCATTGATAGCTTGGGCACAAAGTCTATACACCAGCTAGATCCATTTAGTCTGTACATTGGCATATCTTCGTCAAGTCTGTACATCGGGCACCTTCTTAACAAAGTCTATACATTGCTGTTTGCCTTGCACAGTCCATACACTTGAAGCTTTTCATTTGATGAAGTCTATACACTAGACTTCGGTCCTCCAAGTCTATACACTAGACTTCAGTTTCCCAAGTCTATACACTAGACTTTGGTCCTCCAAGTCTATACACTAGACTTCGGTCCTCCAAGTCTATACACTAGGTTTCAGTTCCCCAAGTCTATACACTAGACTTCATTTTCTCTAAGTCTATACATTGATGTTTACTTTGCAAAGTCCATACACTGGAAGCCTTTCATTTGATGAAGTCTGTACACTGGTCCTTCTGGCATGTAACACTAAGTCTATACACTCCATGTTGTGCAGAAGGGAACAGGGTCGACGCCTGAAGCCTAGACCGTCCACGCATCAGTAGACGGAGCCTTCACGATTTCTTCTATTGCGTCAACGCCACAAGTAAGCAGCGTCGACGCAGCAGTTAAAGTAACAGAGACTCTTACAAGCGATGAAACCCTTCACGAAATCTACCACTGCGTCAACGCCATCAACAAGCAGCGTCGACGCAGCAGCTTAAGAGATGCCAATATAGAAACGTACACGTTCGTGTGTCAACGCCACCAACTGGCAGCGTCGACGCAGCAGTCCAAGAAAGGAACGACTCACCTCTGGCTGCCTTCAATACGTCAACGCTATATGCTGTTAACGTCGACGCAGCACGCCTATCTGTTGAAGACTTGATCACTGGACTGCCGGTACCATTGCGTCAACGCAGCAGGCTGATGGAGTCGACGCAGCGTTAAAAAGATTGAAGAACTCTGATGGTTGCGTCAACTCTCTGGAGCAAGTGAGTTGACGCCATCTAACTCCAGCTGCTGAGCGTACTGGTGCTGGGCACGTGATCTGAGGATAAGGAGAATGCCCAGATGAAGACACGTGTTCTGACAGTTGCTGGATGCTGCCACGTGGTCCGAACTCTTAGGGCGGGAACTGTGGAAGCCACACGCGCCCTGCTGCTGCTCCAGGTATATAATGGAGCCTTCGTCTTCTGATGAAGAGTGATCGAAGAAGAAGCCTGAAGAGCATATACGTCCTTCGATCCAGAAAAAGAGGAAGAGAGCAGAAGAGAAAGAAAGAGAGATAGAGAGTGAGAGAGAGAGAGCTCGTTGATCTGTCTTCACTGGACCGTGGATCAGATCCAGGCCAGTCAGCTCCGTTGAGAGCCTCATCTGTGTTTTCATCTATTACAGCTTTCGGATTGCTGTGTTATTTTTCGTTTATTATTTTTCCTTTATTCTTCTGATTATCCTTGGTTTTCCGATTGCCCTGTTGGGGATCGGGTACCTCCTGTTGATTCAGGAGAAGGGAGATCTAATCTCCGGGTTGCAAGTGACAGTTTGTCACTTGTGGGTTGTCCCTCCTGGTTTGGAGGAAGAGAGGTCTTCGACCTCTAGTTTCCAAGTGGCTGGGAGTCACTTGGGTGTCCCTCCGGTTGGGAGGAAGAGGGGAGTCTGTTCCCCTGGTCAAGCTGTGTGGCAGCAACTGTTTGCAGACTGAGTCTGCTTGGTTCTAGCATTTGCTAGTGAAGCCTCACTCCGGTTGGGAGTGAGGGGTGGATGTAGGTCTGTGGACCGAACCACCTAAAATCTCTTGTGCCGTGGCTTGTTTGATTGATTTGCTTCCGCTAGATGCTTGGATAGGCACGCCCATGAATTTGTATTTGAGTTGAAATGAATTAGTTCCATTTTGTGTCTCTTTTCTAGCATCCTAGTTTTAATTTGGCCATAATCTGTAGAAGGATACATTCACCCCCCCCCTCTGTATCCGGGCCAAGCACCCTAACATATCGAGGCCCCCACCTATGCCTCGATGGCTCCAACTAAAAATCCTTAGTTGTCCTAGCATGACTCATGAAGGTTAGCAGTTGAGACCTATGTATTTGAGGGTGAGTTGGTTGAGGATGTTATGCTTTTAAAAGGGGAGGTTCTTGAAGAGTTTGTTTCTTGCCAATTATTTTGGGTTCAAGTGTTTTGGGGGTATGGTGGATGATGGCCCCAAAGCCAAAGTAAATCCAACATATATGGGGTTAGATGGTAAGTTTGATATGATTTGATATTGGGTTGTTGGGTGAGAGAGGTGGAAGTTTGAGTTTCAACACTGGTTTTGGAGATTAGAATAATCTTCCTTTTGGATGATTAGAGTGGGATAGTGGTATAGTGGGAGGTGACTGGCAGGTATTTATGGGGTTGGTGCCATAATTTGATGTCTAGATATGAAAAGAAGAAATGGAGGTGGGGTTCAGGGCAAAGAGGTTGGCACATTTTGTGTTGGCAAGCATGTGAGGGGTGATATATGTGGGAGTAGTCATCAAGTGGGTGGAGAGTGTTAGTATGGTTAGGGGTATGGACTAGTTTGACTTCGGGGTGGCCAGCATGGGCTTAGAGAGGGAGAGGACTGTGGAGGGTAACCCCCCCTCTTGAAGTAGGCTTGTCAGATAAAGCAAGTTCTTCTTGTTTCTCTGTTGATCTATTGTGAGTTGGAACCCTGCTTGGCTTGAGGACAAACTTTGCTTGGCAAGACTCTGATGAGAACTTGAAGCATTGGCAGACTTGTAATCAGGAGGGCTCATAGAAGTTTGAAGCCAATCCCCATAAGCAAATTTAATCGATGACTATAATTCCTTTTTTGTCAGAGCTGAGCATGATTCTTTAATCATGCTTTTAGTCTCTGAAAGCCAAGAGCACTCCTCATGTTCATCTCAGAGTGGAGCACAAAATGAACAAAACCTCTCAAGTCTCCCATATGATGTTGTAAAACTCTCCACACATCCTCCGGGGTCTCCCTCCACATTGTCTGGCAAAACTCTCCAGCCTCTCCACTGTCATCGTCGCCGTCGAGACAACCCACTCGCAATACCACCGTCGTCGCTGGCCGCGAGCGACCCCTACGCCGCACTCGCTTGCATCGTCCCGCAAGCCCCTCATCGCCATTCGCACCCACCAACGGTGCCAGCTGTTTGTGTTGGTGTGCTACAGGCCAATTTCGGGTCGGGTAGGCCCAATAGTTGTACGATCTTGTTCATTATTAATAAAGTGGTGTTTGAGCGTAAATATGCGATTGTGTTACTTTACGTTGTCCCTAGGATATGTGGTTGTAAAGTCAACTCGAGATGAGATCTCGATTATGAGACTGACTTTACATGAACACATACCTTAAACTGTTCCTGGTTGGAGGGTAATCACTCGGGGACTTTGATTACCAATTAAACCAGTACACATGATGTGTCAGTGACCAGTCTCATGGTTATTGGTGCGGGGCACCAACACATATGTGTAGGTGTATGTCCTTGGAGGATGTGCACTGAACTGATCCGCTATTAGATCTTCAGATGGTTGATTATACCTAATGTCAACTGAAGATCCAACTGTCTCAGTAGCATCGTTGGTCCTTTGACCTGAGACATTGATCGGATCTTACACGAGGACTAGAATGGTTTAATTACTTAGCTAAGTGACTTTAACCATAAGTCATGAGTTTCCGAGTCATTAACCACTCCAGGATACGTGTGAAGATCATCAATGGTCAAGAGGGGATCGCTCACTGTCGGGTATATATCAGACAGTTAATGGGTCATGACATTGACGCTCCGTTAAATCCCTGGTCAGGGTCGTGTGAGTTCGTTTAGAACGGACATCATACACTTTAAGGAGGTCATAGTCAAATGGCACGATCAGGGGGTTTGATAGAAACTATACCCTCAATCGTACCAGACTCATAGAAGGAGCGAGGGATTATATCGATGCGGTAACTGTGGACTTACAGGTACCAGACAGGCTGGTTTAAACCCGGCGTCCTCTAGGATCACGCGGATTTGCTTGACCCAACGTGATCAAAGGTTCGGAATAAATTAAACTATTGTTCGGCTCTAGTAGAAGCGAAGAATACGTTTAATTTACTTCTAATTGGGAATTAGAAGTTAATGGACATTAAACTAGAGTGACTGTGGACCTAGAGGATCATACACAATAGATTATTGGGTGACGGATTATTATTATATAAGTGTATGTATTAATTCTTTTTAATTCCTTTTGGAAAGGAGTGTAAATGGAGCTTAATACATATGTATAATATGAGATAGGACATATATATAGTTTCGGTCTTTTGGAACCCTTTTCTAATAAGCCTAAACTCTATATATAGCATCCTACGTGAGTTCATTCGAACTCTTCTTCTTCTCTTCCAACCTCTTAAGCTTAAGCAAGCACATAAGCTTAAGAGGAGGATTAGCCTCCCCCCTTTCTCCCCTTTGCTCTCTCTCTCTCCAGAACGTGATAGAGTCGGGGAAAGTTATGCCGGGGAGGTACCGTCGCTGCGCAAGGATCCGTGTGGATCTGCTCTAGAGGCCGTACAGTAGTGCGGCTCGGTTTCTTTGCATCGGGCTTAGCGGACAGCGTCGTTCCGCGTAAGGTGAAACACGCAACCCGTAATTAGGGTCTTAGAAACACCGATTAGAGCACAGATTAAGCTTTCCATAACACCGGGATCGGGCAAATGAAATTTTTATTATCCGCTGCGTCGCCCGTAGGTGCTGTGCGAAACCTTACACCAGCTCCGCAAGCAACCACACCCCATGCCACGCGATTGTAGAGCCGCCGCAGTGCCCAGCCGACCGCTCCACGTTGCGGCCCTTCCCATCAGCCACCGGCCTTGCCGGTCTCTCCCATCCACCCTCGCCAGCAGCTGCCCGCAACGCAGGCCACCGAAGCCGCCGTCTGTGGGCCCTGCTCGCCCGGCTGTTCACTGTCGTTGCCAGCCGCACCCCTCGCGGTGAACCCCACCGTCGCCCTTCGCATGGCCTCCGCAAGCCCTCTCCGCAGCCATCCGCCTGTGCCAGCGTTTCCAAAGGTAGCCCTCTCCCGGAGACCCCGACAGGCAATTGCAGACGGCAGGGCCAGTGTCGTTGCAGACCGCGTTGGGGCTACACCTGTTATAGCCATCGTAGAGGTCCTTGGGCGCACCACGACCCGAGTGAGCATGGAGCTGTCCCAGACGTCGAACCTGATGTAGATGTCGCGGTCGGGGTAGGTGACGTAGGAGTAGCTAAAGTTGTTGTACTCGTTCATGTCTGGGACGTCGGTGAAGTGCCGGCCAACCCATGGCCCGGCCCGCCACATTGGCACTGTCCCACTAAGGATAAGCACATGGGGGCCGCCGCGGGAGTCGAATGCCATGGTGTAGTTCCCGAGGGAGGGGACCTCCCTGGTCCTCCACGAGGTGAAGACACGGGAAAGGCCGGTCAGGGCGTCGTATCCGATCTTCATCCCCGTGAGCATCATGTCGTCGGGGTGGTCGAAGCTCTGCTAGACATGGCCTCCGGCGGGGGGTTCCTGGAGTCGGAGGGGGGCCGCGCATGGGGGAGGGGGGCCGCGCATGGGAGGGAGGGGGAGAACGAGAGCGACGAGAGAGCAATCTAAAAAAAAATTAGTAGGGAGTTATTTTTATTTAGAGATAGATTATAACGGGGTGAGATTCTCTCCCTAAAATTTAGGAAAGGAACATCAAACATGATTAGAGGATCTCTTACTTTTTTTTTAAATTTGAGAGAAAAAAGAGAAAAAAATAGCAACCAAACACCCTATAAGAGTTCCAAGAAAAGGCTCCTCACCATCTATAATTTGTGATCCTAAAAAGCATCGTCTCTTTATAAATGGCCAAGATGATTGGAGCAAGGATGACACTTTTAGTTTCGGAATTAGTTTCGCCTGGGTTCGAAATCGAAATAGTATCAGTTTTGAGTTCGGCCCGAAACATAATAAAATAATTTTTTAAAGAAAAGAATTGGCATTTGATTTTACACGTATGATTTCGGATCATCTAGATTTAAAATCGATCTATTTTGACTGAAACATATCAATTACGACCGAAACTGCCCGTATCTATGAATTAGAGTTGAGATTGTTGATATCCTCTTAGAATCCCGATGCTATTCCTTTCTTCATTTCTTAATAATAATTGAAAGTGTGCATAATCTACGCTCCCTCCTTTTCTTGACTAGTTTTAAAATTATTGAAACCTATAATAGAGAGTGCCAATAGTATTTGTGCAAACAGTTTTACCTGTTGCTTCACATCAAAATAAAAAAAATATTATTTTTTCAAATAACCCCTCCCCCAAGTTACTTCTGCATACCATATTACCATCGGATCGATTTGATCTTCAGACTAGATTGTCAGAAATAATCCAAAAAAAGAACGATCTTAATGGGCCAATTTTGGTTGACCTATTTTCTATGAGAAGAAAATAGTTTGTTTTTTTCTAACCACATGATTGGATAATGCGGATAGATGACGTCCGCAAGTGACTACTTAAAAACTGATTTTTTTTTTTTTTTTACTTAATGGAGAAAGAGGAATTCTTGAACAAAATAAGATCACGTGGACACTATTGTCATTAAGTTAAAAGTCAGGTTTTTTCTTGATCTTTTTTGCGTGTGCAAAAGCCAAACCTTATCCCCCTCACTCCACCCTTCCTCGTCATCTGTTTATTCCCCACATCTTCTCCCGCGTCTCTCCTCACATTTCTCACTTCAATTCTGCCAGCTGCAGCAGGAGCAGCAGGTTGCCGCTGGCTGGCTCGGCACCAATGGCGGCAACCTTCTCGGCGGTATTCCCCAACCACCGCCTGGCTTCTGGCCCGGCGGCCTCCCTCCCGGGCCGCGGCCGGCTCTGGGCCGGCGCCGGGGGCCGGCCGGGGGTGGCCGTGAGGGCAACGGCTGCCACGGAGGCGCCTGCCAGGCCGCCGGCGTCGCGGGCGGGAGTGGTGCTGGTGGACAAGGCAGAGGCCAACAAGGTTCACCGCCTCAAGACGGCCTACCTGGAGAGGATCGTGCCCATCCTCAAGGAGGAGTTCGGCTACACTAACATGCACGAGGTTGGTTCCGCACTGGTGGATTCGCTGCTGCTGCTCTTGGAGCGAGCTAATCGCCATTTCTTTGCCCATTTTGTGGTGAATTACATGTTGTGAGTGGAGTTTTTGTAGGTGCCTAAGGTTGAGAAGATCGTGGTGAACTGCGGGATGGGGGACGCGGAGCAGAACTCCAAGGGGCTGGAGGCCGCAATGAAGAACCTTGCGATCATCACGGGGCAGCGGCCCGTGAAGACCAGGGCGAAGAAGTCGATTGCCACCTTCAAGCTACGGCAAGGAACCACCATCGGCATCGCCGTCACCCTCCGTGGCAACGTGGGTTTGTTTTGTCTCTTTTCCTTCTCCTTTTTTGTTGCCAACTTGAAATATGTGCTGTTATTTGCCCATCTGCTTGAGTAAACTGGATGCTCTAACATGGTCTGGTTTCTGACTTATTGGCTATATCAACCTTGGTTCAGTTGTCATAATGGTCGCCAAGGCATGCCTTAATATACTGTATTCTATCCTCTTGTACATGTTAATTGGCAGTGATGAACTGTTGTTTGTAGCCGATAGATGTGAAATAACAGCATCATTATATTTGCAAGGTAACTTGATTATCGAAGAAATTGTAAACTGTCTAAGGTTGGAGGATGATTGTCAAAAATTGTCTTGCGGTTGTTAAGGTATTCTGTCTCAAAATATCCGGTTAGATGAATGGATAAATATGTATGCATAAAACGTACTGGACAGGGAGTCGTTCCTTTGGAACTATATAAATCCTTCTCACCGTTTATTCATGACTAATTTAATTGTTCCATTTGTGAGGCCAGAGCTATGGAAAGGCTTGTTGCCTTCATTTGTGACAGAGTGAGGGAGTGGGCATACCTTGTTTGTAATGTGAACCCTAACAGCTCCGCTATTTTTGCTTTGTTATGGGGGTAGTGGAGGTCACACCATCTCGGTGTGGGCTGTTTTTGTTGTACAGGGATTTTCGTGGACACATTGACTACACTTGTATATCTTTTTTTCTATTTAATACAATAGTGGTACTATCCACTTTCAGAAAAAAAGAGAATAAACTACATTGTATGATAAGTCGTCTAAACATGATTCTGTTAAATAGGACAAGTAACTGCCTGTGTGAGTGAAAATGATGATGCTCTATTAGATAATAAGGCAATGGATACAGTCTCTTTTCATTGGAGTGGAAAATGGATGGGGTGGATTGGAGGTAAGAAATAAAGTATTCTCTGTTCATGATGGGACATGATAATACTGTTTTTTTGGGTAGTCTGCCTAGTCATGTTAGAGGCATCAAGGTACCTAGGTTATTTCTGTTCTGTGCATCCACTATTTTCTCCACTTTCACCCATAAAGTTTATTTACTATTTGAAGTACCTAGGATATCTAGCTTGTCAAGCTCTTATTGATTTATTTTTATTAAGGGAAACACACACATACATATATACTGTTTTTGTAGTAATGGTATAAAAATAATAGAGTTTGTGTGTCTAAAACAAAAATTACTTACATTTAGATATGTAAGGTCAGAATACTGGTATCATGGTTAATTATGTTTTCCCTTTTTATGATGCTTAGAATTTGTAGCAATTTGGTTATTGGATCGTTACCTATTGAAGATTATATGTAGTCACATATCTTTGTAACATTTGTATATAGTCATTAATGTTTAGAACTTTGTATATACATACACACGCACATACATAAAATTCAAAACATAAAAGGCAAAGGAGATAAGAAATCAACTACCTTGGGCGTGAGACAGCTGCCTACATGTGTGAAGATAGTAGAGGGGTGTACCCCCTAGCCTGCCTCGGCATTCTTTAACGACTGCTTTCTAACAATATGATAGAAACATAGCAAGGGATGTACTGCCTTCCTTGCCTAGGCATTCTTTAACAACTGCTTTCTAATATAGGATGGAAGAATGTTTGTTATTGAGAATGGGAAGAGTGAATTTTTAAGGGTACACATACTATTTCAGAGTTTGGAGAAATCAGTTCCACTTGTTTAACAAACATTGTGTTGATGCCTTGCATATCCACAGACATTATGAACATGTGTAGACTGCACATTCTGTGCATTCTATGTCTACATGTCTTTTCACTGCTAGAAATTCTATAGTTTTTGTATTTTAGAGGCTATCTGTCATTTGTATTAGATCTAGGTATCATATCTTTGCAATGGTATCATATCTTTGCTAAGTGAGAAAGATATTCATGAATTGAAGAATATGCATTTTGTGAAAATTGAACAAGTATCTTTGCACTTTAGAAACATATTTATGGATAGAAGAATCTTTATCAGCATTCTTTCTTTTAGTGTAATTTTTTTCAGCATTTTGTTTTTTTAGTGTAAGGGCGGGCATGTCCCACAATGATGTGAAGACAAGCAATTATTATAAAAGAAAAAGTGTATTATTTCATAAAACACCCTTTTAAAGGTTACAAATCCTTAGTATATTCACCTCCCAAACCTTAACTGCATGTTTAAAAGTACCCTAAAAATGTGTATACAAATCATCTACAACCATAGAGGTATCCACTCCATCTGCTTCCATTCTCATCATTAACTCTGAAGACATGTTCATGCACAAAGTGTGAAAAATGAGAATACTTCGCTAGGTTGAGTGTATTTTCAGTGAATCTAGTGAAAGAATTGAAATCTATGTCAATGAACAGTCTCAAGAAGCTCTTCTTTAGCTAGCATGTCCACTGATTCCATGCACAACAAAATCCCCCTTGTTTTATTGTATTTATCTGCAGCTGCATACTCACCTTTCCTCAAGTCAAAATCAGTCTTAGCTCTCCATAAGGATTACCAACTTGTGCGTTGTGAGACACGGAATATTTTCACGTAGGAAGAATAGAAACAATAAATGTTCTTTTTAAAAAGAGACATTCCTCTACATAGAGAGGGTTATTCCGTGTGTGCGCATAGTATCAGATGATTTGGGTTCGAGTGCTGGACCTCTCCCCACCGACCGTAGTCAGTGTTGATTTACATCGGCCTAACGTCCGAACACCTTTGTTTAACTGTCAAGGAAATCCTCAAAGTCTTCTATAGAGGTTCTGATGTGGAGGGCAGGCTCACTCGAGAGACTCTCCATGACCACTCATTTACCACCAACATGTTAATAAAGTTAATGTTAAGTATGAACAAAATCCTAAGATTTAGGAATAGAAACGCGAATACGCGGAAGTCATAGGCATTTTTGAAGTAACGGGGAGTTTTCTGGACCCCGAGGGTATTTCGGTAATTTTACCACCCTAGGGGTATTTTGATAATTAAGGCTAAGTCTGAGCGAAACCCTAAGACTTAGGAGTAAAGATGCAAATATGCGGGAGCCGTAGGCGTTTTTGAAGTAAAAAGAAGTTTTCTGGACCCCGAGGGTATTTCGGTAATTTTTACCACTCCAGCGGTATTTCTAAAATTTTCGGACTGGAACGAAAGTAGGATCGGGTTTCCGACTTCCCAAGGCGCTGAGGCTCTTTGTGGAGGGTTACGGGAGCTGGTGGGTCGTTTTTAGGTCGCAAGGGTATTTTGGTAATTTTATCATACCCTACACAGACCTAGGGTTGGGGTGACATCTGAGTGTCGGACTGAGCTGACAACATTTCTGAACCGAAGGAAAGACAAGGGGCTTCGTAGAAGACACATAACTGTCAACTTGGTCGAAGGAGGGGTATATATGCAATTTTGTGAAAGTCGGGGGTTTTCTTATAATTTTCTCCCGAGGACATACAGAAAACATCCTGAGTGCTTTTATAGTCCGAATGGGTACAAGGGTTGTCGGCGAGTTGTCGACTGTACAAAAGTCCGCACTAATGTGGGAGACAGGGGCGTAGCCTCAATTACAAAAGTTGCAGGGTATAACTGCAAATTATAGGACATTTGCGTTTCTAGGATCCCGAGGAGGACATTTATGCAATTCTCCCATTATAAGGGCAGAATTGTATGACTTAGTCACTCCGAGATTTAGAAACTTACAACATGACCCACTGAGGGGTAAAATTATAAAAATACCCTCATAGGGACATATACACAAGACCCGGGGACTTACCCCTCACGGGCCAAAACAAACGAACAAACTTCTTGCTGGATGCTCCAAGTGTAGGAAAATGCTTCGTAGGCTCTTCTCCGTACTAGATGTTCCTCTTCTGGACCTCTGGGGGTCTATTTATAGAAGTGGGGAACCTCCCCGGGGTTGTTCGGACCTGTACGGGTTGGATGGCATGAAAATGACCCCGGGGAGGTCATTTTTGAAATTTTTTTAAATATCCGCGTGGGGGAGAGGGACCTCCCGGGGTGGGAGGTCCCGCGGACCTCCCCGAGGTCGCGCGGCCCCGGGAGGACCTCCTCGGGGTCGCGCGACCCTCGGGGGACCCACCCGGGGTCGCGCGCCCTCGGGGAGAACCTCCCCGGGGTCGCAGACCCCGGGTGGGTCCCGCCCGGGGTTGCGGGCCCCGGGCAGGACCTCCTCGGGGTCGCAAACCCCGGGTGGGCCTTGCCCGGGGTGGCGGGCCGCCGGGTGGGACCTGCCCGGGGGTCGCGGACCCCGGGTGGGTCCCACCCGGGGTAGGGCGACCCAGGGCGGGTCCGCCCACCCAGGGGGTCCCGCGCGGGCTTGCTCGCCTCCGGGCGGACCCGTCCGGGTGAGGGCGACCCCGTACGGGTCCCCCCGACCCCGGACGAGTCTCCTCCACGTCGGGTTTCAATAAAAGGAGGTGTCGGGGGCTTTAAAGCTTCTATTTCTCGCCGTGCCTCGTGGAGAATAGCGAGAGGGAGCGCCTCCTTGTTCGTTTGTCGTTTTCCTCGTGCCGTAGGCCGCCGAGGGGAGACGTGTTATTGCCCGTGCTACGTGATACACGTGCGAGAGACTTTGTTCTTGGTATGTAGACCTTCTTTGGCGTCTCCATTGTTCTTGTAGAAGCTTCCCTTGCCCGTAGTCACACGTTCGAAGAGGGAGACTTAATCCCGTAGGGATTTTGATGAAACTGCACGATCCCAACAATCGTTGTAGATTGAACTTGGCCTCCGACCACTCTATTTGTCACGAGGGGTCTATAATTTATAAGACCAAGTGTGGCTTATGGAACCCTTCCCTGGGGGGATATTTTGTGGGGAGGCGATACGCCTAATATTGAACCCCATGTAGAAATATTCCATCGGATGGTGATACACCATAACAAGACCTCGCCAAATGCGGGGTTAACGTCCCGGAATTTAATATGATAAATTGCGGGTGCAACAAATGTTCCCCACGGGACATACATCCAAGCCGGAGGCGGGGGCGGGTGGCCCGTGCTTTCCAGGACCTTTTGCTATTCTCCGAGCTCATAGGCATGCCGGGGTTTTGTGTGACTTTTCATAGTCTTATTGCTACCCATATGTTGATTTGATTGATTGAGCTTTCTCTGATCTTGGCCTTACAGCTCCTGCAGACATGGCTCGTTCCAGGCGGAGCAGAGAGACTTCCCAGAGATCCAGGACCAGCGGTGGTGATGATCACTATGTACGGAGGACGGACATGCCTATGCCACCATTCCCCCCTCGTAGCATCACCCCTGAGGGCTTTGACACGGTGGACCGTAGAGTTACTTGGGTCGCTGAGGGCCCGATTGGGGAGGCTACTACCGCTGAGGGTGTTGTTGGCGTCTCCAGGATCACGAGGAGGCAGGGATGCTATATTTATGATCGGTCGGGCGGCTACCCATCACACTTTCCACTGGACTGTCATCTTCTGCCTTTCATCCAGAGCTTTGTGCCACCTGGAGTAGAGGCTGACGACCCTCGGCTTCCAGAAGAGAGGCGCCGCCTAGAGCGGGCCATATTGCTTGGACGGGACAGCATGCATGGCACCTGCAGTTTTTCCTATCCGAGCTTCTCAGAGGCATTTGTGCGATAACGACAGTACCCTGATCAGAGGAGTCTAGGGTCCTTCAGGAGTTTGACAGCTTTACTGTGAGGGCGGTGCCATCTTCACCAGCCGTTTGGCATCTGGCTGGACATCACAAGGCCGCGGATGTTGTCCTCGACGGGATGTTTCTGACTCCCTCTGGCGCAGCCTTTGCACATGATGACTATGATACTGACTGCATGCTAGAAAGGATTTTGGCACAGAGGACCCCGAGCTGGTACGGGAGATGGGCCGTTGTTCCTTCCCATTGCTACCGCCGCGGTGCCACAGAGTGGCTGTGGGGCGTACTGTTGGTTTACAGGACAACACTTGACAGGGCCGGCATACGCCATGCAGTGACAGCAACTTTATATTCATATCCCTGCCATACGGGACTGGTCCAGGCCTTAGCTGAGAGATTCAACAGGTGCTGGAACACATTCATGACTGCTGAGGGGGAGACTTCGCTGGACCTGTGGGCCTTCCACAGGATTTCTGGTCTTCCTATTCGCGGACAGCCATACGAAGAGCTATGCCTGGATGATATGCATCTGAGTGCTTCGGATGGAGCAGGTCGATATCTCCTGCCATACTGCTTCAGGTACTTGATGAAGATTTGGAGGGACTTGGCCCTCGTGGGCAAGGAGAGAGCTGCACGGACGCCGAGGGTGACCCTGAATGCATGGGTCACACACTTCTACAGCGGTCCGTACTGTTTCTACGAGGAGTTTGCTTCCTCGGGCATGACTTGGGAGCAGTGCCGAGAGGTCGAGCTCCGATTTGCTTCACATCCTCGTCACTTACCCGCCCCAACATGGGGGTGGAACTCGAGGAAGTTGTCGCCGCTGACGTACTTAGCAGCCTATCTGGCCTACTGGCTGGCCAGCTTCGTGATCCCTCATGGAGAGGAGGGGATTCTGTGGGCTGAGGTGATCTACCCGGCTTGTTTGATGACTTGCGGTCGCAGGGTTGCCATTGCTCCGGCCGCGCTGGCGAATATCTACCATTGCCTTGGGGCCCTGACTTCACACTCATCACTTAGAGATAAGCATATTTTGATGCCCACCCACTATCTGAGTGCGTGGGCCGGCTTGTTGTTGCCAGAGTTGTCACAGAGGACGGTAGTGGACAATCCGGTTGCACCGCTGATCTTTGCTTTTGATGGTCATCCGGACCAAGATGCAGTTTTGCAGCTTGCCAGCGTCCGCCGTACTCTGTCTTTCCTTCATACTAGGAGGATGAGAGTTTGGAGTTTGATCACAGCTCTCGTTCGTACCGTCCTTACCTGCGCGGCAGGGTGACAGATTCGTCTGTCAGTTGTTTTCCTGGGCTCTGCCTTCTCTCCATGCACTGGCCTATTGGGTTGTCTGCATACGGCCCGGAGTTCTGGTTTACCGCCGTTCTAGCATGGCAGTACTTGAGCCATATTACCCACATCGGTTCGTCAAGAACTTTGGGTACGACCAGGCTATACCCCAGCAGGCAGATTTTCCCCTGGCAATTCGACAGTATCGGCAGAGGGACATCCACCTAGTAGCAGCTTCATGGCATGACTTCCTCTCTCGTGATGTGAAGGAGGAGTATCCCGTTCCAGAGCAGACACACAGAGGTTTCTTTGATATACACTATGCACGCTGGTGGTTTAAACTCAGCAATGTCTATAGGCAGCGAGTTGATGCTATTCGAGCTGCGGAAGAACGGCGCCTGAAGAAGGAGGATCTGCCTCCTTTGTCACTGGATCCCGAGTTCATCAGATCTCATTTTTCTGGAGCCGCCAGGGCTATTGGTGAGATTGAGACCCGTTGGAGGGAGGACGGACTCCCCATTCCTGTTGACAGGAGTTAGTACACTGGGCTTTGAAGCCCTTGCGGAGTGCGCCTACTGCGGCCTCTTCTTCTAGAACTACCCGCCGGGGAGCAGCCCCTGGCTCTCTAGCACTCTACTCCTGGTGGGAGGACTTAAAGGCCTCTTGCGGTCTGAAGACCCATTCCCAGTTATCTGAAGCTGTCCCCGAGGGGGCATTAGGAGGCAGCGCCTTCACAGACTGGAAGACCCACATCATCAATGCAGTGGGTTGCGCGGGTCCTATAGAGTACATTTCAGACTTGGAGGTGACTACCACTCCCAATGCTATCTGGGCCATTGTGAATAAGGTTGCTCGAGTTCTTTGCTTGAAAACCGAGCCGATCATTTTGAAGCCCGAGAGGCTTATCGGGGAGCTAGATATGTGCTGAGTTATTCAACCCTGTCTCTTTTTGCTCCGCAATTCAAGATCTGACTTCATGCAATCTTTTTCCATTTGCAGGACATGCCAATGGCTCAGAGGCTCGCAGTCGCGGGAAGAGGCATCGGGCTGACAGCCGGGAGGGTGATCCGCATCCTACTGCCCGTCCGCGTCCTGAGGAGGGATCTCCTACTCCAGCGGAGACTTCTAGTAAGAGCAGGGGAATCTTATGTCAAATCAGTATTACAACCTATTTTGAAAATGTTGTAACCTGACTGTTTTTTTCCCTTTTTTAATGCAGCTCCTCCTGAGACTCGGCCTGCTGCAAACTTTTCTCCTCGCCCCGAGAATATATTCGCAGAGGCGGGGTTGGAGGTGGACGACTCGGCCCCTGATTTTAGTGTGGATATTGAGGGGCTGGACCCTCTCACCGATGACTATACGCCTGTAACAGGCGATTCTCCCGCAGTTGACACGGGCGGGAACTCTGTTGCTTAGGATGCGGGTTAGTGTTTTTCATACTTAACCCCTCTTTGTTCCCCTTCGAATAGATGAAGTATGTGCTTCGGCTGATATAGCATTGCATGTTGCAGAGACTTCTCGAGCTCAGACCCCTCTCCCTGTCATTGAAGGAGGGGAGGGGTCCCCTGGCAGTGAGGAGACTTCTTCGCCGTCTGGTTCTTCAGGCAGGAAAGGCTCTGGCACCTCATCAAGCACAAGGACTTCTAGCACTTCCTCCAGCGGAAGTTCTTCTTCCTCCTCATCGAGTTCTTCCGAGGAAGGGGAAGTCAGGATGAGCCCAAGTAATTTAAGGCTCCCCTTTTCTTTTGCATATGAAATAATGAGCCTATCTAACTTGTTTTGTTGCTCATTATACAGCTGCTCAGATGACCTTTTCCTTGGATTAGCTTTCCAAGCTCATGGAGGTCGGATCCTCTGTTGACTTGCCAGCTTTTGATGAAGGTGTTAGGGTTCCGATTGCAGGGGTCGAAATTCCTAATAGGGAAGCACCGTCCCTAGCTATGGGACCGTCGGCAGGTACTGCCGATGTTGTAGAATCCAGCTGGGTGCAGGCTTCAGGTATGCACAAAGATACTCTGTACATCATTCCTGCTACACATGTTGCTGCCTATTAACATTTTGTGATGCTTCTGTTTTGAAACAGCTGGCGATCATAAGGACCTGGCAGCAGGCTCATTTCATACGCCATCTGAGGAGGAAGACACCGCTGACGAGGCCGCGGTCTCCACTGATTTGGCGGCGAAAGGTATATTGTTGTCAAAATAAGGAGTTTGGTCATCCATCCAACAAGACTCCTCTTATTTGTGATATCGATCACCATTTGACATGTGGATGCCTTCTTTCCGCTGTCTCTCCTTCCATGGAGCCGACGACAGAGGTCGACCCTGCTGTAGTTGAGGAGGAGGCACCTATAGAGGCTGGTATGTCTTCATTGAATATGAAGTGCTTATTCTGGTTTTTGGTATGGCCGGAGTACCAAGACTTTCCATTCCTTGCCTTGCAGAGAGGTCGGCGACGCTTGTACCATCCGCGGAGCAGGGACCGGCACTTGTTGATAGTTGCCCTCCAGTCCCTGGGGAGGGATCTCCTTGTGGGCCCAACCCGGCGAGTGAGACTGCCTCAGGTAAAAGTCCTTGAAGTTCACACTCTTGGAGTCTTACCCTGGTGATGTTATTGTGGTGATACACTCACAATCTCTCTCTCTTTTTTTTACAACCATGGTTAGCAAAGGGAGCAGGCGTGGCGCCCATGGATTTCCCTGCTCTTGGAGTTGAGTGGCCTGACGCTCCTGCACTTGGGGTGGCATTGCATGCTGCCATGACTGACCAGCTCCTGCAGGGTCTTGATCAGTTGATCCAAGCCGATCCATTGCCCTCCGTGGAGGCTTTAAGGGCTGATCTGGAGGTGTTCACCAGGAGCTACCACGGGTTGAGTCTTCCCCGGGACGCATGGGCTACGAAGCTGGGAGCCTTGTGGAGTGAGTTTGCCCGCCTCCTTCTTGCACAGGAGCAAAGATAGAGGACCCAACTGCAGATCCAGCAGGAGGAGGAGGAACTCTGCAGGCTTTGAGCGATCCATGTCGAAGTCAGCCTTCGAGTTCGGAGCAATGAGGAGCGCGGTCAGAAAGTCTTCCACCGAGTGGAGGAGTTGCAGATGGAGCTTCAGGAAGCTGAGGCGGAGTGCCGTAGTGCGCAGGTCATCATTGAGGCATCCCGTATTCAGCTGAACGAGCTTCAGGGGGAGATTTTCTAGAGGGAGACTCGCCTTGCCGAGTTGCGGAGGGACGAGCGCAGTGTTTGACGACCTCTGGCACCTTCTCGTACATAGGGCCCTCACGCCCTATTTCTGCTTGAGTTACCCCCGAGGGCTTGTCTCGGGCTCCATTGATGACATTAGTGAATAAAGGACAGAGCTTAGCATAGCTGTTTTTGCTTCCATCCTCTTGCACATATGTCTCCCTTTTTTTTGCATATATTTTTTTATCACTTTACCAGCCCTACCACCCTTTCGGGTTTTTGCCAGGACTGGCCCCCTTTAGCTTTTTCCAATGCGCCCTTTCGGTTTTCACACTGAGGGGTATCCATTTTTGCCTAA
Organism: Amorphophallus konjac; assembly: GCA_022559845.1. Classification (NCBI taxonomy): domain Eukaryota; kingdom Viridiplantae; phylum Streptophyta; class Magnoliopsida; order Alismatales; family Araceae; genus Amorphophallus; species Amorphophallus konjac. The sequence goes on along the minus strand of CM040119.1, from coordinate 14,721,010 downwards.
GGCGCCCTTTCGGGTTTTCACCTTAGCCGGGTTAAAGCCTTCTTGCCCTTGGTTGCTCCCCTAACAGAAACAACCAAGTCCGCTGGGACATCAATATTTTTTAACCTCCCCTTTTTTTTGCAAACCTATAATGCCAAAAGGCGAGGAGAGAGTGGCACTCCCATAGGGACGTGTGTGCCGCACAGGTGGGACAAATGGGTGGATTAGACTGCCCTAGTGGGACGCAATTAACCAAATCCACGAGCCGAAAGTTGAACGGGTTGGCAACCCGAAAGGGGTATGCATGTGCCAAGCCCGGTTGGGACAGCAAAGGATTAGGTTCAACAGTCCGAAAGGGACATGCGGGTTAAACCTAGAGGCCGATAGGCGAGATGGGTTGATAGCCCGAAAGGGGCATGCGTCGGTCAGACCCGAAAGGATGAAAGGAGGGGATTTGACAGTCCGGGTGGGACGTATGAATCAAATCCGTGAGCCGATAGGCAAATAGGGTTGGCAGCCCGACAGGGCATGCGGAGGCCAACCCTGTGGGGACAAAGAAGGAACTTGACAATCTCGGTGGGATATATGTGTCAAGTTAAAGGCTAAGAGGCGGGATGGGTTGACAGCCCGAAAGGGGCATGCATAGGTCAGACCTAGGAGAAAGAAATGATGGATTTGATTAGTGGGACGTGAGAGTCAAACCCGAAAGCCGATAGGCGAGACGGGTTGGCAGCCCGAGAGGGCATGCTGAGGCCAGACCCGATGGGACAGGTGCCAGAAGGCATGATGGGTTGGCAGCCCAAGAGAGCGTGCTGAGTCCAAACCCAAGAGGGTGAAATGAGCCGAAAGGCCGGATGGGTTGGCAGCCCGAGAGGGCATACTGAGGCTAAATCCCATGAGGGTAAAACGAGCCGAAAGACATGATGGGTTGGCAGCCCGAGAGGGCATACTGAGACCAAATCTCAGGAAGGTAAAACGAGCCGAAAGGCATGATGGGTTGGCAGCCCGATAGGGCATACTGAGACCAAACCCAAGAAGGTAAGAAGTGTCAAAAGGTATGATGTGGGTTGGCTGCCCAAGAGGGCATGCTGAGGCCAATCCCAAAAGGTAAAATGAGTTGAAAGGCATGATGGGTTGGCAGCCCAAGACGGCATACTGAGACCCAACCCAAGAAGGTGAAATGAGCCGAAAGGCATGATGTGGGTTGGCTGCCCAAGAGGGCATGCTGAGGCCAATCCCAAAAGGTAAAATGAGTCGAAAGGCAAGATGGGTTGACAGCCCGAGAGGGCATACTGAGGCTAAACCCAGTGGGACAAAAGGATAAGTGGGTTTAACTGCTCGAAAGAGACATGTGGGCTAAACCCAAAAGCCGATAGGCGAAATGGGTCGGCAGCCCGAAAGGGGCATGCACAGGCCGAGCCCGATGGGACATATGAATGACAGATTGGATGGTCCGGAGAGACACGGGATCCGAACATGTGAGGTGTAGCCATGGCATCAATATGATGTTTTGGCTGAGATGGGGTGGAGTCATTGACTTAGAGCCACCCATAGAATAAGCAAAGAGATGATTTTTTTTTCTTTTTTTTTTCACATTACCAACCTCACCGCCCTTTCGGATTTTCGCCGAGGCTGGCCCCCTTTAGCTTTTTCCGGTGCGCCCTTTCGGGTTTTCACACCGAGGAGTTGCCAATTTTTGCTCGAGGCGCCCTTTCGGGTTTTCACCGCGACCGGGTCCATGGCCTTTTTGCCCTCAACCAACCGTTGAAGGCCGACTGAGTTCGCCGGGGTATCAATATTTTTAACCCCCCTTTTTTTTTTGAATCTTCACTGAGGAGAGGTACTGCCCTGTAAGGACTGCTGTAGAAACTCTTGCGGTGGCGCATAGTAGAGTTTCATATGCTTGCCGTTGAGAGGAGGGAAGGGATTATCTCTTTGTGGTCAAGGACCGTATAGGCTCCTCCTTCATAGACCCTCTGAATGACATAAGGCCCACGCCAATTAGGCTGGAGTTTGCCACTGGATCTTTCCGCGAGGACCTCCTTTTCTTTAATCATGACGAGGTTGCCTTTCTTGAACGCCCTTTGCTTGACCAGCTTATCATAGGCACGTGTCATGCGGGCTTGATACACTTGTAAGTGCTTGTAGGCTTTGAGTCTTTCACCCTCAAGGTTGGACAACTCTTCAAGCCTCCATTCTATCTCGGACTGGTCTTGGCCTGGCAATCCGGCGTGCACAGCAACGCGGTAACACGCCAGCTCGATCTCCACAGGGACCACTGCTTCGGCTCCGTAGACCAAAGAGAATGGGGAGCAACCCGTGCGGGTTTCGTAAATGGTCCGGTAGGCCCACAGGGCTTCGTGGACCTTCTCGCCCCAATCCCGTTTGCGACCACCCACTATCTTAGACAGCAGTTTGCATAGGGTCTTGTTGAAGGCCTCGGCTAACCCGTTGGCTTGGGGATTGTAGACTGATGACGTCCTCCAGTCAATATGGAATTTGGCCGCCAAAGCATAAACAATCTTGTTCTTGAATGGCGTCCCATTATCGGATATAATTCGGCTGGGGTTGCCGAATCTGTATATGATGTAGTGCCTCACAAAGCGGGCAACTACCTCTCCTGTAACTTCCCGTAGGGGAACGACTTCGGCCCATCTAGAGAAGTAATCAGTGGCGGCCAGTATGAACTTGTGGCCTTGAGATGATGGTGGGAATGGTCCCATAATGGCCATGCCCCACTCTGCAAATGGCCAAGTAGGCGCTGTTGGAAGGAGCGGGTTAGGTGGCCGCCGTGGGACTGGCCCGAATGCTTGGCATTGATGACACGTCCGAGCATATTGGTTGCAATCTTCGTACATCGTGGGCCAATAGAACCCCTTGAGCTTGATGCTATTCTTCATCTTAGCTCCTGCTTGATGCGCGCCGCACAACCTGGAGTGGACCTCGTGCTTGACGGTCTTTTTGCTTCCTTAGGTGAAAGACACCGTAGGAGGACCGATCGGTCTTTTTCATAGACGAGCCTGAAGAGCAGACCATCAATCAACTGGTAGGATGTCGCCCTGCGTAGCAGTTGCACCCTCTGAGCCTGATCAGGAGGGAGCCAGCCGTTCTTTATCTTTATGATCGGCTCACGCCAATCTTTTTTTTCGGGAGCATTGCCCTCTGGAATGTTGTTGACCTCGTAGACTGTGCGGCCGGAGTCTTCGTCGAGCACACTTGGCGTGAGCCTTCGGTGTCTGACAGTGATATTTAACTCTCCCTCAGGCGGGAGTTTTAAGGCTGCTGCTAATTTTGCCAAAGCGTCAGCCTGGGAGTTGCTGTCTCTGGGGACATGGCCTATTTCAAATAGGTAGAATTTTTCCTTGAGCCTCATGACGGCTGCATGGTAGGGGATGAGCTCCTTCTTCCGGACGTCGTAGATGCCCAGTACTTGTCGGATGACGAGCTGAGAATCCCCGTAGACTTTGATGCACTTGATGTCCATCTCCAGGGCTAATTGAAGCCCAATAATTAGTGATTCATACTCTGCCTCATTATTGGTCAGCGACTTCATGAGGACACAAGAATTGTGAAGGATGCCGCCTTGTGGAGACACAAAGACTACCCCCGCGCCTGAGACATAGTCTATGAGGCCGCCAGCCCTCTTGATTGTTCGGGAAGCACCGTCAAAATACAACTCCCAGTGTGGGAGGTCGAGGGTGAGGACACCCGACTCCATCTGTGGTGGGACTTTTTCAGAATGCTCCCCATTTTTTTGAGAAGGCACTAAACCTCTTCATCGGGTAGTTCAAAGTTGAGTGGCGAATCTTCTGGCACAGGGTGCGCTGCTAAGAACTCCGCCATTCCTTGTCCCTTGATCGTCTTGCGTGGGACGAAGGTGATGTCAAACTCCATCAGGATAATTGTCCACTTGCCGAGCCTACCAGAGATGTCCCAGTAGCCGGCGCCTACTGCGTCTGCGCTAGAATCCGGGAGACCGGCCTTGACCTCCCCAAATATTGGAGAGGTTGATTGAGCTCTCCCGAGGTGTCCTCGGGCTGTTTGTTGCCGGAAGTGGCGTAACAGGTGAATACCTTGACAGTATCGTTGGTCACCTGGACCACCCGTTTCTTCCTAGGTGGTTGCCGATCCGGCTTGGGCGGCCTCCCGAGTCTGTCAAAGATAGACACTCGGGATGTAGAAGCTTGAGGGGAACGATCCTCCTCCGTGTGCGTAGAACTGGCTCACGGGGAGGTCGGCCGCACCTTCTTGTCGGCTCCTCGGCGCCTTTGCCCTCGTAGAGGCTGAGTTGTAGACCTTGGAGATGTTGAGGCCTCCGTGCTAGTCGGGCTCCGCACATGTCGTAGATCCAACATGCGGAAGGGCTCCTCTGCCCTTGCACGCCTTATGGCTCGGGCCTCCTCCTTGGTGACCCAAATTTTCTTCAACTGGAGGTGGCGTTCCTCTGCTGGGTTGCCCTCTGACCGGGGTCGAGGAGCTGGTGGCTTGGGCCGTTGAACTGGGCCCTGAGTTGTCGCCGATACGGAGGGCTTCTTCATCTTCACTCCGTCCTCCAGGACTTGTCGGAGGAGCTCGAAGCGGTTGGAGGTAGAGACAGTCGAGACGTGGGTGTCCCGTGGCAAGATCGGCTCGCCTCCATCGAGTCGGATGCGGATGTCCCCGACAATTACAGTTTTGCCGGAGCGAAAGGCCGCCGCTACAGGCTTCGTACCCTTGTGGCTACGACGCTGCCCCCGTTGAGCAGGAGCAGCGTTGGCGACGCCCACGGTAGGCATGGCGTCGTTAGGGCGACGGCGTTGCCCCCGTTGAGTAGGGGCGGTACCTCTAAGGGTGGCCGTAGTGGATCTGGTGCCGTGGCGGCGACGGCGTTGCCCCCGTTGAGCAGGGGCGACACCCGCGGTGACTTGATTGACCGAAAAGATTCGGTCAGTAGCTAGGACGGAAGGCCTGACACCTTCGGCCGTTAACATGGCAGTCGATGAAGCTCGACGGATTGTAGGGATGAAGGGCTTGACACCCTTGACAGTTGAAGTGTCAACCGGGCGAACCCGGCCGGCTGTTGCAGTAGAGGGTCTGACACCCTCAATGATAGCCTCCTTGACCGGGCGAGCCCTGCCGGTTGATGGAGCAGAGGGTCTGACACCCTCAGTGATTATTTTCTTGGCCGAGTGAACCCGGCCGGTTGATGGGGCCGAGGGCCTGACGCCCCCGACAATTGTCTTGTCGACCGAGTGAACCCGGTCGACTGCTGAGATTGAGGGTCTGACAGCCCCGATGGTCGCGTTGTGGACCGGACGAACCCGGTCAGTTGCTGGGGCGGAGGGTCTGACACGCTCAGTAGTCGTCTTCTTAGTCGAGCGAACCCGGCCAGTTGACGAGGCCGAGGGCCTGACACCCCCGACAGTTGGCTTATTAGCCGAGCGGAATCGGCCAATTGCTGAAGCTGAGGGCCTGACTCCCCCAATGACTGCCTTGTTGACTGGACTGACCGGGCCAGTTGCTGGGGCTGAGGGCCTGACACCCCCGACAGTTGGCTTATTAGTCGAGCGGACTCGGCCAGCTGCTGAGATAGAGGGCCTGACACCCTCAGCGGTTGTTGCTGCAGGCGTGATCGAGCTGGCCTCAGTCACGGGGGTGACGCCTAAGAAGAAGGGCGAGCCGACGACTGTTGGGAAGTCACCGAAAACGAGCGGGGTTGTCAGGTATCCGTGTTTGGCGTGGTTGGCGACGATTTCGGGGTCGTAGGTGACGGCGGCCATCGCTGTTGTTGTTGTTGTTGGTGGTGGGTAGCACGAACACAGAAGTGCACCGAGGCACAAAGAGCTCTCAGATGAGCAAGGAGATGTATATGTGCCCTCCTCTTCCCGTCCTGTAAAAGGAAGAGGAGGGAAATCAGAACCTTGAGAAAAGGTTTGGAGACTTTCTTTGACAGAAAGAAGAAAGGCGGGAGAAGTCCCACCGGACGTGCCAATCTGTGAGACACGGAATATTTTCACATAGGAAAAATAGAAACAATAAATTTTCTTTTTGAAAAGAGACATTCCTCTACATAGAGAGGGTTATTCCGTGTGTGCGTATAGTATCCAGACGATTTGGGTTCGAGTGCTGGACCTCTCCCCACCGACCGTAGTCAGTGTTGATTTACATCGGCTTAACGTCCGAACACCTTTGTTTAATTGTCAAGGAAATCTCAAAAGTCTTCTATAGAGGTTTTGATGTGGAGGGCAGGCTCACTCGAGAGACTCTCCATGACCACTCATTTACCACCAACATGATAATAAAGTTAAGGTTAAGTATGAACAAAACCCTAAGATTTAGGAATAGAAACGCGAATACGCGGAAGCCATAGGCATTTTTGAAGTAACGGGGAGTTTTCTGGACCCCGAGGGTATTTCGGTAATTTTACCACCCTAGGGGTATTTTGGTAATTAGGGCTAAGTCTGAGCGAAACCCTAAGACTTAGGAGTAAAGATGCAAATATGAGGGAGCCGTAGGCGTTTTTGAAGTAAAAAGAACTTTTCTGGACTCCGAGAGTATTTCGGTAATTTTTACCACCTTAGGGGTATTTCTGAAATTTTCATACTGGAACGAAAGTAGGATCGGGTTCCCGACTTCCCAAGGCGCTGAGGCTCTTTCTGGAGGGTTACGGGAGCTGGTGGACCGTTTTTAAGTCGCAAGGGTATTTTGGTAATTTTATCATACCCTACACAGACCTAGGGTTGGGGTGACATTTGAGTGTCGGACTGAGCTGACAATATTTTTGAACCGAAGGAAAGACAAGGGGCTTCGTAGAAGACACATAATTGTCAACTTGGTCGAAGGAGGGGTATATATGCAATTTTGTGAAAGCCGGGGGTTTTTTTATAATTTTCCCCCAATGACATACAGAAAACATCCTGAGTGCTTTTATAGTCCGAATGGGTAAAAAGGTTGTCGGCGAGTTGTCGACTGTACAAAAGGCCGCACTAATGCGGGAGACAGGGGCGTAGCCTCAATTATAAAAGTTGCAGGGTATAACTGTAAATTATAGGACATTTGCGTTTCTCGGATCCGAGAGGACATTTATGTAATTCTCCCATTATGAGGGCAGAATTGTATGACTTAGTCACTCCGAGATTTTGAAACTTACAACATGACCCACTGAGGGGTAAAATTATAAAAATACCCTCATAGGGGCATATACACAAGACCCGGGGACTTACCCCTTGCGGGCCAAAACAAACGAACAAACTTCTTGCTGGATGCTCCAAGTGTAGGAAAATGCTTCGTTGGCTCTTCTCCGTACTAGATGTTCCTCTTCTGGACCTCTGGGGGTCTATTTATAGAAGTGGTGAGCCTCCCGGGGTCGTTCGGACGCGTACGAGTTGGATGGCGTGAAAATGACCCCGGGGAGGTCATTTTTGAAATTTTTTTAAATATCCGCTCGCGGGAGAGGGACCTCTCGGGGTGGGAGGTACTGCGGGCCCCACCTGGGGTCGTGCGGCCCTGGGAGGACCTCCCCAGGGTCGCGGACCCTGGGTGGGTCCAGCTTGGGGTCGCGGGTCCCAGGCAGGACCTCCTCGGGGTCGCAGACCCCGTGTGGGCCTTGCCCGGGGTCGCGGGCCGCCGGGCGGGACCTGCTTGGGGTCGCGGACCCCGGGTGGGTCCCACCCAGGGTAGGGCGACCCTGGGCGTGTCCGCCCTCCCAGGGGGGTCCCGCGCGGGCTTGCCCGCCTCGGGCGGACCTGTCCGGGTGAGGGCGACCCCGTACGGGTCCCGCTGGCCCTGGACGAGTCTCCTCCACGTCGGGTTTCAATAAAAGGAGGTGCCGGGGGCTTTAAAGCTTCGATTTCTCGCTGTATCTCGTGGAGAATAGCGAGAGGGAGCGCCTCCTTTTTCGTTTGTCGTTTTCCTCGTGCCGTAGGCCGCCGAGGGGAGACGTGTTGTTGCCCGTGCTATGTGATACACGTGCGAGGGACTTTGTTCTCGGTACGTAGACCTACTTTGGCATCTCCATTGTTCTTATAGAAGCTTCTCTTGCCCGTTGTCACACGTTCGAAGGAGGGAGACTTAATGCCGTAGAGATTTTGATGAAACTACACGATCCCAACAATCGTTGTAGATTGAACTTGGCCTCCGACCACTCTATTTGTCACGAGGGGTTTATAATTTATAAGACCAAGTGTGGGTTATGGAACCCTTCCCTGGGGGGATATTTTGTGGGGAGGCGATACGCCTAATATTGAATCCCATGTAGAAATATTCCATCGGATGGTGATACACCATACCAAGACCTCGCCAAATGCGGGATTAACGTCCCGGAATTTAATATGATAAATTGCGGGTGCAACATGCGTACAACAGTTGAGAAAGTGTAGACTCCTGCAAAGACAGAAAGAAAGCAGTAGAAAAATAAGAAAAGATTTAGGAAAGTAAATGATAGTGAGCGTTCTTTCTCTATTTTTTTTCATCTTCCTTCTATATCTATTCTTTCTCTATTTCCTTTTTTCTTTCCTCTACATCTATGTACAGTTGAACACATTTTAATTAGTAAATAACTAAAATGAGTTACATATGCTCCATTTGCTTCATGGAATTGGCTTGCATGTTTGTTTTCAACTTAAGATTATTGGTCCAAATGTGGCCGATGCCACTTCAGATTGGAATCAAATGTTATAATCCTAGGGTTTGCCTTTACACTTTACATCATTTGTCAACTACAGGAATATCATATGTTATCTTCCATTCATTAATACTTGTTTTCACTTAAACAGCCTCATGTATATGTCAAATCTAGTTTGGTCTGGGTGTCATGTGATCTTATTATGTTAAGTTCTTCTATTTATCCAGACATTTTATATTGTCTATTTTGGAGGAAGTAATGGGTTGAACTTCACTCAACAAGTAGGTCTGATAAATAGAAGTCTTCTGGTTGTTCTGCCCTCATCTTTTAGATTCGGTAAAACATTCTAATGCAACATTTATTAAGAGACTTGTTTAAAAGATGAATGATATAACTTGAGACTACAAGTTTCTGATTGATCAGAGGAATCTCTCCTGCCTACTACATAGGTGCTAAGATCAGTAACACCATTAGGAGGGTTTCTTCATTTTTCCTGGGTGCCGCCAGTTGGCAAATCAAGTGCTTATTTGTAAATAAGAATGGGGGGATGCAATCATGGGGTACTGGAATGAGTACCAAACATGTCACAGCTCTTATTTGTGGCATATTTAAGAAACCTTAAAGTTTGAAAGTTACACAAGTCATCACCTGGATCACTCCTTGAACTATAGCAGATAGTTGTGTTAAAGGCCCGAACTCTAACCCAAAACCTAGGCATTGAGTTGAGGGAATCCCCCACATGCAGAGAGGAAAGATTCTCATGGATTTCCAATATGGGACTAAACCACAACACCCCCCCTCGCACCAAACCAACCAGTTTGAGGCACATCACGGGTAGGGTCAAGTGTCCTCATATGGATCCAATGGGTAAATGAGGCTATGAAACCATGTAAAGGCCCAAACTCTAACCCATAACCTAGGCATTGAGTTGAGAAATTCCCCGCATGTATAGAGGAAAGACTCCCACAGATTTCCAATATGGGACTAAACCACAAGAAGTTGTGAGTGTTATTTGACAGAATGTTGGGGGAGGAACAATCTTTTTCCTGCATTTCTCTCACTATGAAGTTGTTTACATATTTTGGTGGTTGATTTCTCAGTTTTCCTCTGTCATTACCTTGGAGCATAGTCCATTTATGTCGGGCTTAGGGTTCATTGGGTGAGGGTGTCACAGCAACTGTGGTGCTCCATTCTGGCCTTCTTTGCCATTTATGATGCGATTCTCTTTACCTTTCCGCAATTTTTTTTCCTTCTTTTCATGGGTGGGAGGATCTGAGTACAGTTGGTGAGACATGCATGGATAACTATCTGAAGTCTTTATTTTGACTAGTACTTTCTCAGTTTCTCGCCCTCGGTGAATGTCATTTTAACAGTTATCATACAGAATAGGACTCAGATGTCATTGGAAACTTGCCAATCATATGAGTAAAGTATCTTATTAAATTTGGAAGTACTTTCCGCTTTTCATTAGAACTGATAATTTAAATTGGCTGAAACTGTATACTTGTGATGGGGGTTGCTCAATTTTATCTATGGTTTGTGATGCATTAGGTGAGGTGTTACTTTAGATTAATCTGCTTTATTAAAGGGGAGAGTGGACAGCCAAGGATTTTGTGTCTACTCACATTGTGTATGTTGTTACTTGTTTTGTTGAGCCATATTTCCCATCTTCGGACTATGTCACTGAAGTGTCACTACAAAGGCAATGAGATAGTAGATCATAGAAAACATGAAATGTAGGAAGGGCACCCTGCCCCCCCCCCCCCCAACCCAGGGTGGGGTGATGGTGGTTTGGATTGGAAGAAAGAAGGAAAAGTCAACCTGTACATAGAGTTTACTTAGAATTATTGTCCTGCCAAAGACTAAGGGGAGATGGCTATCTATCAATTGGTTAGTTGATCTCCTTTTGGGCATGGAATGGAGGAGTAAAGTTTCTGACAAAGTTTCACAGTGAAGATAGATTATTTTTTATTGTGCTTTTGTCGGGCCTTGGGGGTGGGTGGGGGTTGATTGATGTGTTTCTTTTACGCCACTGCAAGCCATGCTTTCCCTGTACTCTCAAGAGCCGCACTTGTTTGTGTGTTTTATTCCATCCTCCACCCCCCCCCTCAACACCTACTTGCATATTGTATCTGATTTTTCAGGTATTATGTATTTTGGTGGTTTTCTGCCCTGGTTCGTGGGCGTTGTTTTCTAACTTCATTGTTATTATATGTCCTAGTGTGATCCTATTTCATTATCATAAAGGAGTGTTTTGTGGACACTGTTTACTTACCATTTAAAGCTTTTCAGTTTGTAGGACACAAGAATGAAAATATGATGTATGCGTTCTGGGGTGTGTTATTAATACCCTTTGACGTAGGAAAATGTTCATTTAGGCATCTTTTTTGAATGAACAAATGCATTTCTATTGCAAGTGTCTTCTAACTTCTCATTCTTAAGCTTATAGCCTTAAAACATTTGTTTATTGTTTATAGAAATTTCAAAAGGAGTATGCCTCATCTATAAGGAGCTTGGTCTGTGTTTATTTCATAGTTGTCAAGGCGACAAGGCGACCCAAGGTGTTCACGGGGTCCCTAAGCGCTTAGGCGACAAGGCGTCTGCTTAGACGTCACCTAGGCGACACTTCGGCCACTAATTAAAAAATCTAAAAGTTATATCCTCCAATATATAAATCAAGAATAAAAAATATATAAAAAAATTACATGAAGAAAATGCTGTAATTAAATTATGTGACAATTATAAAAAAATAAATTGTATCAAAAAATTACAAAAATTTCAGAAGTAAATGCAAAAGATTCAAAAGTAAATGTAAAAAATTCATAAAAATTACAAAAGAATATAATAACATCAAGAAAATTATAAAAAAGAAGAGTTAAACGTACATAACCAGGTCGGATCCGGTTCGGACGGGTCACGGTTGGCCCGCCTTGGCACCTAGGCGCCCGCCTTGGCGACTGCCTAGCGCGCCTTTTCCACTGTCAACAAGGCGCTGCATCGCCTAGCCATTTCAAGAGCGCCTGGGCGCCTAGGCGGCGCGTAGGCGCCCGCCTTGACAACTATGGTTTATTTATACATATCATTGAATACAGATGCTTGAAGTTCTAGTGAATATGCTGATGAATCTAAAGTGAAACTCTAGAAACAAAGAGATGTGGAATTCCTCAAGAATAAATCAGCATAGATGCTACTAATAAGTGGCTTTTTGCACAAAAGCAATCAAATGTGAGGACCAGCCTTCTTGCTTGTACATGACACCTCCCATTTCTATCTCTAGTTTTGTTCCTCTACTTCCTTTGCTCATCCTCCCTCAGTCTTCTGCTTTGTACTATTCATGGGATCACATGCTAACAATGGACTCCTGAATGGTATTGAAGAATATTAGTAGCCAGGCACACTCTAGAGGAGGGTGAATAGGTGTGCCAAATAAAATTATGACGTATTAAAATTGAAACGTTGAAACACAGCGGAAATAAGATCATAGAGTCGCAAGCAACCACAGGGATATAGAGATTTTATACTCTTTCGGTCTGTCCTCCTTGACAAACTTACATCCAGTCTCTTTGCAACCTGCAAAAGATATCATGGACCTCTTCAACCAAGGTTACACCCGCTAGTTTTCCAGGGCCTAGCTCTCTAACTGATCTTATCATGTCTCAGCGAACCTTTCCACTGGTTTATCCAGGAACCAATAGCCCAACTGACCTTACAGGTTTCATCGAACCTCACCACTAACTTTTCTAGGAATCAATAACCCAGCTGATACCGTATTAGCAACCCAACCATGCACATACAGTGTAGGTTTTCTTACAGCAACAAATGCTCTGTACACTGTCAAATGAACAGATTTAGAGTTCCATAGATGCGCTCCTTGATGAGCAAATGGTGAAAAATACAAAGCTCAAGAAAAAAATTAAGAACTGACAGAAAAAGGAGGAAGACAGAAGGAATATCATGGATGATCAGGTTCCTCTTCTTGAGTGCTTCCTGAGATGAGGGACTTGAGGGATGATGCTCTTAGAGTGGTGAAGTTCCCCTTAAGCTTGAGTGCGCGGGAAGCTTGTGATCGCTCTAGGAAGACGCTTTGGAAGAAGATTGCCTATGCTTTTGGTCCAGTTATGTTCAGCTCTTTTCTCATGATCGTTCTTCTTGGAACTTTTGGCTATTTATAGCTCAAGCTTCATGTATACGTTAGGCGCATCTTTCATCCAACGGTTTGATCTTAGTTGCAACGTTCAACTGCTTCGATCGACTTCCAAGCTCTTATTTTCTTTGTGAGTGTGAACACATCGTTGTCAAGGTAGTAGGTGGAACATATTGTTTGTCCTTTTACTACTTTTGTGTAGACTAACTGAAGCTGCATCGTCTGTGTTCTCTGAAACATTACTCAAAATATTTCTTATAAACAGGGACGCGAGATAAAGCAGATATGTTCAAAATACAGGTTCTTATGTGGATAAAATATAGAAAACATATTGCATGGCTTGTATGTAAAATATATCTCACTGTCAATGTGCAGAAGTAATATTTTATCCAATTTCTTATATGTCCTGAGAGTGAAGAGTATCCCAATGGATACTGTACAGATCATACGTGGAAATATGATCATTTATCGGACAGAAATGTTACTTTATGGTGTATGACCCAGAACATGCATTGTTTTCCCTAATTTAATTGTTGAGATGAAAAGAACATCATCTTTGTGCATGGCGCTGTAGCATTTTACTGTTGGCTATGAATATTTTACTGTGCAATTTTCATTTTACAATTTTAAATAAAGCACAATTAACAGGAGTACATATGTATTTGACTAAGTCAAAAGTGTAATATATCCATAAATATTTATTGCCTATTTGAAAATAAGATTAAAGTAAGGCGATGAGATTTTGGCTTGTCGTGAGAGTAGATGAAATAACTTCTACTCATCTATCTAAGCGTTATGTCTTGCTCTTTACATTAGACGAAGCATTTTCTATTTTTGGTTTTGGCATTTTCTTACATAGACGGAATATCATCTATTGCTTCGTCTGTCGCTTTAACTATCTAGGATTAGACGAAGTATCGTCTATTGTGGCTCTTGTCATTTTCCTCTTAGATGGATTATCATCTATCGTCTATCGCCTTAGACGATGTATCGTGCTGTCTCCTTTCTGAAATAGATGAAGTTTTCGCCTATCGAGTTTTGTCATTTTCCTCATTAGACGGTGTTTCGTCTGAGTTCTGAGATCGTCTATCTTCTTGTCTTAGATGATGTATCATCTAATGTTCCGTCTAACTTGAGACTTTAGACGAAGTATCGTCTAATATTGGTTTACCCTTTTAGACAGAGTATCGTCTATCTGCTTTCACTTAGACGATGTATCATCTAATCTTTCGCCTATACTAAGGACTTAGACAGAGGATCATTTAACTCAACTTCTTGTCGTTTTGCTCATTAGACGGAATTTTATTTATGTTGAGTCTAATTAGACGATGTATCGTTTAACACTCAGACTTCTTGTTTACTTAGGCGTTATTGAAATTTACTTTGTTAATTCTATCCCAGATATTTAATTGATCCTAATATAGGTTTATAGAGACTTAAATTTATGTTAAACCTATAAACTGACTTAGCCAAATTGGGATGAATAATATTTTATAAATTTATTTTATGTTAAACCTGTAAACTGACTTGCGATTGTCGACCTGCTGCTATCAACCTGACACATGCCATCAATATTGCAAGGCAAAGGAGAGGAGGGAGGAGTATCCGACCATGGTCAACATGTCCACTACTGTCAACCACCTGCAAGCCAGTGAGGAGGATCAACCCCCTCCTCTCCCTCCCCCCACACCCCACTCCTTTCTGCTGTCCCTCTCTGATAGATGAACCTTTTTATTGTATTTTTTCATTGTTTTATTATTTTTGTGTTAATTTTGTTATATTGAGTGGCTAACATTATAAATTTTCACTTTCTCTTTAGGAGCTCTTCTCAAAAAAAGGCAAAACCGAAATCAGATGTAGCACTTTTTAGTATAAACAGAGTCGGCTTCTCTAGTTAATCATAACTATATTAGTCTTACAGGCATTGAATGTTTACTCTGATTATTTACAGCTTTTCTAACCTGGGCAATAACTGATAGGCTTGAAATCTAATCATCTTTAATGTAATACCGTTGCATTAAATAATCAGGTCAATCGATATTTCTATCACTTGAACATTCATCAGTCTTTGACATTTTTTTTCTGTATGACTATATAGTCGTTTCTGGTTTCTAGAAATTCATTCTCCAAATCTTTAATATTAACTAAGTGGTTGTCTGAGGAATTCTTGTTCTTTGTCTTTGCCTTCAATGGCACAGCATGTATGATGTTTCATCACATCTTACATCAATTTAACTTTCACAGATGATGTATCACTTTCTTGACCGGCTCATAAACTTGGGGCTTGCTAGGACCAGGGACTTTCAAGGTGTTAATCCCAACAGTTTTGACGGGCATGGGAATTACAGCATTGGCATGCAGGACCAGAGCGTGTTCCCTGAGATCAGGTATGAAGCCCTTGGTAAGCAGAGGGGAATGGATGTCTGTATAACGACCACAGCTAAAACCGACAATGAGGGCCAGAGACTGCTTGCCCTCATGGGCATGCCCTTCAGAGAGGGAGGAGGACCTACGGTGGTCATCCGCAAGAAGAAGAGAAAGGCTGCCCACTTTGATTCGAAATCTAAGGGAAGGAGGTGAGGTATTTCAGGTGCAGTGTACCAATCTGATTGCTGTTTAATTTGCCAAAATCCCGGGAAGAAAGTTATGTATACTAATCAGATTGCTGTTTCATCTGCATAGAAATTTGATTGTTCATTGCAAACCATTTAACGCTTTCTTTTGTGAAGTTAAATGAAACGATGCCCTTCAATGACAATTGTTTGGGGTCATTTTTTTGACGGTGTCTGCCTGTGGGCCTCAAATGAAACCTGCCAAGATCTTGAGTGAGTTCTCATCGGTGGATGTGTCTCTGATGGAGTTCTGCATCATATCATCCAAATTCAGCTTGTATTCTTTGATTCAGGGGTGTCCAAATATAGTTTGTATTGATCAGTAATTAATTCAGAAAATGCCCTTATGAATTATGATATCTATCTTTATCATGATGAGTAATGTTGAGTGCACACTCGGGTTATTTTTCACCCAGGTTGTGCACCAAGCAAATTCATTTTTTTTTATTTTTTTATGTAATGGGTTTAAGTCACCTTCACTTGTGGTGCAAGACACACTCTCATTTAATGACAAAAAAAATAGATTTAATAAATAGTGTTTAACCCAATTTATCTTAAATTGATTTTTTTTGTTTTAGATATTACTCTTGTCAGGATAAAAACAAGTGGGTACGGGTTTCGGTTGCTGGTGCTCTCCACCTGTCTTTGTATCCTCTTACGAAGTCATTTCGTGGTATGCATCCGAGGAGAACGAGTTGTATAATTTGGCCTGGTTAGGTTTGACTAGGTCAAATTAGGTTGGAAAGAGAGGCTAAAACCCCCCTTACCCAGCTTCGGTGTAGGGGGGTGTCTCTTTCCCCCTACCCAGCCCGGGTGGGGGGGGGGGGTAAGGCTGGTTTCTCCTGTAAGTAACCTCCCACGGGGTCACTTGGAAAAGAAGTTTTTTAATGGAGTCACGTGAAGACTCCGTAGGCGTTGGGAGGCATTTGTTTGCTCTTTTGTTATTTTGTTCCTTTATTTCTCTCTTGTTTCGTGTGAAATTCTTGTAAGAGATATTAAGGGTGTAAGAGATTCTTTTAGGTTGAGTGTTTCTCTACCACCTAGTACTCATGTTCTTGTTGCATAGTGAAATTATTGTTCATCTTCACCTATGGATGTAGGGGCTCGCTTTGGACCTCTGAACCACGTGAAATCTTGTGTGCCCTTTATGTGTTTCTGTTTCTTCTCTTTATCTTCTTTGCGGATTGTGGTGTGCCTGTGTTTATTTCCGCTACGTCACTAGTTTTATACAACATTGATAATTTGCAAACTGGTATCATAGTTAGGTCAAAGTTGGTCATATTTAAATACGGGTGTTTTTATGAAGAACGCAAGATGTCTACAACGTTTAATATCAAGTAGTTCGACCAGAGTATTAACTTTGGTATGTAGCATGTCAAGATGAAGTCCGGCCACGATATCATTAGAGGAAAAACAAGATTTGGATAAGAAGTTGGTTGTGATTCAGTTGTGCTTGTCCATTGAGATTCTCAGGGAGGTCATTCGTGAGAAAACAATAGTTGGATTATGACTTAAACTCAAGTTGTCGTACATGACAAAATCTCTTACAAGTAAGTTACACCTGAAGCAACGTCTCTTGGTGTTGAAGATGACATGGGCATCTCTATTAAGACACATCTTGATGAATTCAATTTTATATTGTTGGATTTGGAAAATATTGGCGTGAAAATAGAAGATGAAGATCAAACCTTGTTGTTGACTTGTTCATTACCACTGTCTTATAAGCATTTCCGAGATACTCTTTTGTATGGCAAAGATTTCATCTCTATTGAAGATGTGAAATCATCTTTGTTCTCAAAAGAGTTGATGGATAAGAATATGACCGGCGGTAATTCTGAAGGACAGTAACATGAGTGTCTTGTTGCTAAAAGATGACCCTTATAGAAAAACACATATGAAGGAAATTGTGGTGAATCCAGATCTAAATCTAAAACTAAAAATGAAGTCTGTAATTATTGTCACAAAAAGGGCCACATCAAGGCTGACTGTTGGAAGCTAAAAAATAAACAACAGAATGCTGTCAAGAAGGAGCCGAACAAAATTGAGAACTCCGCAGAAGCTAGTGTTGCAAAAGAAGAAAAAGAATATCAAGTTCTATCTATTGATGCCACTCGATCCAAAGATGATTAGATTTTCTACTCGAGCTGTTCATATCATATGACTCCTAATAGAGAGTTACTCTCCTTATAAACCACTCAACTATGGAGTTATCTTGATGGGAAACAATGCTCCATGCAAAACAGTCCAGATTGGTACAATCTGGATAAAAATGTTTGATAACATTATGACAACATTGTCAGACGTCAGGTATGTCCTTGGTTTGAAGAAGATTCTCATTTCTTTGGACACCCTTGATGCAAATGGGTGCAAGTTTGCAACTAAAGGTGGAGTTATGAAAATCAGCAGAGGATCCCTTGTTGTGATAAAAGGTAACATATCTGGTAGTTTATACACTCTGCTAGGCACTACTGTTACAGGTGCAGCGGCTACTGCATCTACCTCTATTTTTAAAGATGGTGTGACCAAATTATGGCATATGAGGTTGGGGCATATGAGCGAGAGGAGATTGACTTAGTTGATTGAGTAAGAGAGGTTTGCTCTGTGGACAAAGTACTGGGAAGGTAGAGTTATGTGAGCATTGCATTGTTGAAAAGTAGAAGAAAACCTTTCAATCCGCAATACATAGAACTAAGGCTACTCTAGATTATATCCACTCGAATCTTTGGGGTCCCTCTTGTATTCCCTTCAAAGGTGGTGCACGATATTGTTTGACTTTCATTGACGATTATTCAAGAAAAGTTTGGGTGTTTATACTTAAGCACAAGGACGAGGTGTTTAAGCATTTTAAACAGTGGAAGGCTTTAATTGAGAAGCACACTGGGAAGAAGATTAAGAGATTGAGGACAGATAACGGGTTAGAATTTTACTCCACATAATTTGATGAATTTTGTAAAATTGAAGGTATCGTCAGACACCATATAGTAAGATACACTCTGCTGCAAAATGGAGTTGCAGAGAGAATGAATAGAACTCTTTTAGAGAGAGCCCGTTGTATGTTGTTAAATGTAGGTCGGAGTAAGTACTTTTGGGCAGAAGCAGTGTCCACAGCTTGTCATTTAGTGATCTTATCTCCAGCCACTGTCATCAAGTTTAAAACTCCAAAGGAAATGTGGTCAGGTAATCCACCCAACTATTCTGATTTGAGAGTTTTTAGTTGCCCTGTTTATGCTCATGTTAATGATGAAAAGTTGGACCTAAGGATTAAAAAATACATTTTCTTTGATTATACTTCAATGGTCAAGGGATACAAGTTCTGATGCCCTGATCCCAAAATCATCTAAATTTATGATTGAGAGGAATGTAACTTTTGATGAATCTACATTATTAGATCCAAAGAAGGAAGTTTTTTTTAATTAGGATGCAACTTCTCCATGCGGTATTGCAGAGCATGTAGAGTTTGAGATTGCAAGTTCACATTAGAGATCTTCCCAACAGTAGCACCGGAATGCTTAGGTGCCTGATACACATCAGGTGGATAAAACTCTACAAGTTAAGTAGTATTCTCTTACTCGAGATACATAGAGAAGAGAGACTAGACCACCTATGAGATATGACTATACATACATGGTTGCTTATACATTATATGTTGCAGAAGAAACACTTGATGCCAATGAGCCTTCCAAATTTTCAGAGACTACATCTCATGAGGATGCAAATAAATGATTAGTTGCTATGGAAGAAGAGATTGAGTCTCTTCACAAAAATCAGACTTAGGAGTTGGTGGAGGCTCCTAAGGGTATGAAAGTGGTTGACTGTAAATAGGTCTTCAAGAAAAAGTAAGGTATTTCTGGTGTTGAAGATGCTAGATATAAGGCACGCGCAGTTGCAAAAGACTATAGCCAAGTAGAAAGGTATTGATTATAATGATGTTTTCTCTCCTGTTGTGAAACATATCTCTATGCGTGTTCTACTAGCATTAGTTGATTCTCAGAACTTAGAGTTAGAGCTGATGGATGTGAAATCAGTCTTTCTGCATGGTGATCTTGAAGAGAAAATTTATATGCAACAACTTGAAGGTTTTGTTGTCGAAGAAAAGGAGAACCATATTTGTCTGCCTAAGAAATCATTATATGGTTTGAAGCAATATTTCAAACAATGGTACAAGAGATTTGATGCATTTATGGTGCAACATAGTTACTTCGGAAGCCAATTTGATAATTGTCTCTTTTAGAAAATTGTCAGATGACACCTTTATCTATCTATTGTTTTATGTTGACGACATGTTAATTGCAGCAAAGGACTTGTCTGAGATCAAGTTGAAAGTACTACTCAGTAGTGAATTTGAGATGAAAGATCTAGGAGCAGTGAAGAAAATTCTTAGTATGGAGATCCAAAGAAATAGGGGTGCAAACAAGTTGTATTTGACTCAGACTAGGTACATTGAGAAGGTACTTAAATGCTTTGGCATGTGGGATGCCAAACCACTTGCTACATCACTTGTTGCTCATTTCAAGTTTTTAGCTTCTTTGTCACCATAGTCTATAGAAGAAGGAGAATATATGTCACATGTTCCGTACTCCAGTGCAGTTGATAGCATGATGCATGCCATAGTCTGTACACGGCCTAATATTTCACAGACAATCAATGTTGTCAGTAGATGTATGGCAAATCCAAGTAAAAGACATTGTTATGCTATAAAGTGGATTTTTGGATATCTAAAAGGTACTATCAATACTTGTTTGGAGTTCAACAGGAACATTGATGTTTTGACTGGATTTGTTAATTCAGATTTGTGGGAGATCTTGATAAGAGAAGATCTCTTACTGGAGATGTTTTCTCAGTTGGTGGATGTGCCGTTAGTTGGAAAACTACTTTACAACTTACTGTTGCATTATCTACTATAGAAGTAGAGTATGTGACAATTACAAAGACAATAAAGGATGCTATATGGTTAAGAGATTTGTTTAGAGAAATTATTTCAGGTAAAATAGTGACTGTTATCCATTGTGATAGCTAGAGCACTATTTACTTAACTAAAGATCAGATGTACCATGAAAGGATCAAGCACATTGATGTCATGTGCCATTTCATTTGAGATACAATTTCTCAATGTGAAATTATTGTGAAGAAGATTGGTACAAAAGACAATCCAGTTGACATGTTGATAAGGTCTCTTTCAATGTGAAATTGTTATATGTGCGCTTCTGTTTCTTCTCTTTTATCTTCTTTGCATATTGTGGTGTGCTTGTCTTTGTTTTCGCTGCGGCATTAGTTTTATATATAGGAAGCCGATCCTTTACAAGCATTATATTTGAAAAACAAAAAGGAATTTTCAAATGGGAAAGGCCGTTTAATCCCACCACATTGAGTATTTATCAATCATATTATTCTATATTAGTTCTAGATCTCCCCATCTACTAATTCGAGCTCCGGGATAGCAATTTGATTGGTAGCATGGTATCGAAAGTTATGCTCGCTCTTTGGTTTTTTCACTTGCGTGCTATTTGTCCATCGCAAGAGAGAATCACTGCTATTTCTCATATGACTTCACTGAGTTCACTGCAAGAGGGCATTGGCGAAAGCCATTCAATCAGTTCAAGGAGAGGGTACAACCCTCCTCCTCCCAACTGGAGGAATGGGATGGGTGATGCGGCCTCCACCCCAATCACACATCCATGTGTAGATTGCCATGTGGAGGCTTTGAACGGTCCTGTTGTCCTTTTCCACTTTGAGATTTCCTGCAACATCAATTGTAAGTTGGTTGGCATTGAATATAATTTCTCCATTTCAAGAGATTGCACTGGATGATGTTCCGTTGACTAGCTTTGTCCAAAAAATATGACATCCCAAGAATGTTGGATCCTTGAGTCTGGCAAAAATATAGTATTCAAAAAGTGAGTGAAGAATGGCTATAAGAGGAAGGGCATATGGGTGTTGGAAGGAGGAACATAACCCACAATATTTCTCACTAATTTTCTCTCTATTTCATTATAACTACTTATCCATATGGGAGGACACAGACTTGTCTACAGAAAAAAAAAAGAGTAATGCTTTACGTATCGTATTCGTTGCACAAAGTCAGCTCAAATTATAACATATTCTCTTATTGGTCTAAAATAAATGTGAAATGACCATTTTCGTGCATAAAAAGACATCACGCGTCAAATCTATACGGCTCACTTTTTCGCGTATTAAGTACAGAGTGTATTGATAGGACTGAAATATTTATAGGACTGAAATATTTATAACAAAAATAAAATATTTTATTTGACTACAAAAATGAACGAATGAAATATTTTATAGAAATGAAACATTTGTTACAGGAATGAAATATTTGTTATAAGGATAAAACACTACAGAAATAAAATATTTTATCGTAAGAAGGAAATCTAACAAAATGTTTTAATTTTATATTAAATATTTCATTTATATAGTAAAATATTTCAGTCCTATAAAATATTTCACTCATGTGTTTTCCCGCCGAGCGAAAAAATGAGTCGTACGGGTACGACGTAGGGCGTCCTTTTCTATGAAAAAATGATCATATCACCTAACTTTTTTTGGGCCAATGAGAGAGTATGTTATAATTTGAGTTGACTTTATGCACCGAATTCGGTGCACATGATATTATTAAAAAAACACAGAACTAGGCCATTAATAGGAAAGTCAAAGATATAAATTACATCCTTGAGGCACATTTAAACTAACAAGTGTGGTAGTCCAAGGTTATTAGTACGGGCCCAATCAAAAAATTGTGAGAATATCTAACATTGAGTTTGACTTGCTTCACACCCAAGCTATTTACACATCTTAGATGTGAAGTATTTTTTTAAAAAAAATAAGGTGAGGTGAGGACCCACCCTATTTATCCATCCGTATGACCCAACTTTTTATCGGATGGCCCAAAAAAATTATTTGGACCCGACAAAGAACAATTTGTTCTTTACTTTTAAGATTTTTTTGAGCCGTCGAATGGGAGGTTGAGCTATACGGATTGATAGGTGAGGTGAACTCCCACCTCTTCGTATTTTGAAAAAAAAAAATTGCTACACACCCAAAGTGTAAATGGCTTGGATGTGTAGTAAACCTTTCACTCCAACTTTTTTTTTTGTCACTTCAATCATCATGTTACTGTCACGTTACATTATATGGATCAACTGGGAATCAAGTTAAAACCCAAGTTGGATCCACCCCCTCTAACTGCTTGTCATGCTTAATTTGACAACTAACAACTCTTACTTCTTCCTCTTTCTCCCCCATCCTCTTTCTCTACTTTGCAATTTCACCAACTGCATGCATGCTAGATTGGAACCTCCACGTGACCCTTTTGCGCCGTACACTCGTGAAAACGTCAAAGACTGGAACCTTTTTTTTTTTTTTTTTTTGCATATGAGAAAGTAGAGGCAGGAAAAGAGAAACGGACCTGACATTACAGCATGATATGTCAAGCAAGGGGAATTGCGCGTGGCCAACGTAACGAGTGGACTTCAATTCTCATCTCAATGAGTGTGATTGCGAAAATTCAATTTCCCAATTTCATCTCTGATTCAAGTTTATTTGTTTAGAAAACTCATTCTCGACACGACACGATATCATACTGTATCAGATCGTATCACCAAAAAAATCAGCACTATTCGATCTAGGTGTACGACAAACCTTGGGTTGAAGAATGCGGATCAAAAGTTTCATTTCGGTATATTTTTTCCCCTAAAAATCACATATATATGTTTTTCTTTTCATTAGAAACTATTTCCTAATGATCTTACCTTGTAAGAACATATTGTCTGCGATTCTTCCATAAGAATTAAAATATATATATATATATATATATGATGACCTTCCCCTTCCTCGTCCCCTCAAAAGAAAAACAAAAAAGGGTACGAAAAATCTCTCAACTCGTATCTATTTGACATTCGTATAAACGTGAAAGATCCAAATTGTTGAAGTCCCGTTAACATTACAGGCATTCGTATGACGACGGCTTGCACCTTGTGTGTGCAGTCCCTCTCGCCCACCACTCCATTCAATTCCCTTAACCCGTGTCTTAAGGCTGCGTTTAAAAACTCATTCGGTCATGGCTTTTGAGATATAATCGTTCGATAATTTTTAATTTTTTTTTGAATGAGCAGAGTCATACTTGACTTCCGTGAAAAAAAAATAAAGAATAAAGAGAACTAGACGCAAGTTACCTTAATCTATCGAAACACCCTCATAATAGATTATGAGGATTTTAAATGTTTATAAATTATGGACATACTGTGTATGTACGGCAGGTGAATTTTAATAAAATGTGCTTTGGCCATCTCGTTTTCAAACGCCGTCTAAGCGAGTAGTAAATTATTTGAGAAAAAATTTGTGCAACATTACATTTAATTATATTTTAGAATGTTATTTGTGTAATATTTAATTTTTTACAAAAATTAAGTGACTCTCATCTCAAATTATCTGACCGTGTCACCTCATTAGATGATGTGACGTGCGAGTCACGTAAAAAAATTTATCCCCTTATGATAGGACCTGATTTTTATTTTTATGTGGTCTTCGTATCACGGCATTTGGTGACACGACACTCACGTTTAACACACTCGATTGTTAATGTGTGAAAAAATGTGCCGTACGAGTCTGACGTAGGATCTATTTTTCTGTGTAAAAAAAATCCTTTCACATTTTTTGAGAGCCAATGAAAATTAATGTTATATTATGGCATAATTTTATGTACCAACTTCGTGCACAAAATATTACTATGCTGACAAATGTGACTCATATAACAACCGGACTTTTAACCTCGGGCGGCGCCGTTTGACCCATTACCGACCCCTTCCAACTCGCTGATACATGTACATGCTGAAATCAAATGGCAAGCTTAAGTTCTTTCACACGTACCTTTCAACAGGGTGTGGACAAATATCTATGCATATGCATGAAAGAGACGTCACGGTCACTGTTGCCTGTGCTCAGTTAAATGCACGTCAAGGTAGCGCCACCTACTTCGAACACACGTGTCAGCAGTTTCAAAGAAGATAACAATAAAAAGCGACACCCCCATCCTAAAAACTTCATGATTTTGAACAGAAAGAGGCACATGCCGTGCACGTGAACGAGTGGCTACCCTTTTGATTTTTTTGACGTGGCATCCAACTCCACGTCCCATCCTTCAAAACATAAAGAACCCAACCGAAAAAGCATTTAATGCCCCCCCCCCTTTTTGGTTTATATATGAGCATGGGTGAAGTCCGGACATATTTTGACGCAGCATTAGTAGGCTACCAGAGTTCACCTCTTGAAATTCACACTCCAAAACTCAAGACGATCGGTGATATCCTTTCTTAAAGCCGAAGCCGAGATAGACGCAAGATGACGGCTCTCCCACGTGTGAGTGCAACGGCTACTTCACGACGGGATGCGACGCACAATTGGGCGGCGCTATCCTCCTCCTACAGCAAAGCAGAGAGCGGGAGTCGAGAGGAGTAGAGAGAGAGAGAGAAAGCGAGTGTGGGGTCATTACGCTCTCTTCCCCTTCTCACGGCGAGTAGGGAAGAGCAGGGCAGCCTGCTCTCTCCCTCTTCCACGCATAGAACGAGTTGGGATACGACGACCTACTCCCTCTTCCTCACGGCGCACACACACGCGCACCATAGAAAGAAGAAGCAGGGATTCGGTGATAAGGTAGAGCAGTGCCGACGACGAGCAAGGGCATCGGCGGGAAGCAGGGGCACATGCGACGAGTAGGGGAGCATGGTGGCCCTCCTAGGACGATCTCAGAGGAGGGGCGCGGCTCTCCTCTCTTGGGCACAAGGAACCTCCAGCATACATATTCCTCTCTCTCTCTCTCTCTCTCTACCTTCTTATTTATAGAGGTGTGGAGGTAGAACTCTGACTTAGAGATGGAGAGGAGTGCCTTGACACCCAAGGTGTTGGAGTCCTAGCTGGACTCGGAGAGGAGAAATGGAAGGTGGCCAACTTCAATAGAAGTCTCGATGGGACTTGTAGAGCAAAGGGAGGAAAGCCTCCCATGCATGCAATCTCATGCCTAATGGGATTGGGCCGGCCGCAGGCTGCCTAAGTCCCGATTGAACTTGGGTCCACTCCCCCATGGTTTACCCTTAATGGGCACCCATATCTAATAAGCCATAGGCCCATTTAGTAACATCTCTCACTTGCCTATTACAGGTAACGTCAAGCGTGCTTCTATCTCAAAGTTTTATACTTCATAATCATACATGAAAATGGAGCGTACGACCTCCACGATTCTTCAAACATCTAGTAAGTGGTTAGTTAAATCATCACCAAATTAATAGATCACTTAAATCAATCACAAAATATACCTCAAACACTTAATATCCACTTGACTTGACATTCCAGATCTCTTAAACACGGTAGTGTCGAATCTCAAGAAGATTTTGCACTTATGACTATAGCACCACATAGGCGACCAAGCCTCCCGGGAAATAAGTCACAAGTCATGGTGCAATACTCAGTTGTCTTCCCTATGCAACTCATGTTATTCTAATTTATCTCAACCGCTTTCCTAGATATGTCCTACTGGACGGTGTCATCCATCGTCTAAAGAAGTATGCTAAAGTAGCAACATCGAGCTTTCTCTTCTTAACATAGTGCTTACGTCATTGGGGTACCAATGGAGATCACATCAGTGTGATCCATGACTTAACATAATGATGAAGAACATATCCAATCATCATTTCTCACATATGGTCATACATAACACATGCAGTATAAAACACATATTGTGGTGTTCTCCCATACATAGGCGTGTCCTTGTGCAATCACAATAACACCAATGGATCTTGACTATAACCTACACAGTCAATGTGAGTTTCACGAACCAGTCGTGTGGGGAAAATATCTTTTCTCACAAATTCATTATTTTAGATTATGATAAAATAATTAATTATTCATCCCAATTTTGCTAAATCAGTTTATAACTTTAACATAATTAAGGTCTCCATAAATTGGGATATAATTAAATAAATTTGAATATTTTCTAAGTAAACAAAAGGTTGAGTGATAGGCAATACGTCGTCTAATCAAACTCAACATAGACTATATTCCGTCTAATGATCAAAACAACCAAAAACTAAGTTAGACGATCTTCCGTCTAAGTTTCTAGGATAGATGAAAGATTAGACAATATGTCATCTAAGTGAAAATGGATAGACGAAAGATTAGATGATACATCGTCTAAGTGAAAATAGATAGACGGAATATTAGATGATACATCGTCTAAGAAAAAATGGATAGACGATTGTTGACACCCGCTTATTTTATCGAATTAATCAAGATTGAGCATAGGGAAATATACCCTAAACAGAGCAAAATGGCATAACGTAAAAGGTGTTTTACCAGCCGAGTTAAGCTCGAAAATTGAGACATTTTATCAGGTCAAACGGCACAATCTAACAAGCGGAGATCATCCCCGAGCAAAGGGCACTACGCCAAGCAGTTTTTCGACAACCGGGTAGGTTTCGATGTTCGGGACAACATGCCGTACCGAACGACACTTTGTAAAGATTCGGGGACCACCCCCGAATGCCCTGCATACGGTATCACATGGCCAACACCTCAACAATTGGGCTAACTCGAGACTTAGGACAGCTTGCCGTACCATATGGCTCTTTGCCAAGAAGCAGGGGTCACCCCGACTACCAGACAAACGGCATAATTATGATGACACCCCAGTTGTCGGGCCAATCCGGGACTCCCAACAACCCATCGCGTCACGTGGTGCATGACGAAAGGCAGGGAACAACTCCCGACACACCTTCTACAAGCGGCTTGACACCGGTGACTCCAACATTTAAATCACACCTAGGTCCACCGCATTCAAGACAAAGCCCGGACCTGTTCCTGGTCCAGATTCAAGTAAGCTTTCTCTTTACTTAGCCCACACTATCCTCGTAAACCCCCAGTCCACCTGACCCTCATAAAACCCGGCTCACCTAACTTGCCCAAACCCCCTAACCCAGCCGATAATTCCAACCCACTTAAATCCCAGGCCCATGCAGCCATGGCCCATTTAAACCCTCTGTCCCAGCCCGACTTAACCCCAGTGGGACCCACATGAACTTTCTCTCTCCTCCATGTCAAACCCAGCCATTCTGGTCCACCGAACCCCCTAGGGGGAGAGGTTTACCCGAACTAGGAAGCCCCCAATCACTTTAGCCCGCGTAAACCCCCTTTACACAGACCAGCCCGCCAGTTCATGAACGTAGTCACCCTAACGACCGCGTTCATAAGAATGCGGCCACCAAGGTGACCGCATTCCTGGGCAGGGGTTTACCGGGACTCGATCAACCCCCCCAGTCAGGTCTAGGTAAACCCCGGGCCCACTTGCCAGGCCTGAATGCGGTCAGTACGTAGACCGCGTTCATGAGAACATGGTCCCATAACAGACCGCGTTCAGTGCCAGACCACCCAGCCCCAACCGGGGGGGGGGGGGGTGTTTACGGGGACTAGATTGGCCCCCCTAGTCTAGTCCGCATAAACCCCCCCACTTTTCAATATATATATATATATATATTAAGAATTCCCCAACCCAGTCCACGTTAACCCCCATGGGGGGTTTACGCGGACCAGACTAGCCACCCCAGTCTAATCCACATAAACCCCGTGGAGGGGGGGTTTATGCGAACCAGACTGGACCCCCAGTCTAGTCCGCGTAAAGCTGTCTGGCCCTTCAACTTCCCCTATAAAATCCCCCTTAGGGATTCCAAAGAGATCGATCGAAGGATCGATGAATGGATCATCCAGCAGCCCAGACCCAACACATGCAAGGAGAACTTAGCGCGCGGTGCTCGGAAGGCTTTGTTGGCTTGTTTCGCTAAACACACACCGAGGGTATGTCGCATGATCATCCCTCATACGACTTTTAGCCAAGACGCAAGCCTCCACATCAGACGAGAACATGATCGCAAGTTTTGATGCAAGATGGAGTATCAAGTCCCTGCCTTGATGAACGTGCCTCGTCTGGATGCCACTTCACGATCGTGCCCTCCCCGGATGTTGCTTTAGGGGAAAGCACCCTGCCCGGTCTCTGCCGCGATGATCGTGCACTGTCGGATGTTGCTTGATGAAAGTACCATGCCCAGTCCATGCCTCGATGATCGTGCACTATCGGATGTTACTTGATGAAAGTATCCTACCTGGTTCTTGCCTCGATGATCGTGCATTGCCAAATGTTGCTTGATGAAAGCACCCTACCCGATCCCTACCTTGATGATCGTGCATTACCTGATGTTGCTTGATTAAAGTACCCTACCCGGTCCTTGCCTCGATGATCCTGCACTATCGAATGCTGCTTGATGAAAGCATCATACCTGGTCCCTACCTCGATGATCGTGCGTCACCCAGATGTCATCTTGATAAGCGTGCCCTGAATGCAGTTACCCAAATAACGGGCATACTTCACGAGTCCTGATGCAAGATGAAGTGTCAGGCCCCTGCCTCTATGAACAGTGCCCTCGGCACCCGACTGCCAGTCTCAGACACGCCCGACCACCAGGATCTTATGGCGCCTAGCTCCCTCAGCCACAACAGTGCCCCCGGTACCTGGCTGCCAGTCTCATACGCGCCCGACTGCCAGAGTCTTACGGAGCCCATCCCCCTCAGTAATGATGGTGCCCCCCGACACCCGATTGCCCAATCTAGATGGCACCCGGCTACTCTAACCCCAACGACGCTCAACAACTCCAGCCACATCGATGCCTACGGCACCTGACCACCCAGCTACTCCAGTCACAACGGTTCCCCCGGCACCAGACTACCCAGTCCAGATAGCGCCTGGCTGTTCTAGCCCCAACGACGCTCAACAACTCCAGTCACATCGGGGCCCGCAGCACCCGATCGCCCAGCTACTCCAATCACAACGGTGCCCCTAGCACCCTCACTGCCGAGTCCAGATGGCGCCAGGCTACTCTAGCCCCAACGGTGCTCAACAACTCCAATCACATCGGGTACCGCAGCACCCGACCGCCCAGCTACTCCAATCACATCGGGTACCGCGACACCCTACCGCCTAGGTTCTCCAATCATATCGAGGCCCGCGGCACCTGACGACTCAACAACTCTAGTCACAATGGTGCCCATGGCACCCGACGGCTAGTCTCAGACGCGCCCGACCGCCAGGGTCTCACGCCGCCCAGTCCCTTCAGTGACAACGGTGCCCCCGGCACCCGACTGCCAATCTCAGACGCGCCCAACCTCCACGGTTTCTCGACACCTAGCTACTCTAGTCACAACGGTGCCCCCGGCACCCAACTACCAGTCTCAGACGCGCTCGACCGCCAGGGTCTCACGGCGCCCAGCCCCCTTAGTCACAACGGTGCCCCCGACACCCGACTGCCAGTCTCAGCTGCACCCGACCGCCATGGTCTCCCGGTGCCCTGCTCCCTCAGCTACAATGGTGCCCCTGGCACCCAACCGCCAGTTTCAACGGCGCCAGTCCAACTTCCATCTTAGCAGTGCCCACCGGTTCCTGGCCTTACTAACTACACCAGCTTTAGCCGCACCCTATGATCACGGTCTTAATGGCGCCTAGATACCCCAGTCCCAACGGTGCCAACGGCACCCGACTACCCAGATACTCCAGCCACAACGGTGCCCACGGCACCCGATTGCCCAGTCCAGATGATGCTCAGCTACTTCAGCCCCAGCCGCGCTCAGCCACTCCAGTCTCAGCGGTGTTCATGGCACCTGATCGTTCCAGCAACGGTGTCCAGGAAACCCAACTCTCCCAGTTTGAACGACGCCTGGTCGCCCCAATCACAGTGGTGCTTAGGACCCCGATTGCTCCAATCACAACCATGCCAACGACACCCAGTTACTCCAGTCACAGTGACGCCTACGGCCTCTACTGCCCCAGTCACAACGGTGCCCATGGCACCCGGCTGTTCCAAGCTCAACGGCATATGGTTGCTTCAGTCATGGTGGTACTCACACCGTCCGACCGCTCTAGTCTCAACAGTGCTCGGCTGCCCCCGTCTCAACAGTGCCCGACCGCTCCAGTCACAGTGGTGCCCGCGCCATCCGGTCGCCTCGGTCTTAATAACACCTAGCTACTCCAACACAGCGGCGCCCACAGCACCCCAACTTCCCCGATCTCGACACTATCCCATATCGGGAATACATTGTGACGCCCCTCGAGCGATATCTTACCGAGTCACGAGTCCTCCGACAGACACTATATACAAAAGTGAAAATACCCGCATGATAACGTAATGACCCGGGGACCATCACAAATGATGAAATTATCTCGTGGCTTGCACACATTTGTAGTCGGGCTTTTGCACCCCCACATAACGCCTTTTAAGGCATATAGTTATGTAATCCAATCAGGGAATTGATCCCCATCCTCGCCAGCTACCAGTCTCAATGATGTCCAGCAGACTGCCATCTGTCTCCCAGCTCGGTCCTAAATCCTCTAGCCGGATAGCTCCACGCTCGAGCCAGGACCTGCCTGCTCCCTATCGAGTCGGTGTCAGCCGCTCTACGCCAGAGCCAGAACATGCCTGCTCCCTGCTGCTCCCGACTTCCACAATGAAGACAGGCACCCAGTCTTCTCTAGCACTCATCTGCCTTATGTCCGGGCTTCTCATAATATTTGCATAGTTCCCTTGATGATGCAACAAACGGAATGATTTGTTTGTCAAACGATCTCGGCCTCTTGTCTTTTTGAAAGTCAAGTACATCCTTATTGAAATTACGCCCATCTTTATTGAAGTTACGCCCGTCAAAATTGGGTCTCTTTTTCCCGAAGGAGGGCTTGAAATTACCGGAGCCAGTTACTTGCTCCCTCTTGGCATATATCTTTTCCTCGGATGCGATCAGACAACTCCGTTGCATCTTCCAAGAGTTGGGCTCTTCTCACAGCATTAGTATAAACTTGGATATCTATCGGGACGAGTTGAGTAATATACTGCGGCTTCAAGCCATTTAAAAACCTCCTCGCCTTCATCTTTTCGGTACCCACAAGGTGTGGTGCGCACCGGGAGAGTCTCGCGAATTGGGCTTCATATTCCACCACCCTCAAACTTCTTTGCTTCAAGGAAGTGAATTCAGCGGCCTTCCTTTCTTGCACCCGATCGAAAAAATATTTGTTGTTGAAGTGCTCCACGAACTCCTCCAACAACATATGATCGTGAAATAGAGTTGCTTCGATCGACTCCCACCAAGCACGGGCATCCTTTTCAAGTTGAAAGATGGCGAGTAGGACCTTTTCCTCATCAACGCATTGCATGACTCAAAATATCCTCTCGTTTTCCTTTACCCAATGTTCGGCCTCATTCGGGTCCGTGGATGTGACGTCCCGACTCGTAAATCCGGTCCAGTCGTAAAGACTCACGTCGGATCCCGATCAAAATGTCACAGTGGGACAACTCAAACGGTACATTATGGTTGAGACTTTCACATAAATATTGAGATATCATTGCAGCAGAAATAAAATTTCTTGATCAATCAGCTTACATTCAAATGATTTCATCCACATAGATCGAAATAAAGAGTAATAATTTAATAAGTCATTTATTACATAACCAAATTTTACGTGCATTTTTTTCTTAACTACCTAAGATAGTGACACGTAGTAAATCCAAGTCGTGGTCAGAACACTACGAGATCACTCCTCGCTTTCTTCTACTGCTTCTCCTGAAAATGTTCAACATGGTGAGTCTACGAATAGACCCAGTAAGAGACTAGGTATAGTCTCCAGTCATAACATGTATAAACATATCCAAAGTGATTTACAGCATTTCTTTTATAAGTCATTCTTAAGTATAATTTCAAATAGATAACACATGATATTAATGCATTATAACCCAATTTTGATTTTATAAATCATAAGTCATGATGTTTAACATTTTACAGATAATGCCATGCGGTAGAATAAAATTTTATTTTATCAATGACAATATAAATGAGAATTCAACATTAGTAAACATTACCATGTAATATAATTTGGCTCATTTATCAATAGAATGATTCCAGTGCAAAGCGGAGTAAGGTCTCATGCATAGTGAAAGGATCCTAACAGACTTAATCTGCCCTTTTTCAAATCACCATTTGATAGACTAGAGATTCATTAACAATAAACATTTACAATGTAATAACAGTGAAATGCAATAATAGCTCAATAGGCAATAACACTAGTTTCAATATCAGTTCAATGAGCAGTAACAGTAGTTTCAATATCGATTCAGTAAGCAGTAACAATAGTTTCAGTATCAATTCAGTAAGCAGTAACAGTAGTTTCAATTTTAATTGAGTGAACAGTAATAGTGATTTCAATTTCAATTCAGTGAGCAGTAACAGTGATATAAATAGCCAAGACACAGTGTCCAAACCACCACTAGAAGGGTAATCAGTCGGTACGCGATCACCTAGGTAAATAGTGACGAGTCTTAGTTACTGCGCAGAACCGGGAGAAATCCTCTCCACCTTAACTAGTGGTACTTGTCCACCTATAGGATTTCATCCCCGTTACCCTCGGGGCCAGTAAATAGTGTGAACCTCCCCATAAGGGTATTTCTATGGTTTGCTTCTAGTCTCCCCCTATGGTGACAGTGTCCATGTGGCAGTAATAACAGTACGATAATTATAAATATATGACTCATATGTAATGGACACATGCCACTCAAAAATTCATGCTGTGAAAATTAAGTATGAAATATGGCAGTACTGAAAATCTTTTTTTTTTAAATTTTAGAAATCCTAAATTTATCAATTATAAAGGCATATATATATCAAAAATTTCTAATCCCGTTTACAGATATCAGAATGCATTTAAATTTCAGGGAACCAACACATTAACATGAAGGACCAAATTAGAAAAGTATCTTCATTTTTTAGACTGTATTTATAATTTTTTTAGAATTATTTATACTCCAACATGCATCACAAATTGACTAAATTAAACTACCATATTCAGATGACCATCAAATTTTTACTTAATATCACATTTATAGGTAACATTATACTGAAAATTTTTCATAATTTTTTATGTAGGAATTCAAAATTTTTCAGAATCATTTAAATTCTCCTAGACATAGAAAATTAACTAAATTTAACCATAGTACTTTGAAAATCACCATAATTTTTAAAACCATTATGTATATCAGTAATATCATTTATAAACTTTTTATTATTTTTCACACTGTATTACTAATATTTTTTCCAAAATAACTAAAACCCATCATGAACAATAAAGTAACTAAATATATCCACAATGATAAAAAATTTGCTAAAATTTTACTTAACGTTGTTCCAGATAGAAATATCATATATGAAAAATTTTACTATTTTTTTGCTCAGTATTTCTAATTTTATGAAAATTTATATCAATTTCTAAAATTTGTAACAATAGCTTTTAAATAGAAACAATTATCCAGAATATTTAAAATGACTCAAATATACTAAAAATTAACTTATAAACATCAAATATCAGTTTTTTAATCTTCTCAAGATTTTTTACAGAGTATTAATATTTATTAATATTTTTAATTATTTGTTTAAATATTGAAAATTATACAAGTCAAGATTCAATGATCAAATCAAGATAAACTTCGAACTTTTACTCAATTAATCATAACACACATTTAAGTCTTCTGGTAAATTTGTAAAATTTTCTATATAGTATTTCTGTTTATTTCATAATTTTGTACTTTTGAGAAAATATTAAAAATTCTGTAACTTCACTTACAGTTACTTATAAATATTGGTATTTTACAAATACATCACACATACATACAAGAGCATTACTATTTAATCTTAAGATTTTATGAACATGATTTATAAGTTTCATATAATTATTTACCTTTCTATCATGTATTAAAATTTTCTTAACAGAAATCTTATGATCTAAAAATAATGAAAATTTTTCTACACTTAGGTCTCACAGTAATAGATATTCTTATAATTTGTGATGTTTTTATATCACCACTTTTAAATAATATTAAAATATTTCTAAATAAAAAATATATTTTGAATCAGACATGATAATTTTTATAGAGAGCTTGAAATATCAGATACCATGATTATGTAAACGTTATAAATTTTTCATGCACCGTTGATAATTATATTATATTAAAATTTTGATTTTATCATTAATCACATGTCTTAACACTAATGATCTCATGGTAATCCTACTAAAATATGATCACACATGGTGAAATAAGGATATCTAGATTTAATTATCTCTATAGATGCTAATTATCACCCCTTAAATAAATTTAAATATACTAATCATGCTAATTATGAGGATAAATGCTAAATCTCTTATCTTAATGAAGGTTAAACACCTCCTTAATAGCCCTCCACCCTCTCCTTCAGCCCTTCAATGTGGCCAGCCTCAAAGAAGAGCAAATGAAGCCCCCTTCAAGTTTATTTATAGGGGTTTTTCTTCAATCAGTCTTAACCGTTGATTTAACCCAAGGGTGAAGATTAAATCCTTATTTTAATATTATTTAATTAAAAATTTGACTTTCAAAACCTCACCAACCCACTCAGCCCCTTTCTTTTGACTAACTCATAATTTTCTTTTTTTTTATACATATGGCACATGGGAATTTGACTAAGAAGGAAAGGGGTTTAATAAATTAATTAAAAAAAGAAAAAAAATTAAAGCACAGCCGCAAAGCGGCCGAAAGGGGGGGGGGCGCCGGCGTGCCCGCTTGCGCTCGTGGGCGGCGCGCGGCCGCCCCCGTCGATTTTTCATTTTTTTTCTTCTTTCTTCTTTGTAACTTTTGAATCTTTTTTTTCTACCATGATTAAGATAAATATAATAAGATTAATAATTTAAATATTTAGACATAATCAATTTTTTTATTAATCAAATAAAATACTCAATGTTAAACTATAAATTTTGTAGGGCATTACACCCTCTCCCCCTTAAAGAAAACTTCATCTTCGAAGTTTAGGGTTAGATCACATACCAAACAATCGAGGGTACTTCTTCTTCATCTCTTTCTCTGGTTCCCACGTTGCCTCCTCCTGTGAGAAGTTCCTCCACAACACCTTCACTAATGGAATGGCTTTAGTCCTCAGCACATGTTCTTTACGGTCCGAAATTCGAACAGGTTGCTATTCATAAGATAGGTTCTGCTGAAACTGTATTTGCTCAGAACTGATCACGTGTGCCGGATCATGCACGTACCTCCTCAGCATGGACACGTAGAACACCGGATGTACTCCCCCCAGAGATAGAGGTAAAGCCAACCGATGTGCCACATTCCCTAATTTCTCCAGAATCTCAAATGGTCCGATGAACCGTGGATTTAGCTTCCCACGCTTGTCAAACAGAACGATTCCTTTTGTCGGAGACACCTTGAGGAAAACGTGATCACCAATTTCAAATGTCAGCTCCTTCCTTCAGTTATTAGCATAACTCTTCTATCGATCTTATGATGTCATCAATCTCTGCCTGATCAACTTGATCTTTTCAGAGGCCTCTTGTACAACTTCTGGCCCCACAAGCTGTCTGTCCCATGTTTCCTTCCAGCACAACAGAGATCTACAAGGTTTGCCATATAGTGCCTCGAATGGAGCCATGCCTATACTCGCGTGGAAGCTATTGCTATAAGCAAATTCTACAAGAGGTAGATGTCGCTCCCAATCACCCTTCCAATCGAGAACACAAGCCCTAAGCATGTCCTCCGATGTCTGAATCGTCATTTCAGACTGACCGTTAGTTTGCGAGTGAAAAGCCGAACTGAGCTTGAGCCGCGAACCAAAAGCTTCTTGCAACCCTTGCCATAATCTGGATGTAAACCGGGATCCCTATCGGAGATGATCGACTTTGGAATCTTGTGAAGTCTGACGATGTTATCTATATATAGTCTTGTCAAACTCTCCACCGATTGCTTCATCTTCATAGGAAGAAAATGTGCAGACTTTAAAAATCGGTCCACAATCACCCATATAGAGTCATTGCCCTTTACTGATCTGGGTAACCCGGTCACAAAATCTATAGTGATTACTTCCCATTTCCACTGATGAATTTCCATTTTCTGTATTAGCCCTGATGATTTTTGGTGCTCTGTCTTTACCTGTTGACAAACCAAGCATCTAGCAACATAGTCGGCTACGTCCTTCTTCATTCCTTGCCACCAAAAAGACCATTTCAAGTCTTGCCAAGACAAGGAGCACGTCTCGCACGGACTTTATGGCACACAAGGCCAACCAATCCGAACACACAATGCAAGACGACGAACCTTAGCCCAACACAATCTCTCCGACCAAAGGAGAACCCAAACACACTTCCGACCAATGGAAGAGCTCCACGCTCGACCTGACCTCAAACCTCGCGCATGCTGGGAACAGCACCTTCCAGCACCGAGAAAACCATCACCAGGTCAGGTCAGTGCCTCCGACACACTCAGCGAGTGTCACGTCGGACCATAATCATAGCATCTTTCGATGCACCACCACTGCAATTCCTCAAACTGCAGCGCACCACACCAAGAGCCGGTACAC
The DNA here is from genome assembly GCA_022559845.1 of Amorphophallus konjac. Lineage (NCBI taxonomy): Eukaryota > Viridiplantae > Streptophyta > Magnoliopsida > Alismatales > Araceae > Amorphophallus > Amorphophallus konjac. The sequence goes on along the minus strand of CM040119.1, from coordinate 14,684,193 downwards.
GAGCCATGACGACCACCCCCGACGCTCATCCTCGAGTCCTGAACTCGCCGTGGAGCCTTCACATCTCAAGCCAACTCCAGGGCGAACACAACCCATCCACTGACAGAAACACAGGAGCAAAGACTTACCGGGACATCTCTGCCAAATCCTACGTCGAAATCCGCAGAACAATCGGGACCGACACGTCATTCTAACGCCACAGAGCACGACAAGAACATCAGGCTCGACGAAACAGCAGCTCACCGAGAAGATATTCCGCTCACCCGAGCACACTTCTCGATCAGAACACCCGCTCTGCCACCTTAAACTACGACCTGAACACCTCAGGGGCTGGACAAACCTCAAGCTGGAGTGGCCAAAATCGACAGCAGCTCCCTCAGAGCACGCTCACGGCCACTTAACCACGAACAATCCTCTCCAGCCACCTGACCACGCTGCAGATTCCTCGAACGCAGCACCGTAACGACACACCTGCCGACAACCTCTGCCCAACGCAGCACAACCAGGGCCACCACCGATGAGAGAGAAGGCTCTCGACCTCGATCCTTAGACCCCATACTGGCACGAAAGTCGCGGACAACAACCACCTTCACAGCGCCGCACAGCGCACTCAAGCTCTCAAGCGAGAAGCTAGGCGGAAAGCGAACACGAAACCCTATGCCAACTTCCGACTGTACTGGACTTTATGGACTCTGATCACTGCAATATCTCGAATTCCCATGTACGTCCACAACCTCTGCTCTGATACCAGCTATAACGACCCGAGAATCCGATTACCGGGAAGGCCCGATAACCCGAGACTCGAACCGCCGCCCACGAGCCGGGAGGGCTCAGAAGGGCTAAAAGGAGTGTGGAGGCACCAAGAAATAGAAAATAAAGCAGGACAATTCAACAATTAACAGAAATAAATAAACAACTACAGCTGCAACAGAGTCCAGTCCAACAAAAAGTACAGTCTAAAGCAGTAAAACGTACCACATGCCGAGTGAACACTCGGCCCGGAGAGCTGGCAAATGAGAACCTCCGCACCACGCCCTCGAACATCGAGGAAGAAGAACGGCCACACCTGAAAAGTAGGGAATGAGTCTCCAAAATAGAGACTCAGCAGGGATCCCGCGGAACCCCAACCGAAAACAACGGCGGTGGCGGAAAGGAAGGCTACAAGAGCAACCGCAACAGTAGGAACAGTAAACTCGGTGGCCGGTCGAAACCCGGCACTACAACTACTCCTACTATACCGGAAACACACCCCAAACTCACGGTCGGGGGCTACCGAACTGCACTAGTACCGCTTACCGAAGAAAAAAAACCCACGGCAACCACGCCGTAGAGGCATGTCTCCCAGAACACAGCCAACCTGGACACGCTGTCCAAAGTGCAACCCTGACACCTGGTCACGGGTACCGCACGACAAGACGCAACCTCGGTAAAGCCACTAGCACTAGTCTCATGGCGTGAAAACCAACACACGCGCCATGGCGAAACAACCGAAAACTCAACGGTCGACACGACCGAAACCCGAAGGTCAAAGTCACGGAAATTGACAGTCTGTCACTCTCTGTCCAGAACAGGAGTACCTCCCACTAGAAGCAAGGCCGGTTGCGTCCCTTGACAACTTACACCGCACCGCAGGTGAACTGCCTAGCATGGTAGCGCCTACCAGAGGCACTGACACCGTACAAGAACCACATCGAGTGACTAGCTGGGGTCACGCCCGGCATGGGTCCAACCGCCCCCAACCATGTGTGCACACACAGACCATGAATCCTAGGTCTGGCCCTCTGATCGGTTTTCCCCCGTAGCCGGACTATGGCTTACGATGAGGGGCCCGACGAAAACCAGTCTAAAACTGTCCTCAGGGTAGCCTCTCCAGCACTCCCTGGTGAGACCACACACGTGTAAGCAGGCTACGACTAGTGGAGGGTCACCGGAGGAGTAGACTCTCGAGTCAACGGAAAACAACGTCCGAATCCGACGACGTACGGGGACCATCCCACGTACCGGCACCGTCGCACGATGACCATAGTCGGAGAAGGAACGGGACTCGCAGCTCATGGCTACGCAAGCACCCTGCGCGAGAGTCAAGAAAACCCAAGTGACGCTAAGCCACTAGACTCTGGGCAGTCCTCTAGACGCACTACAGCCAACGGTCCTTGAGTCAGAAGACTCGGGTCAAGACCGTCGCACGCAACAGCACAAGGCCGTCAATCTAGTCCAATCTCCAGGTCTAAAACCACGGTAGCACGTGCACCGAGACAGCTCACGAGCCGCCGAGACCATTCCCTCGGGAAGGGAACTCACAGGACTAAGGCCACACACACAACCCACGCGGAAAGCACAGAAGCATGATTCCCAAGGCAACTTGCACACCGCCATGCTACAGCCCAACTCAAGGAGAAGAGGGAAGTCTCTAGCCCCAGACTGGACAACTGGGCTCGTAGCCCAAGGCCTCCCACAGGACCTACTCGGGAATCGCTTTCCGGAGAAACCGACGATGCACTCCAACACACGGAAACACGAGTCGAGAACGCTACACCCAGGACTACAACGTACCACGACACCTGGCCCCGACGACGTGCACATCATCCGTCAGGCCACGGGTCGGCACGTGGTTCGAGAACCACACACCCGGGACTCGAATCGGTCAAAATGGAAACACTGGGTTAGACTGGCACATGTGTGGTTCACCCTGGGCCGCTCAAGGGATGTGAGGATGGGGCACAGCCGCTCAAAAGACATGCGGTCAGGTAAGAGCCGTACAAGGCCCTAATCGGACTAACCCCAAACGGAGGATCGACGGTTAGGGCTGGACCGCCCAAGGTGATGTGCGGCCAAGGATCGTCCGCACAACCCAACCGACCTACTCCAGTGCCGGTCAAAACGGTTTTGACCAAACCGCACAACCCAACCGACACTAAATTGCTGACCAAGGGTCAATTGGGATATGCGGTCAGCTCCTGGCCGCACAAGCCCACGGAAGGACAGACGGCTGGGTACCAGCCGCCCCAGGGGGAGACATGCGGTTCTCACCTGGCCGCACATAACATGTGCGCTCTATCGTGCAACCGCACAACCCCAAAACCAAGAGAATATGAACGGGCCAAAGGCAGCCGCCCAAGCGATGGACGGGCCCAGTTCGACCGCCCAACCATCACGGCGGGTAAACCGAGGGGGTCGCCCGATCGCGGCCTTTCCACCCCCCGTTCGTGCCTAAACGAAGGGGATACAACCACAACCACCCTGGCAATCACATGGACTCCGATCGGAGTCAAAATGACGCACGAATCGCGAGAAACGAGCGATTCTACCGAAGTTATCCAAAAAGGGTTACTGAGCTTCCCGGAGCTCTACCGGTCCAACGGGACCACCAATCGAGATGAAATCAGGGGGAAAAGAACGCTCTCGCCCCAAGGAATTCATTGACAGTAACCGATCTGGAAACCGTCGCCGTTTCTCGACCGACCCTACGAAACCTACAAAACCACGGTTTCGCTAGAACGGACCCAAACACAGCCGTTTCTACGCCGAACGACGTGCAATGGCAGGGAAAACGAGCAGAACGCAGCAGTGTTCCGTCACCCTACTTCCACCGAAGAAAATGCGGGCCGAAGCGACTAATCCACACCGTAAACCACCGGGAACATGATCGCCACCGTCTCGGAATCCACCGAGGGATCGCGCCCGCCTCCGCCTCGATCCTTGCCCATCCTCGCCAACATCCTCGCCCGCGCCACCTCCGCCTCGCCCCCGCCTCGCTCCGTCGGCCTCTGGAGAAGAGAGGGGAGAAAGAGAGCGTGAGAGAAGAGGGAGGGGAGTGAGTGAGAAATGAGAGGGAAGAGAGAGAAAGGGAGGTTATATAAGAAAATCTGAAAAATACCGAAAACTAGAAAATCACGTTTCCGCGATCCTCGGAACGCACCGATCGCAACGGTACCACTCGCGGCTAGGTGAACGGCCCCGTTCACCCGCAACGAAGTTCCGAAGGAATTACCGAAACACACACCGGGAATCGGAAAACACACGCGGAAAAACCGCGGAACGCTTCCGGGCCTCCGAAACAACTCCGGATCGCGCCAATCTGAACACGAATGATGTCCGAAACGAAATTTTGAACACAACAGAGCCAGATACACCGGAAAAGCAGATCCGAGACCCGAGAAGAAGGATCCAAAAAATCTGGGGCATTACATATAATGTCAGAAAAATTTTGGGAAAATTTTGAAAAATATTTTAATGGATCCTAAAATTGTTTTAGCAATCTATTAACTTATTTTTCATTATTGGCCCTTGGTTAATTAGTTAATGGGAGTATTTAAAATGGTTTTAAGTATTTCCTATTATCTAATTAATTAAAGTTACTTATTATAAGAATATGATTCTTACGAGGTTAATTAACTGAAAATTATTATTGAGCCCATGTAGTGAATGTGAATGATGATTGTGTAAAGTTGTTTAGACTTGATTGTTTTAACTAAATTGTTTAGTTAAATGTTTAAATGCGTGTTTTCAAAACTAATTACTATTATTTTGAAATTATCGTGATGTATCTCACTGTAATTATATGATAATTACTTGTTGATGCATGTGATGTGGATGGATGGTCATGGATTTAGATATCATGTGATGGTATGGTTTGTGGTGAATGGATCATGATGTGATTATTGGGGCCTGCATGCCTCCTTCTCTCTCTCTCTCTTATTAATCCAAGTTGTACATTCTATCTCCCACCTATGTTGTACTCCCCTTGACTGGTTCAAGATTTCTTATTATTATTTGATATATATTTGTGGGCCTACGTGCCCAATTTCAAATTTACTTGTAATAATGAGAAGCGGATGGAGACTAAGAAGGAGACCGACTATTGTTGGCTCGGGAGATTCTTCACATCCAGTGGGAGCATTGGATGCTCCAAGACTTTTTATTTGCCATGCTTTTGTGTACATTACCAACTGGCTCTGGTAATGTTGCTAGGATAAAGTCCATGATCATCCATCGGTGTTGTTGCATATATTTGATATATGTGGTTGTGCTACTAATTATATATATACATATATTTAGAGTATGTACGATACTCCAAATTATTTTATATATATGTAGCACCTATATTGATGAGACCAAAATATCCAAATCCCCTTAAGTTCAATATTAGGTCGATAAGCGTGAGGCATTAAGAATGACCCATGTAGCCTTCCGTTGTTATAGTCTGAGTGAGCTGTCCTTAGACTGTGAGAGTTTGTTGTGCTACCATAAGATTCTCACAGCAAAAGGGCAGAGACTCAGTGTAACGACCCGAGAATCTGATTACCGAGAAGGCCCGATAACCCGAGACTCGCACCGTCACCCACGAGTCCGAAGACTCGGAAGGGTTAGAAGGATGGTGTGAAAACTACACAAGTATCACAAGTAATTACAGAAATTAAACAGTTATACCATTAAGCAGGAAATAAATTAACATTTTACATTATACATGGTCCACAAGATAACAATAAAATAACAACAGTAGTCCACGACTAGTACAGAGACAAGGAAAGAAAGTACAGCTACACGGGACATACCCCGGCTCTGACCTCTGGCACTACCTCTGGGCACCCGCACCACGCTGCGTCCCAGACGCGCTCCCCTGGGGCGGCGCCTCACCTGAAACACGGTGAAAATACGCAGGGAATGAGTCTCGGAATAAGACTCAGTAGGGATCACTCGAACCCTACCTCACTAAACGGGAAACCACTACGCTAGCGGTAGGAGAGTACCTCGGAAAGGAAAGCCATGTACTCTACCAAACAAAGGTCCTACGGTACGCAAACCGGCACACGTGCCACGGTGAGACAACCGAAACTCAACGATCGACCCGGTAAAACTCGAAGGTCGGAAATACACGACTGACAGTCTGTCACTCCGTACTCGACAGGAGTATCTCCCACTAGAAGCACAGCTGGTAGCGTCCCCTGACGTCTTACACCGCACCGCAGGTGAACTGCCTGACGTGGTAGCTCCTACCAAAGGCACGAACACCAAACAAGAACCACAAACAAGTGACTAGCTGGGGTCACGCCCGTCGACGTGGGTCCAACCGCCCCCAACCACGTGTGCACACACAGACCATGCGTCCTAGGTCTGGTCTTCTGACCGATTTTCCCCCGTAGCCGGACTCTGGCTAACGACGAGGGGCCTGACGGAAACCAGTCTAAAATCATCCTCAGGGTAAGCCCATACACCACTCCCTGGTGCGACCGGTACCGCGTACTGGTAGGCTACGACTAGTGGAGGGTCACTGAAGGAGTAGACTCTCATGTCACGGAAAACGACGCCCGCATCCGATGACGCACGGGGACCACCCCACGCACCGGCCCCATCGCACGGTGACCACAGTCGGACCAAAAACGGGGTTGCAGCCCTCTCGCGGCAACAAAACGCCCGACGGTCCACCCCGGGGCCGTCACAAGGCTGTAACGGTCTAGGCGAGACCGTTACACACACCTGGCGGTCTAACGCAGGCCGTTACACGGCCTGAGGAACGCAGGGAGTAATGCGCCTGGTCCAGCGCGTTACACGTAGGCCTGTCAACGGATACGTATATTATCCGGATCCGCTTCGATTCGTATTCATTTTTTCGGATACGGATAATATCCGAATTTGAATCGGAGCGGATACGGATATTATAATATTCGCTTCAAAAAATATCCGTCCGTAATATTATATATCATATAATACATATTTTTAAATAATATATTATAAAATAAATGATATTATAGAGAAATTTAGATATTTTATAGTTGTATTTTAATTTAAAATTTATTTTATATATTTTTGACATTTTATAATTATATTTTAAATATTTTAATATTTTATAATTATATTTATATATTTTTAAATTCGAATAGGATAATTCAGATTTTAAAACAGAGCGGATACGGATAGTCAGATATTCGCTTCGTATTCGAGTCAAATCGGAGCGGATCAAAATCGGATAATTCGAATCGGAAAACGGAGCGGATACGGATAGTCATATATTCGCTTCGTATCCGCTCCGTTGACAGGCCTAGTTACACGAATGTAACGCGCCTGGCCCAGCGCGTTACACGCGCCTCACGCTTCCAGTGCGAAAGCAGGAGGTAACGTGCTTGCCCCAGCGCGTTACACAAATGTAACGCGCCTGGCCCAGCGCGTTACGCGCCCCTCACTCCTGAGATGACCCAGGAAGTAACGCGCTCGCCACAGCGCGTCACACGGACGTAACGCGCTCGGCCCGGCGCGTTACACACGCAGACCCCCAACGGTCAAAAACCAACGGTCGGAAAGCCCCTGACGGCCCAGCCCGGACACGTCACTTACAAGTGGCGATCTGTCGTGGGGCCGTCACAGTCCCTGACCCCCAAAGGCTAACAAAAGGGCATGTGACGGCCCCCTCGAGGCGCGTCACATCATGTAACGGTCCCTGGAAGGACCGTCACACGCACCCGACGGTGAAAACGGCGGGAAAGCCCAAAAACTTCAACCACGCCCCCATGCCTCCACCGGAGAGGGGGAAATCAAAGGGGAAGACCCCTGGGGACCCCTAGCATGATTCTAGACCACCAAAACGTGAAATCATGCATCAAATCCATAGATCGGGCGAGCTCTCCCCAAACATGGAAAAACCCCAAACATGCTCAATCAAGCCCCTCTCGGCCTCCCCACGGCCTATAAACCACGGAAAAGAACGGCAAGGAGCTAGGGAACGTCACCCTACCTCAATGGAGCAAATGCTCCGCCCGATCGTCCGTGAATCGCGAAGAACGCCCTCTTCACGCTTCCCACGCTCACCGCACACCCACGAGATCACCTCGCCATCACCCACGCCCTCGCGCCGTCGCCCCGCCACCGTCAGCCGCCGGAAGGGAGCTCGCCGTGCTTGAACGGGAGGAAGAGAGGGAGAGAAGGGGGGTCGCGGTGGGGAGAAACGGAGGAGGAAGAAGAAGAAGAAAGAGAAGGGGGGAAGAGAGAGAAAATAGGGGGGTATTTATAGAAAATCCAAAAATCTGGAAAATACCGAAAAATAGAAAATTACATTTCCGGAATCCTCGGAACGCACCGATCGCAACGGTACCACTCGTGCCCAGGTGAACGATCCGGTTCACCCACAGCGAGGTTCCGAAGGAATTGCTGAAACACACCGGAAATCGGAAAACACGCGTGGAAAAGCCGCGGAACGCTTCCGGGCCTCCGAAACAACTCCGGATCGCGCCGATCCGAACATAAAAGATGTCCGAAACAAAATTTCGGACATAATGGAGTTGAACACTCCGAGAAACCAGATTCGGGACCCATGAAGAGGGATCCGAAAGGTCCGGGATATTACACTCAGGCTAAGGCTTAGGCCAAATCTTGGGATGGGGGCTGGCATGGCTTTGTTGTGCTACCACAAGAGTTATGTCACAAACCCATTCTCATAACGTAACAAACGGGCTGGACCTAACCAAAGATTGTGATTTGTTGTGCTACCACAAGATCACAAACGTTTGGAGGCTAAACATACTAGGAGTTGCAAGGAGTTGCAATTGGCAAGAGTTGCCTACCCGTTAAGTATGGGGTAGTTTGTTGTGCTACCACAAGACTATTTTCATAATGTTAATGGGATTCTAGTACTCACTAGGGCACAATCGTTGTGTCCTATCTTTGCATACAAGGGGTGATGCAAATTCGTCGAAAATTAGTGAGAGCATTAAATTAGGATTAAAGTCTATTTCTTAATTTAATATCATGAATGTTTGTAATATTGTTCTAAATTTGTTTAATTTCCTCTTGTAGATCGCAATGACGAACCACCCGTTGAGAGGCATACTGGATGCCAACAGGCTGACTGGTCTAAATTATGTCGATTGGCTCAGGAATTTGAGAATTGTTCTCACGGCTGAGAAAATAGCCTATGTCCTTGAGCAGCATGTTCCTGCTCTTCCTGCTGATGATGCCGATGAGGCTGAGGTGATTCTTTATGAGAAGCATAAAGAAGATGCCACTCTGGCCCAATGTTATATGCTGGCCTCCATGACTAATGAGTTACAAAGGCAGCATGAAAGATGGATGCTAGATCCATCTTGTTCCACTTAGAAGAGCTCTTTGGAGCTCATAGTAGAACAGAGAGATATGAGATATCTAAGAATCTGTTCGGGGCCAAAATGTCTGAGGGAACATCTGTGCAGACACATGTTCTCAAAATGATAGAGTGGATTGAGAGGCTGAAAGAATTAGATTTTGAAATGAACAATGATTTGTGCGTTGACCTAATCTTGCAGTCTCTCCCCTGTTCATTCTCCTAGTTCAGAGTGAATTTCAACATGAATAAGATAGAGTGCTCTCTGGCAGAGCTTCTTAATATGTTGAAGACAGCTGAGGGGACCATGAACAATGGGAAATCTTCTGTGCTACTTGTTGGTAAGACCAACAAGAAGAGAAAGAATAAATCTATTTTTAAGAAAAATAAGAAGAAAAAGCAGGATAAGCAGGGAAAGGCTGCTAAGAAGGATGAGGCTAAGAAGGACAAGGGCCAATGCTTCCACTGCCATAAGGATGGCCATTGGAAGAGGAACTGCAAGTTGTATCTTACAGAAAAGGCAAAACAGAAGCTTGGAGAAGCTTCAGGTATGTTCACGATTATTGACCTAAATTTGTCTTATAGATCCACATCGTGGGTATTAGATACTGGATGTGCATCTCATATCTGCAATGACTTGTGTAGACACGCTGTTTTTGACATTACCATGAGTAAATCTCATATTACACTATGATATCCCAAGATTACCTACACATTTTTAATTACTTTGGTGATTTCTTATTTTTCTAATTTTTTTTACATTTTTTTGAATTTTTCAGTGGGAAAGTCTTTGACGTGTCAAGCTGGTTAGACGCCTCACTTTGACGTGTCAAGGAACCTAGACGCCTTCTTCAGAAGGCTCGTGCAACCCGCACGTGGTGCCACTCCGGCCGTTCACTTTGACGTTTCGAATAAATCCAATCATAGAGACGTCTTATAGACTAGACGCGCCCTTCGAGAGTCACGGTTACCCGATGAAACCACGCGCTTTCTCCACTATCGACGACTTTCGGCGACGATTTGGTGGGCGAAGATGGGCGTGTCCAGGGCCCCAGACACCTCAACATTAAGGCGTCCAAGAGGCTGGACGCCTCAATAATTAGATTGATAAAAAAATAAAAAATATATATATTAAGACGTCCAAGGTCCTGGACGCCTCAACATTGAGGTGTCCAGGAGCTTGGACGCCTCAATCAAAGTTTCCTCTATAAATAGAGGACCCCCTCCCTCGAAGGGAGGGAGCTTCAGATCCGACAGAGGAAGGAGAGACTATGCCGGATCCCATTTCTAACCCGTGGGTTTTTGCAGGGGGAGGTTCTGCCGAATTTCTGGGTGCCCGCGCTCGCGAGAGGAAGGCTAGGTCCATCCATTCTGCTTCCACGTCGTACCTACACTGCCGAAGCTCTGCCGGATCCCGCCATCGACATATTCAATAAGCCATTCTCTCCCCTTCTCTTTTGTCATTTCTGTCGCATGCATCATCTCGTCATCTGTCATCTCCTTTCAAAAGAGAGATCCATTTTTATGCACGTTTGCATGATCTTCCATTCATCATAGTATTTTCCTCCTACCCGTGTCCGAGAGGGGTTTAAAAACAACACCAACCAGGTGTGTGTCTTGCCACGATTTCATCATTCTTCATCACAAGGGACTAATACTACACTGCCATCTTTCTGATTCATTTGTTATCTGTCTGTTTTCTCTTTTGCAAGAGTAACCAAGGAAAGCCCTCTCCATCGGCCGGCCGAAGGGAGAGGAAGAAGCAACCTGCCATTTCTCGCTTTTGAGGTAAGCGCGATCACTCTTCTTATTTTGGGGTCTCCGGCCCCTAGCTATCACATCATATCCTCGAGACCGCGACGAGTCACTTCCCACAATGGCCATTTAAATTTATGTCATTTATATCCTGTTATATTCTTATATCTTCTATATTCTCGAGGCCGCGGCGAGTCACTTCCCGCAATGGCCGTTTAAATTTCTGTCATTTATATCCTATTATATTCTTATATCTTCTATATTCTCGAGGTCGCGGCGAGTCACTTCCCGCAGTGGCCGTTTAAATTTCTGTCATTTATATCCTGTTATATTCTCATATCCTCTATATTCTCGAGACCGCGGCGAGTCACTTCCCGCAATGGCCGTTTAAATTTCTGTCATTTATATCCTGTGTTACTCTCATATCTGCTCATATTTTCGAGGCCGCGGCGAGTCATTTCCCGCAATGGCCGTTTAAATTTCTGTCATTTATATTCTTTGTTATTCTCGTAACTTCTCATATTCTCGAGGCAGCGGCGAGTCACTTCCCGCAATGGCCGTTTAAATGGCCGCTATTTAAATTCCGCACTTTTCCCCATCCCCCGAGGTCGCGAAGAGTCATTTCCCGCTATGGCCGTTTAATCCCCATATCTTGTTACGCTATATCTATTCTGCACACCCCGCCGGAGTAATCTCCCGTGGTGATCTCTCCTCGTCTCTCTTTTTCTGTGTCGCAGCAAAACTAGCCCGCGCGCTCCCCTCGCCTCCGCATTCCGCATGACGTCACTCACATCTTGGCGATCACGGTGGGACCACTTTCACCTCTTGATTACTCTTGCAATCTTGGCATCGCTGTGTGCTCCTCCACCTTTGCGCCCTCGCGCGCTCCAATTGTGCTCACAGTAGCACTTTCAGTTCTTATCTCTCGGGCACCTCGTGCACTTCACCCCCAATCCCTTGTGATTCATTGGGTGTTAATTATATCTTTGTTATCCCTGCTATTTTGTTATGTTCTGTATATATGTTCAGCACTTCATTGCATACATCCATCCCTTTTCTATTTTTTTCATTTTTTTCTAAGGATCACCCTCTCTCGGTGAAGGAAGGACTCTCTGTTCGGGAATTCCTCTCGACGGACTAGGATCTCCTCCACCGGGACCTCCGTAAGTCCCCGACAGCGAAGGATTCCCTCTTCGTTCACTGGGCTGGTTGTACCATTGAAGTTCCCAGGAGTTAGTAAACCCATTCGTGGTGAGACGAGTGACCCTAGTTGACACGGCGGTGAAATAAAAAACTAACTAGGGTCCTTATTTTTGTGTGAACTTCAGATCTGGTTAAAACATAAAAAAATTATCAAAACAAAAATAAAAAAAAAGGCATAAAGGCATCCACTTGTTTGATAATCTCTGCTATCTGCTAGTTGGTGTATGTTTTTACGTTCCGGAAGAACTTTGAGCATGGCTCACGAGTCTTTTGAGGAGAACCACCCTGGTCGTAATCAGTCAGTCGAGCCGCGTGTCCATGCTATGGACTCGGGCCCTTCCTATGAGCCATCACGCGAGGTGCAGGTCACCGCAGGGGACACATCCCCACCACAGGACATCTCCTCTTTGCTGGGTGTCCTTGCCAACACGGAGCTCACCTCTGAGTAGCTCCGGGCCTTCCAGGCCATTCTGAAAGGGAAATCCATTTCCCCCATGCCCCAAGAGTCAATTCCAACCATCGCACCCCTCCAAGAGTCGGTGCAGGCCATCCCATCTCCTTCACTGGTGCAAGCCATCTCTTCTCCCTCACTTCAAGGGCAGGCGAGCCAACAGCCTCCCTCGTTCCAGTTCCCTTCACAATCTCAAACCCCTGCTGAAGGGGCGTGATCTCGTGCGGCTCCTGAGCTGGGAGGATAATCACCGAATAGTGAACTGTAGAGAAAGGGAAATGGATCAGAGGGCCCAGGGATGGTTCCCTGGGGAAAACCCTACGATGCTTAAGTCAGTAGAGCAATGGTGGAAGATATAGAGGGAGGTAGAAAGAGGTGCACGAGATCCCCCAACACCAAGGTGGTGAAGTGGTTCCTGCTCAAGGGATTTTAGGCGTGTATTGCCCTTACCTTTCACTGGAGGCAGTCCCTGGTTTATATAGTGTGCTCACCTTATGAGTCTCGTAAGCTGAGGAGTTTCAGGCGGGAGTTACGTCCTCATCGTGGGATCTTTACATCCTCATCGTGGGATCTTCATAGCCTTGAGGGATCATGGGTCTCTTATCCTCATAAACTCCTGCTCATAAAGGGCTCTCAACGGCAGCGTGGATAAGTAATCGTCGGTCGGTCCGAGCATAAAAGGTGCCAACCTTGTCCGGGCGATTGGCATAGCTCGGATGAAGATAGGTCGGAGTGGGCGCTGAGCGCTTGTCTCTATGCCGATGAGGGGATAACTTGGGCATGGGTCTTCCTCCGTTCTGACCGACGCTCGGGCCTTCCGAGCCTAAGGGCCGTTGAGGAAGGGTGAGATCCCGAGTAATCTTATTGGGCTTTTTAGCCTAAGTGGGCCCTATGGGGCTGTCACTTGGATGAGCTGAGCCTCGTTTGGTCCTGATGGATCTGGTTTGGCTGCTCGTAGATGGGCTACAGAAATCCCCCTCTCCACTTGTCCCCCTCCTACTCCCAAGCTTTAGTAAGCTCGGAAGAGTAGCTGTTGGGGTTTTAGACCAGCGTGGCTCAGGTGGGTGGAGATCTGGCGGTGTTAGGAAGCCACGTGTCGTGGTCACCTGGTCCCGTAATAATGATGATCCTGACGGATTTGAATTGAAGGGGCCCCCTTTTCTCGGAGGTCGGAACGACGCGTCGCCTCCCGCGTGGGGATATAGGCGTTGGGCGCTTGCTGTCATTCCAGATTTCCTCCGTCTTTAGGGTTTTGTCTCTCCTCCGTTCTTTGCTTTTGGGCTCTTCGATGCGTCGTGAGGGCATGACGGGAGAGCAGAGGCTTGCAGCGGCGTTCGTGGAGTTGGCAGAGATAACCGCGGAGGCAGTCCGATGGCTTCCTCTTCCCCCGGAATCTTCGGGGTCCCGAGATCGCCCTTCCTCATAGTCTTCTCCGGATTCCATGGTGGACCAACGCTCGGATGCTGAGGAGTGGAAAGACGAGCCAGTGGTGAAGGCACTGGTTCGAAACTGCAGTGAACTGGGGGAGGCGGATGTGAGAAGGCTGGAGCACCAGTATCGCCTGCCCCACAAGTTTCGATTTGTCGCGGCTTCCCCCCACGAGACGAGCCTGGACTCTCGTATGTGCCGCATCTGTACCTTCCTTCTGTCATGGAAGGGTGGGTTCCGCCTTCCCTTCGAACCTTTCGTTCTTCAGCTTCTCAATTTTTTTCTGTTGGCGCCCATTCAGTTGGTAGCCAACTCTTATCTTCTCCTTTCCGCCTTCCGCATTCTCTGCCGCCAGTGTGGAGTTCCTCATTCGTTGGACCTCTTTCACTATTTCTTTGAGTTGAAAGCACATCCTTCGGCCGGGAAGGGCTTCTATTTCATCCAGACGAGACGGAATAGGAGCTGTATCTCCTTGGCGGCGAAGGATTCTTCGCATAAGGGGTGGAAAACTCAATTCTTCTGGGTGGGGATTTGTTCAGTGGAGGAAACTTGGAGGTGTCTAGTAATCCCCAATTTCACCCGAATATCCCTCCCAGGCAGGATGAGTTCCCTCCACATGTGGAGAAATATGCGGCCATCTTGCTGAAGCACCGCCAATCCACCGAAGAGCAGGTTACTCCAGAGAATATCGAGCGGTGTCTTCTTACGCGGCTGCATCCGTCGGGCTCAGGTGCCACAAACTAGGTTCTCCTTTCGATGTGGGGGTCATTTTTATTTTCTTGAATATGTCTTCCTCTTCGTGCAGACACCAGGCGGGAGGCTTTGAAGGAGGCCGCAGAGGTGATCGAGCTTGGCGATGATTCGGCTGCTGATGAATCGGCTGCTCCCCCGGGTCGCTCCCGAACCAGAGATAAGGGCAAGGGGGCGGCCCAGGGCGAATCCTCCTGGCCGCGGGGGTCCAAGCGCAAGGACCCCGTGGAAGGCATGATCCGGGCCACCGCGAGGGCCAAGAAGCTGGCCAAGAAGGCCGTGGTCGTACCCGCAGTCGAAGGTGACCTTGCCCTGGCTCGCCCCTCCGCCGAGCATGATGGGGCTGACCCTACCGGGCGAGCTCTCCCACCCGCCGAGCAAGAGGGGGTCGAGGAGGTTGGGGCTGCTCCTGCGGGCGGCGACGATGCGGGCTTGGCTCTTCCTTCGGTCGCAGCCGAGGGGGCCGGGGCTGTTCTTACGACTGGCAACGGTGCCGGTCCGGCTCTCCCCTCCGTAGAAGCCGAGGGGATCGTGGCCGAGGCGGGGGATGCTGGGGCCGTGGCCGAGGCTGGCACTTCAAGTGGTGGTGCAGGTGCCGAGCCGGTCCAGGTTGGGGGGCCATAAGAAAATACGGCCGAGGCGCGAGAGGCGACTGAGGTTGGGGCTCGGTCCGAGCCACTCGGTGGGGCGCCGGGCGATGGAGGGTTCTCGTTCCGGCGGCCTTGGAGAGGCTTGGTATCTCGGGCCCTCTGCACCAGGTATGCCGCGGTATAGCCACTAAGGTGAGGGGGGGAGGTAGGCAGTACTCTCCATCCGTGGCCCTCGCTGGGGTTATGGAGGGTGGCCTGGCCTTGGCCCAGATGGGGGCTGCTCTGGCAGAAGCGTACGCTCGGTCGGAGTGGGAGCGAGCGAACCTGGCCTGGACCCTTGGTGGGTCTGAGAGGAGGTTGGCTCGGCTTGCCGAGGAGCGTGATGGGCTTCGGCGGGAGCTTTCCTCAGTTAGGGAGCTGGTGCGGTCGAGCCAGGTGGAGACCCGGGCGCTAACCGAGCAGCTAGCCAAGGCCCGTGAATCGCTCGAGAGGAAGAACATGCTTCTTGAAGAGGAGCGCCTTGCACGCGTTGAGCTGGATGGCCGGTGGGAGCCGAACGTGCAGAGCTGGTAGACCGAGTGGAGGAAGCCGAGCGCCTTTGGTGGGAGGCCGAGGTTGATTGGGCCGAGGCAGAGAAGCAGGCGGCGGAGGCCGAAGGGCGGACGGCTGAGGCCGAGCGGAAGTCAACCGAGGCGGAGCGGGAGAAGGCCGAGCTCGCTGGTAGGGTGGGATCAGCCGGGGCAGAGGCTCTCGAGCGGTACAAAAGCTCAGAGGCCTATCGAGTCGACCTTAAGGAGGCTGCCCTCCCCTACTACGAGTTAGGACTTCACCGGGGCATCGGCAGGGGTTCAAGCAAGGCTACGACCGGGCCGTCTCTTACGCCGAGGAGCAGGCGTCCAGAGTAGTTGACTTCCCGTCTGGGCAACGTTATGACTCGGACTTGTCATCCTCCAGTTCTTCTGCTTCGGCACAGGATGAAGAGGATCACGGGGGCTCTTCGTTCGAGGGGTCGCCAACTCCGGATGCCTCGGGAGGGCACGCAACCGAGGCAGTTCCCACACCGGTGGGGTCAGTGCCAGGGTCGGCCGTCGCCGAAGATGCCGAGGGCAGACCGTTTGAGCCCTCCACTTCCGGGCTTTAAGGTGGGCCAGAGGCCTAATGTATCTGCTTTACTTCCTCATTTTGTATGTCTTTTTCCTTTTTGAAGAAAAAAAATCTTCCTCTTTTGTGTAGAAAAATAGATAAGGCAATAGCGTTATGATGAAGACTTATCTGTTCTTTATCGCCATTGCCGTATTTTGTTCAGCGTATCTGCAGTGGTTGGAAAGAGCCGATACTTTCTGCGTGGATCTCGCCTGATGGTTGGGTGAGCGTCTGACATGGTGTCTTTCCGTTTTCTCATGCTTTGAATGTCTGGCCGCTTCGTGTATCCCGCTGGGGCGGAAAATGAGAAGTTTGAGGTGACCGTTCGTAGGGAGAGATCCCTTTGGCGTGTTTTCAAGGAGAGAATCATTTAAGGCAAATAGCCTCCCTTCGCCTATAAAAGGTCTGAAGGGCGTCCCTTCCTCTCCACCGCTTAGGGGTTTCCCTGACAGTCTTTCCTCATTCTTTCTTCACGTAGCGTTGTGCCATTGTATTTGGAGCTTGGAAGACGCTCCGGAAGATGAGGCTGCCGACGACGGGGGGCAGAGAGTTCTTGCTACTCCAGGTTTAAAGAGGGTTCGAGGGTCGGCGGACAGACTTAAAGAGGGTTCGACGTGTGGAGGCACATCGTTGGTGCGGACACTCGAGCAGTTGAGCGGCGCGACACACCGAGCCACCGGTACCGCACACGGAGCACGACTCGAGCCACCTCAGCGTCCATCTGGCTCAGAGACAGCCTGGAGACTCCGCCTTGAGCCTCCCCATTTTTCATATTTAATTAGACTTTATTTGTGTGTAAGGTGTGTTTATTTCATTTTATACGGTTTGCAATTATGAGTGTACGAGGGGCTTATTTGTAAAATGGGACCCCTGGGCCCCATGGGACCCCCAGGCCCCCTCCCATTGGTCCATATCAGCCTTGTGGGGTTGGTCAACATCCAAGGTGGACATCTAGAAGCCTTGACTAGTCAATTGTCCACATGGGGTACAAGGGACCAAAAAGGTCAACATTTCCAACCAAACCCACCTACCATGTTCCCCCCTTGGTCAAGGTGCGCCCCCCTCCCCATTTGTTTAATATTTTTGTTGTGTTTTGGTCACACTCCATCCCAACCCTCCATTCCCATCCCCTAGATCCAATGGTTGTGGATGGATGTGAGATGTAACCTATTTAAGCTTGTATTTTTCACTTTAGTAGAATTAATGCATTTGAATTGGAAGAAAATCCCTTGAGCAAGGCTTAGGCCGCCCCTCCCTCTCCCCTTGAAGCTGTGAAGGCTTCCTTCTGGTGGTGAGACTCCACCCTATCAGTTCCGGTCGCCGTCGCCGCCGCCACGAGCCGCCACCACACCGCCATCGTCTTCATCGGAGTTCTGCCCGCGCAGTACCACAGCAACTTCCACGAAATTCCCAACTCAGCAAAGAGCTCTGATCGACCTGGGGATTTTACTGGAGGTTCCATAGGTGTCAAGGATGTCCCAAAAAAATTGGTTTGTCATTCAGATCCTGTTTCACAATTTTTGAGTTTCGTCCACCCTTCCATTTCAGTTCTGCCAGAGTTCTGTCCAGATTCATATCCACTCTATGTTTCATGTCTTAGGTCCGTCTTTTGATTTTTTTTAGTCCCATAAATTTTACTGGAGTTTCCTTCCATCCACCCCTTCATCCACAATTTTTATAAATTTCTGGTTCGCCCATTTCATATTTTCTAAAAATCATTCTCAGTCCCATCTACAGTTCTGTCCACCTGTTCCCAGATCCAACCACTAGTCACTCCAAAAATCATATCAAATCGCCACCACCTCCAAATCCAATTCCAAAAATTGTTCCAGTTCCATGGTTCGATTCCCTACAACGTTGAAGAAGATCTCAAAGTCTTATTCCAACGGAAAGCAGGTGATCAACAGCCATTTACAGGAAACTCATATGCTGATCTGATATTTCGATTACTGTACAACAGGGGCTTGTAAATTCAATAAAGTTCTGATCCGACCAGATCCAGCAGATCTCTTTGGGTCTAGATTGAAGCATTTCAAGAGAGCTTTCCAACGATAGCTCATGCGTCCCGATCCGACGTCGGGATTGCTCGCAGCGGCCATTTTCGCCGGAGCGCGTGCCGGAAGACAGCAACCAAAATCCGTGGACAGCTAGTTCAAAGCTTGGGAATCGGGACCGATCGACCCCCGATCGGTGTTCCCAGCCGACCGCCGCCCGTGGAGGCGCGCCACCAGGGGTCCCCATCATAGTGGGTCCCACCCCCGCAGATCCGTAGGACAGCGCCATCCGTGGGTCCCGCGGGCCCGCAGAACCCGCCGTTCGGAAAGCACGAAAACGCGGAGTTCGGCACCGCCGGGCGACATCAAGATGCTGCCCGTCAACCCGAGTTGCGTGATTCCCGGGCTCCACATGTGACCTTTTACCTCCCTGCGTGGAGTGGGTCAAATCATTGTACTGTTGTAAAATTGTTTAACTGGGGATCCGTAATTCGGCCGGGGTTGTCTTCGCCACGCCGGGTGCGTGGAGGTAAAGTCTTAACTTTTTGGCGTTCATTTGCTTAGCTAGTATACGGTCTTTTGCCGCTGCCGAGAGTGTAGGTACTAGCCCGTGTGTCCATGTCACCACTGTGAGAGTGAGAGTGACCCGTCCCGCGACTCGATCCGAGTCCGAAAGTTGAGTCGGACTACCCTTGACCTCCGTCGGTTCCTTAACCGCGCACGGTCCGCGCTTTCCCTCGCTTGGGACGACGAGTGAGCTTCCACTTCTGTTAGCGACGTTTTGCCACTAGGAGCTCGTAGTGTCGGGCTTAGTGTCTCCCTGGTGTGTGCTGCTGGTCGCGTCTTCATCTAGAGTCCGATGGTGGCACCTAATAGTGTCGTCTCCCGTCTCCGTCCCGCATCAGTTTGGTATCATAGTAAATTGAGTCTAGGGTAGTCGTTGCATAAGTCATGCATCATGGTCTAAGTCGAGTCTAGGATCGTCCTTATTTTCAAAACAACAAAAAAAATGTGTTTTAAATTGCATTTGCACCCTTTATTCGGTATCTTAAAAGGTGTTGTCCGGACGTTAGGCTACGCCTACCGGGAGGTCGCACACTTGCGGGAGTGATCTTCGGATCGATTAACTCCGCCCCGTACCGGATATTGGTTTAGGTCTAAGTGCATCATTTAGTGTGTGTTTGCATTAGTCGGTGTCTTCTAGGTCGTGTGTCAGTTGCATGCCCACCCGTCGAGGTACCCAGTACTCGCCACCACCACCTATGGCGGAGTCCCGAGCCCGTAGTTTCGATGAGTCTTCCACGACCGAGATGTTTCGGGCCGTCATGGATCGTTTAGACACGCGTATGGATGGTCTTAGTACGCGTATGGATGGCATAGGGACGCGTCTAGAAGGGCGGATGAAGGTCCTCGAGCATCGGGCCGGGATTTCGGAGCAGTCCATTCAAGGCCTTGTTGGGAGGATTGCCGTCCTAGAGAGGGGCCCAGTAGCGGCGCAACCCGCGCCGACGAACGGCCAACAAGAGCCGGTGCAGCAACCCGTTGTGCCAAGGGCTCAGGTGGAGGATGTCGGGAGGCAACAGGCGCCTATAGTGGATGATTATGCCTCCGACAATGATCACGGGGGTAACGGTCGTCGTCATCAACGACGGAATCGTGATGACGAGGATGACGACCGCATTCTTAGGGGTGTGCGTGCGGACCCTCCCACTTTTAGCGGGTCCTTGGACCCTAGGGTGTATTTAGATTGGGAGGCCGGCATGGACCGGTACTTCGAGTGGTTTGAGATGACGGACCATCGAAGAGTCTGATACGCAAAGATGAAGTTGCAAGGGCAGGCCCAAACTTATTGGATCAATGTGGAGAGCCTGCTCAACCAGCGACGTCAACCCCAGATCGGTACTTGGGATGATATGAAAACCAAGCTGAGGGAGAAGTACCTTCCTGCCTCATATCGCCAACGTCTCATAGACAAGTGGCAAAGCATCTCCCAAGGGAACCGATCCGTGACCGAGTACACCGCCGAGTTCGATGAGTATTATTTGCGGTGCGGGGTCACGGAAGAGAGCACCATGACGATATCCCGCTTTCGGAGAGGTTTGCGGCCCAATTATCAATATGAACTCTTTCGCCGCAATGCCACCACTTTGGAGCAGGCATATCAGATTGCTCTCGAATTGGAGCAGTTCGAGGCTGAGTTTGAGTCACCCCACCGGTTGGGCTCTTTTCCCCTTCGTAGTGTCGAGTCCCGTGGCTCATCTGGCACGTATCCGAGGGCCCCCGTGGCTCGACCTCAGGAGCCTGCTCATCCCGAGCCGTTTGCTCCTAGGCCTCGTCCTCTACCCCCGAGGGACCTTCCTCGTCCCCAGCATCTTACGGCCCCACCCATAGTCCGTCCACCGGCACCCGCACCTCCTGCACGTCCTTTGTTGCCTACGCCTCCTATCCGTCGGGAGGATAAAGGTAAAGGACCTATGATTGGGGAGCCTAGTGGATCACGGCAGCAGTGTTATCGCTGCAATGGGTTTGGCCATTTCGCCAACCAGTGTCCCACCCGTCCATCTCTTCACATTGGGGACACACAGGCCGAGGATACCACCCCTACGGGCCTCGAGTTAGTCAGCTATGAGGCAGATGAAGAGTTAGCTGACGAGTACTATGAGATGGGAGGTGAGGCCCAGGATGCCCAGCAGTCAGACGATACCCACGTGGGGGTCGTCAGATGTATCCTCACCCAGCCACAGGTCAGTGATGACTGGCGTCGGACCACTATCCTTCATGTATTCTGTAGGCTGGGAAAGCAAATTTGCAAGGTGGTCATCGATAGCGGGAGTTGTATCAATGCAATCTCCACGAACGCTGTCACTCGTCTTGGTCTCACACCCGTAGACCACCCTTGCCCCTACCAGGTATCATGGGTGGATACCACTTCCATTTCGGTCAGGCTGCGGTGCTTGGTCCCGCTGCAGCTCCACTCCTACCGTGACGAGATCTGGTGTGATGTTCTTCCCATGGAAGTGGGAAGTATCATTCTTGGTAGGCCGTGGTTATTCGACCGAGATGCCACACTCCATGGTCGGTCGAACACCTGTACCTTCGACCACGATGGCCAGCGGGTCACCCTCCAACCCGTTCGGCCCAGGAGCCCATCTGTTAGGGGTCCTACTGGCCCTAGTACTCCGAAGCCTTCCGTTCCCGGGCCTAGTACCCCATCCCCAGCTCGGGCTATGACCGTTACCTCTGGCCCAGGAGAGCCCTCGACGAGGAGATTGATGATGATTAGCTCCCGGGAAATGGAGCAGGAGCTTAGTCAGGGCTGTCCGGTGTTTGCCATTACGGTCCGAGAGGTGGAGCGGGACTCCGAGGGTGAGCTCCCACCCGAGGTTGTTCCTATTCTGCAGGAGTTTGCTGATATTTTTCCCGATGAGCTTCCCGAGGGACTCCCACCCATGCGGGATATTCAGCATGCTATCGACCTTGTTCCGGGCTCTTCTTTGCCCAACCTTCCTCATTATCGAATGAGCCCCACGGAGCATGCCGAGCTTAAACGGCAGGTCGATGAGCTTGTGCAGAGAGGATCTGTCCGGGACAGCATGAGTCCATGTGCTGTACCCGCATTACTCGCCCCGAAGAAGGATGGCACGTGGAGAATGTGTATTGATAGTCGTGCCATCAACAAGATCACCGTGAAGTACAGGTTCCCTATTCCCGCCTGGATGACATGCTAGACATGATGGCAGGTGCCACTATCTTTTCGAAGATCGATCTTAAGAGTGGCTACCATCAGGTGAGGATTAGGCCAGGTGATGAGTGGAAGACCGCATTTAAGACCAAGGACGGTCTATATGAGTGGTTGGTCATGCCTTTTGGGTTGACCAATGCCCCTAGCACTTTCATGCGGCTCATGACTCAGGTCCTTCGACCTTTCATTGGAGTCTTTGTAGTGGTGTATTTTGATGATATCCTTATCTATAGCCGCACCACAGGGGACCACTTAGACCACCTTCGGCAGGTCTGTCTACTTCTTCGGCGAGAGCAGTTGTTTGCTAACCCACAGAAGTGTGCCTTCATGACACCTCAGCTTACCTTCTTGGGTTTCATTGTGTCTAGTACTGGGGTCTCCGCCGATCCGGAGAAGGTCCGGGCCATTGTTGAGTGGCCGGAACCCCGTACGGTTCATGATGTCCGCAGCTTTCATGGCCTTGCGACGTTCTACCGTCGCTTCATCCGCGGATTTAGCTCCGTCACCGCCCCGATCACGGATTGCATCCGTAAGGGCACATTTGTATGGACGAAGGCCGCATCTGCTGCCTTCAAGGACATCAAGGAGCGTATGACCCAGACACCTATCCTTCGACTGCCTGATTTCTCGAAGGTGTTTGAGGTCTCTTGTGATGCGTCGGGTGTTGGGATTGGAGGAGTTTTGAGTCAGGAGTCCCACCCGATCGCATATTTCAGCGAGAAGCTGAATGACGCGAAACTGCGATATTCCACGTATGATAAAGAATTCTACGCAGTTGTTCAGGCTCTTAGGCATTGGAGGCACTATCTTTTACATCAGGAGTTTGTCCTATACTCCGACCACGAGCATTGAGGTACCTCCATTCGCAAAAGAAGCTTAACTCGCGTCATAGTCGTTGGGTCGAGTATCTCCAGCAGTTCACCTTTGTGCTTAAACATAAGGCTGGAGTGGAGAACAAGGTGGCTGATGCCTTGAGTCGGCGAGCATGTTTGCTTACCACCATGAGTGCCGAGGTCATAGGGTTAGAGAAGATGAAGGAGGCCTATGTTGATTGTCCTGACTTCGGTCAGATTTTTACCACCCTCCAGGCCGGACCCTCGAGAGACCTTGATGAGTATGTGCTTCAGGAGGGTTACCTCTTTCGAGGTAGCAGGCTATGTGTTCCCCGAACTTCGGTTCGAGATTTCTTAGTGTGGGAACTACATGCGGGAGGTCTAGCCGGCCACTTTGGTCGGAACAAGACTATTGAGGCAGTGGAGCATCGATTTTATTGGCCGAGCTTGAAGCGCGATGTTGCTAACATCGTGGCTCAGTGCCGTACATGTGCTACGGCCAAGATGAAGAAGCAAAGCTCGGGCCTTTATACGCCTCTCCCGTGCCTGATGCCCCGTGGCAGGATGTTAGTATGGACTTTGTTTTGGGATTGCCACGTACCTCCAGGAAGCATGATTCGGTCTATGTGGTGGTTGACCGTTTCTCGAAGATGGCCCTCTTTATCCCTGCTCGAAGACTTCGGATGCTTCTAGGGTAGCCCGCCTATTCCTTACTCATGTGGTGTGCAAGTTCGGGTTGCCTCGCACTATAGTGTCTGACCGTGATGTTAGATTCACTTCCTACTTTTGGAAGACACTATGGCATATGATGGGTACTCACCTCAAGTTTTCCACTGCATATCACCCCCAGACAGATGGTCAGACCGAGGTGGTCAATAGGAGTCTGGGAGATCTTTTGAGGTGTCTAGTTAAGGACCGCATTGGGGATTGGGATCTCATCTTACCCATGGCTGAGTTTGCATACAATGATTCGGTGAATAGGTCTACCGGCATGAGTCCATTTGAGATTGTCACAGGTCGTAGGCCTAGGAAACCCGTTGACCTTGTCCCCATGCCTATCCATGCTAGAGTGTCGGAGTCGGCCGAGTCGTTTGCTAGGCATGTTAGGAGTTTGCATGACGACATCCGTCGTCACATTGAGGCCAGCAATGCACGGTACAAGGAGTTAGCCGATGCCCACCGACACCACCGAGAGTTCCACGAGGGCGAATACGTCATGATCAGGGTAAGACCTGAACGGTTTCCCTCTGGAACCGTTAAGAAGTTGCAAGCTCGCGGAGCCGGTCCATTCAGAGTGTTGAAACGCGTTGGATCCAATGCGTACGTTGTGGACTTGCCCGAGGAATATGGTATAAGCTCTACCTTCAATGTATCGGATCTTGTTGCATATAGGGACCCAGCGGTGATCCCTAGTGAGCCTTTTGAGCCATCTCCTCCCCTTGAGAGTGATCCCACACCTGAGTGTCCACTTCCACCTCCAGCCCCTTTTTCACGGCAGCGTGAGCATATAGATCGTATACTGGACGAGCAGGTGACAGTTACCAGGAGTGGATCTTACCCGCGCTACCTAGTGCGATGGAGAGGACGGCCCGCTACTGAGGACACATGGATCACACATGGCGAGTTGCAGCAGATCGATCCGGACCTTCTGGAGCGATGTAGGAGCGATGCCGACCCTTACTCGACAGGGTCGAGTTTCTCCCACCCGGGGAGAATTGGTGCGGACACCCGAGCAGTTGAGCGGCGCGACACGCCGAGCCACCGGTACCGCACACGGAGCACGACTCGAGCCACCTCAGCGTCCATCTGGCTCGGAGACAGCCTGGAGACTTCGCCTTGAGCCTCCCCATTTTTCATATTTAATTAGACTTTATTTGTGTGTAAGGTGTGTTTATTTCATTTTATACGGTTTGCAATTATGAGTGTACGAGGGGCTTATTTGTAAAATGGGACCCCTGGGTCCCATGGGACCCCCAGGCCCCCTCCCATTGGTCCATATCAGCCTTGTGGGGTTGGTCAACATCCAAGGTGGACATCTAGAAGCCTTGACTAGTCAATTGTCCACATGGGGGACAAGGGACCAAAAAGGTCAACATTTCCAACCAAACCCACCTACCATGTTCCCCCCTTGGTCAAGGTGTGCCCCCCTCCCCATTTGTTTAATATTTTTGTTGTGTTTTGGTCACACTCCATCCCAACCCTCCATTCCCATCCCCTAGATCCAATGGTTGTGGATGGATGTGAGATGTAACCTATTTAAGCTTGTATTTTCCATTTTAGTAGAATTAATGCATTTGAATTGGAAGAAAATCCCTTGAGCAAGGCTTAGGCCGCCCCTCCCTATCCCCTTGAAGCTGTGAAGGCTTCCTTCTGGTGGTGAGACTCCACCCTATCAGTTCCGGTCGCCGCCGCCGCCGCCACGAGCCGCCACCGCACCGCCATCGTCTTCATCGGAGTTCTGCCCGCGCAGTACCACAGCAACGTCCACGAAATTCCCCATCAACCAAGAGCTCATATCGACCTGGGAATTTTACTGGATGTTCCAGAGGTGTCAAGAACTATCCACGAATTTTGGTTTGTCATTCAGATCCTGTTTCATAATTTTATATTTTCGTCCACTCTTCCACTTCGGTTATGCCAAAGTTCTATCTAGGTTCATATCCTCCCTGCGTTTCAAGTCTTAGGTCCACTTTTTGATTTTTTTTGGTTCGCCCAATTTTACTGGGTGTTCCTTTCATCCACCCCTTCATCCACCAATTTTTTTTAATTTTTGGTTCGTCCATTTCATATTTTCTAAAAATCGTTCTCAGTCCCAGCTACAGTTCTATCCCCCAGTTCTTAGATCCGACCACCAGCCACCCCAAAACTCATAGTAACTCACCACCACCTCCAAATCAAATTCCAAAAATAGTCCCAGTTCCGTGGTTTGATCCCCTACAACTTTGAAGAAGAGCTCAAGAGCTGAATCAGAGGTTTACTAGGAGGTCAACGGTGGTTCTCAGGAAACTCATATGTTGATCTGATATTTCGGTTACTGTACAATAGGGGCTTGTAAATTCAATAAAGTTCTGATCCGACCAGATCCAGCAGATCTATTTGGGTCTAGATTGAAGCATTTCAAGAGAGCTTTCCAACGATAGCTCATGCGTCCAGATCCGACATCGGGATTGCTCGCAGCGGCCATTTTTGTCGGAGCGCGCGCCGGAAGACAGCAACCAAAATCCGTGGATAGCTAGTTCAAAGCTTGGGAATCGGGACCGATCGACCCCCGATCGGTGTTCCCGGCCGACCGCCGCCCGTGGAGGCGCGCCACCAGGGGTCCCCATCATAGTGGGTCCCACCCCCGCAAATCCGAAGGACAGCGCCATCTGTGGGTCCCGCGGGCCCGCAGAACCCACCGTTCGGAAAGCACGAAAACGCGGAGTTCGGCACCGCCGGGCGACATCAAGATGCTGCCCGTCAACCCGAGTTGAGTGATTCCCGGGCTCCACATGTGACCTTTTACCTCCCTGCGTGGAGTGGATCAAATCATTGTACTGTTGTAAAATTATTTAACCGGGGATCCGTAATTCGGCCGGGGTTGTCTTCGCCACGTCGGGTGCGTGGAGGTAAAGTCTTAACTTTTTGGCGTTCATTTGCTTAGCTAGTATACGGTCTTTTGCCGCTGCCGAGAGTGTAGGTACTAGCCCGTGTGTCCATGTCACCGCTGTGAGAGTGAGAGTGACCCGTCCCGCGACTCGATCCGAGTCCGGAAGTTGAGTCGGACTACCCTTGACCTCCGTCGGTTCCTTAACCGCGCACGGTCCGCGCTTTCCCTCGCTTGGGACGACGAGTGAGCTTCCACTTCTGTTAGCGATGTTTTGCCACTAAGAGCTCGTAGTGTCGGGCTTAGTGTCTCCCTGGTGTGTGCTGCTGGTCGCGTCTTCATCTAGAGTCCGAGGGTGGCACCTAATAGTGTCATCTCCCGTGTCCGTCCCAAATCAATCGTCCTCTTTTTATCAGTTCCGGCGGCGCTTACAGGGGGGCGAGATGGTGGACGGATGGGGGCATCATGCATCCCTACCGCCCATCCCTTCCTGCTCGCCCCATGGATGGGAGAATCAAATTGCCGACCATTATCACTTACTATCACCCAGGAGATGCCGAAACGACAAATGATCGAATTCCAGAAGAAATTCCAGACGACTGTCTCGGTGATCCTTGCTGTGGCTTCGGCCCCGATCCACTTAGTGAAGTAATCGATGGCAACGATAATGAACTTCTTCTGGGCCTGGGCCGTGGGGAATGGCCCGAGGATGTCGATTCCCCAGCGAGTGAAAGGATAAGGCTTGGCTAGGGTGACGAGCTCCGTTGCTGGCTGATGGACCAAGTGGACAAATCGCTGGCACGGGTCACAGTGTTGTGTGTAGGTCGAGAAGTCGCACTGCAGAGTGGGCCACCAGTAACCTAGCCGTAGCAAGATCCTGGCGAGCGACCTACCTCCTAAATGCGCTCCGCACAGACCTTCGTGAACTTCTTCGATCGCTCGGTTGGCTTCGTCGGTGCTGAGGCACTTCATGAGAGGACCGGAGAAGGATCTCCGGTAGAGAGCGCCATCCAGAGTGACGAACCGTCGAGCTTGGTACTTCAATCTTCGGGCTTCCTGAGGGTCGGGAGGCTCCTGAGAGTCTTGAAGCCACGACAGATAGGGGGTACGCCAGTCGCTTGGGGAGGCCGAGTCAACAGCTAGGAGCTCTGAATCGATGCTTGGCCGCTCTAGCTCTTCGAGAAGGATCGATCGAGTGCCCTCGGGGTCAAGAGAGGAGGCTAGCCGAGAGAGGGCGTCCGCTCAGGAGTTTTCCTCCCGAGCTATTCAGACTACCTCAAAACTCTCAAACTGTTGTGCCACGGTCTTGACCAGCTGGAGGTATTTGATCATCGGTGCTTCTCGAGCTTCATAACTGCCGTTGACCTGGCTAGCGACTAGTTGGGAGTCAGTGTGAATCCTTACTCGCTCAGCCCCCAACCGTCGGGCCATGCGGACCCCCGATATGAGGGCCTCATACTCGGAAGCGTTGTTAGATGCTTGGAAGTTGAACTTCAGGGCGTACTGTAGCTCTGCTCCTTCGGGGGACTTCAGGAGGATCCCGACGCCGCTCCCGGCTGAGTTGGAGGATCCGTCGACGAACAGTTCTCAGGTTGGCCCGGGCACGGACGGAGATCTTTCTTCAGTCGGGATGGTGCTCTCGACGATGAAGTCAGCGAGCGTCTGGCCTTTGATAGCCGAGCGAGGCTGATACGATATATCGTAGGCCCCAAGCATGATGGCCCACTTGACGAGGCGTCCCGAGGCTTCAGGGTGAGTGAGGATCCTCTTCAACGGTTCGCCGGTCAACACGGTGATGGAGTGCCCTTGGAAATAGGGTCGGAGGCGCCTGGCCGAGGTAACCAACGCTAGCATGAGTCTCTCGGTTGCGGGGTACCTTCTTTCGGCCTCGTTGAGCACCTTGCTGGTGTAGTAGACCGGTCTCTCGACTCCCGAGTCATTTCTGACTAGGACCGAGCTAACTGTAGATGGAGTCGCCGAGAGATAGAGATGCAAGGTTTCACCTGATACGGGCTTGGAAAGCACCGGTGGCAAAGCCAGGAACTCCTTAAGATTGGCAAACACTTTTTGGCATTCCTCGTCCCACGCGAATGTAGCAGATGCCATTTTAGGCCCCCTCAACAGTTTGAAGAAGGGTAGGCATCATTCAGCCGCGCGAGATAGGAATCTGCTGAGCGCGGCTATGCGCCCAGTAAGGCATTGAACATCTTTGATGCAGGTGGGTGGGCGCGTGTCCAGGATGGCCTAGACCTTATCGGGGTTGGCCTCGATCCCACGCTGGGTGACTAAGAAGCCCAAGAACTTCCCGGACCTTACTCCGAAGGTGCACTTGGCAGGATTGAGCTTCATGTTGTACTTCAGGAGGGTGTCGAAGGTTTCCTCTAGGTCGGCAAAGTGGTCCTCGGCCTTAGGGGTCTTCACGAGCATGTCATCAATATAAGCCTCGACGTTCCGATCGAGCTGTCCCTCGAACATATGATTGACCAGCCTATGGTATGTGGCTCCAGCGTTCTTCAACCCGAAAGGCATCCGGGTGTAGCAGTGTACGCCGAAGTCAGTGATAAAGGCGGTCTTCTCGATGTCTTCGGGGTGCATTCTGATCTGATGGTAACCTGAATAGGCATCTAGGAAGCTGAGTATCTTGTTGTCCGAGGTTGAGTCAACCAGTTGGTCGATGCTCGGTAATGGATAGCAGTCCTTTGGAGTAGCCTTGTTCAAGTTGGTGAAGTCCACGCACATTCGCCACTTTTCCGAAGCTTTTGGCACCAGGACAACGTTAGCCAGCCACGTCGGGTACAGGGTCGGTCTAAAAAGACCTGTCTTTTGCCCCTTGGTGACTTGCTCCTTGATAATCATCTGCTTCTCTGGCGCATGCTTCCTTCTGTGTTGTTGTACGGGCTTCATGGTTGGGTCGAGGTTGAGCTTATGCATCACCATTTCCTCCGGTACCCCAGGGAGTTGATCATCAGACCATGCGAAGACTCGGATGTACGCGGAAAGAAACTCTTTGTATTGCTGTTGAGCTCCAGATGTCAGGTCGGCTCCGATCTTTACTCCTAGGGTCGGGTCGTCGTTTAGGAAAACCGCTAGCAATTCACCTCCAGGCTCGGCGGTTGCGGATTTTTCCTCGACTTCTCGAGGGCCCTTGTTCTTCCCGTCCGGCCTTATGGCTTCAACCGAGATATTGTAGCACCTTCTGGCGATGGCCTGGTTGCCTCGGACTTCCCCCAACCCATTTTTGGTGGGGAACTTCATCTTTTGGTGATAGGTAGAAGGCACCGCTTTCGTTCGGCTGAGAATTCCCCGACCGAAGATTACGTTGTATGCTATCATACCTTTAATCACTATGAAGTCCACCATGACTGTAACGGTTTTGGGTGGGGTGCCGAGAGTAACCGGCAGGCTTAGGGCTCCCTCGGGATAAGTGGCCTGGCCATTGAACCCGCAAAGAGGGGTCCGGATCGGGCGGAGTCTAGATGGATCCTCCCCCATCTTAAGGAAATATTCATAGGATAATACATCAGGGGCACTTCCATTGTCAACTAGAATCATGTCTACGTTACAATGGTTTATTGTGGCCGATATGACTAGGGCGTCATCATGCGGGGTGCTTAGCCCTTCCAGGTCTTGGTCGGAGAAGACTATGACCTGGGGCTCACTCGGCGGGGCCCTGGGAGGCTCGATGGCTCAGGTCGCCCGCTCAGCATGACGCTTCCTTCCTCGGCCGCTGTCTCCTCCTGATGCAGCTCCTCCGGTGATGACGTTGATATGGACCCCTTGGGGGGCATTGTCGATTTCCTCTGGGGTGCCTCGGTCTTCTTTGTGCCGGGCCACGAACCGGGAGAGGTGCCCCTGACGAATGAGACGCTCGATCTCGTCCTGGAGCTGATGGCAGTCGCCAGTGTGATGTCCGTGGTCGCTGTGGAACAGGCAGTGCTTGCTGCGACTGCGATTCTTCAACCTCATTGGCTCGGGTTGGCGGAGGAGGCCCGAGCCTTTGATGTCCTCGTAGATCTCGTAAATCGAAGTGGTTAAGGGGGTATATCGCTCGTACTTCCGTGATGGTTCCTTACGTTCCCCGTCTTGGTTCCGCCTTTTCCCTGGGCCCGAGTTTGGCTCGGGTGCCCGCTTCTTGTTCCCCTCCCGACCCAAGCCGGTTGCGTCTCGGCATGCGCTGAGCACTTCTTTGCACTCGGCATGACGCAATGCCAGAGTCACTAGCGCAGCAAGGGTCGAGGGAGGGTGGAGGACAAGCTCGCGGCGGAGGTTCTCATCGCGGGTGTCCTCGGTCAGCGCAGTTATGGCCGAGGCGATGTCCAAGTGGGTGATCCTCAGGGCTTCCGATTTGAATCGGGTAATGTAAGACCGAAGTTTCTCCCCTTGTGCCTATTTGAGGGCCAAAAGCCCCGCTACCGACCCTGGGGGACCGCTGCTGGCGAAACTCTCCTTGAATACTCGCCCGAATTGCTTGAAGTCCCAGATGGATCCGGGGGCGAGGGCTCGGAACCATGCTTGGGCACCTTGGACCAAGGTGGTCACAAAGGCTCGGTATTTGATGGCGTCGGACGCTCCATGAAGGGTCATCAGGGCGTCGAAGCTGTCAAAGTGATCAGCCGGGTCGCCCTGGCCGTCATAGAGCTTGAAGGTCAGGATGGAGGTTCTAGGAGATACCTCTGCCATCAAGATATAGTCGGAGAATGGGGTTTCTCCTCGTCCTCCGTGGGGGAGTCTTTCTATAGGGCGCGTAGGGCGCGCTCCTGCTCTACGAAACGCCTCTCGAATTCTCGCAGTCGGAGGGATAGTTCCGGCTGCCGTTGCACCGTTGGGCTGGGGGGGCTATATTGGCATTCCCCAGGGACTTCGGTCTCTGCGTTCGGACGGCGTGCCCCATGTCTTCCCTTCTTCGGCATGGACGAGGCTTCTTGCTCTAGAGGGGGGGCTTGTGAAGGTCCTCCTGACCTGTTGCGGATGAGCTGCTGTCCTCGGAGGGTGAAGCGGCCTCCGGTGGTGTGCTGGGAAACGTTCTCGCGGGGAGGGCTCTCTGGAGGGGCGCGTGACCTTCCATCTCTGGCCACCTAGGTCCTCATGAGTTCCACGAGGACGTCCAGTTTTGCATTGAGGGCTTGGAAGGCGTCAACGCCACCGTTAAGCGGCAGCCCTACCGCCGCAAGGGGAGGGGGCGGTAGCCCTACCGCGGGGGGAGGGGGCGGTCCGTCGGCGGGAGTGCTGGCACCGGAGGGGGGATTTTCGGAGGCTTGAGAGGGGCCTTCCCCCGCCGCCACCATGGCCTTTCCCCTGTCGCCGGCGTACCTCCTCCCTGAACTTCTTCACACCATACTGGCTCTTTGGTCGTTTCCCACAGACGGCGCCAGATGAAGGGGCGTGATCTCGTGCGGCTCCTAAGCTGGGAGGATGATCACCGAATAGTGAACTGTAGAGAAAGGGAAACGGATCAGAGGGCCCAGGGATGGTTCCCTGGGGAAAACCCTCCGATGCTTAAGTCAATAGAGCAATGGTGGAAGATATGGAGGGAGGTAGAAAGAGGTGCACGAGATCCCCCAACACCAAGGTGGTGAAGTGGTTTCTGCTTAGGGGATTTTAGGCGTGTATTGCCCTTATCTTTCATTGGAGGGAGTCCCTGATTTATATAGTGTGCTCACCTTATGAGTCCCGTAAGCTAAGGAGTTTCAGGCGGGAGTTACGTCCTCATCGTGGGATCTTCATAGCCTTGAGGGATAATGGGTCTCTTATCCTCATAAACTCCTGCTCATAAAGGGCTCTCAACGGCAGCGTGGATAAGCAATCGTCGGTCGGTCCAAGCATAAAAGGTGCCAACCCTGTCCGGGTGATGGACATCGCTCGGATGAAGATAGGTCGGAGTGGGCGCTGAGCGCTTGCCTCTATCCCGATGAGGGGATAACTTGGGCATGGGTCTTCCTCCGTTCTGACCGACGCTCGGGCCTTCCGAGCCTTAGGGCCGCCGAGGAAGGGTGAGATCCCGAGTAATCTTATTGGACTTTTTAGCCTAAGTGGGCCCTATGGGGCTGTCACTTGGATGAGCTGAGCCTCATTTGGTCCTGATGGACCTGGTTTGTCTGCTCTTAGATGGGCTACAAAAATCCCCCTCTCCACCTGCCGTTCCTCACACGCCACTCCAGCCAGGGCTAGCTGTCGACGGCCCGACAGCTCCCTCCCATTCGGGGTTTCCTCCTCAAGTCTCCGGGAGACATCTCCCTCACCAGTGGCAGGCACCTCCCAAGGAGCTCGCCCAATCGCTCCTCAACAGGTTCAATAGAATGGACAAACATTTTCAGAATCTGAAGAAAATGGTGGATGTAAAATCCACCCCGGAAGTTGCTTTGCCAATCCTTCCGGTGATCCATCTTCCTCCCTCTGAAATGCCTACGTATCGTAGGTACAATGGCACTGGAAACCCCTTTATTCATCTCAAGGACTTCATGTATGAATTCTCCTATTGGTAAAATGATCAGAGATCCCTGGCATACCTCTTTCGGATATCATTGGACGGTCCTGTGCTAGAGTGGTTCTATTCTTTGGAGCCCGACGAGGCCGAGAATTTTGATACAGTGCAAAGAAGATTCTTGCAAAAGTATCGGGATAGGGTTGGTCCCTCTCTTTCCATTACCGACCTAGTGGCCGAGAAAATGAGGCCCGACGAAGACTTTGTCCGTTATGCTGACAGATGGAGGTCTCTGGTGGAAAGGATAAGAGATACCCTCTCAGAGCCTGAACCAGTAAAGATGATTGTGTCCAATGCAACCCCACAGTTCATGCACGTCCTGGCCATGAACAAGCTTACCACAATGGAAGAGCTCTATGAGTAGGCCCGGTATATCCAGACCCAGTTAAAAGACTCCCCCATTATGCACATGTTTGAGCCGCCGAAGCCCAAGGTGGTCAGGAAGACCGGCATTGGTGTCCCAAGTGGAGCGACAGAAGGGGTCGTAACAAATGAGCAAATAAGTGCAGTCAACAACGCCAACTATGCAGCCAACCCAAGACCTCCACAATTGTCCTGACTTCCCCTCCAGCAAGGTCCTTTCCCCTCTCGTCCTCCACCCGAAAAAAATCCATCCCAGAACAATATGCCTCAACCATTTCAACCCCAGCAACAACACCGGCCCCAGCAACAACAACCACCACCTCAGTACCACCAGGTTCCACCCCCAGGGAATTATGGCCCCCCACAGCAACAAAGGAGGCCGATTGGCCCCAAGAGAGCCTATTACCCACCATTGTCAAAAACTTTGATAGATATTTTTAGCGCCCTCATGGCCTCAAACACCCTCATCCTACCCAAGGAAAGGCTCGCGTGGCCCCCGAATGTTGATACCTCCAGATACTGCATCTACCACAGGCAGCCAGGACATACAGTAGATAAATGTTTCCAGTTTAAAGATTACATCTACGATATGAATGATGAAGGTGAAATTGACTGAGATGAAATGAGGTGATACATCGCCACTCTCAAAGTCAGGAGACCTCCTCCTAGGCCACAGTTTCAACAACAACAGCAACTACAACAGCAGCCGCAGCTACAACCACAGCAACAACAACAGCCTCAGCAGGCCCAACCACAACAACCCAACATGGGCATAATCCAGAATCCATTACCGGAGCATCAACAACCCAATCACCAAGTTAACCCCATCTCCTCCTTCCCGGAAGTCGGGAGGGAGCAGGTGTGGCACCCAGAAAGTACCTCCGTTCTTGCTACCGTAAACTCTATCGTCAGGCAACCCCCTCGCCTTGCCCGGGTAGCACCTCTCTCTAATCAACCCGCATCGCAACCTATAGTTCGGCCTTCACCATTTCCATAGCCATTACGTCCTCTCATCCGCACCCTTCCCACTA
Source organism: Amorphophallus konjac (assembly GCA_022559845.1). Lineage (NCBI taxonomy): Eukaryota > Viridiplantae > Streptophyta > Magnoliopsida > Alismatales > Araceae > Amorphophallus > Amorphophallus konjac. Next base: position 14,649,773 of record CM040119.1, on the reverse strand, counting down.
ACCCGCCAATGACCTATCAGCCAACGACCTCCACTATGCCCTCACACCCTCTCATCTTCTCTCACCCCTCCATTTTGCCATCCACCCCTACTACACCTACACTTATGCCTTCCAAACCTCTTATCATCCGCCAGCCGTACGTGACCCCGCCTACCTCCATCGTGCCTCCACTAACGCCCGCAAAACCACTCATCACCCACCATCCATCTCAGAACTATTATCGATCTCAAGCCTTACCCACTTCCACTTCGCCTCCACCTCTACCTTCCAAACCCCTTACCCTCCATAACCCATATGATATCCCCTCTACCTCCACCATGCCTCCACCTAACAAACCCTTCATCAGAATCCCTACTCCCATCATTACCCCGGCTTCATCAACCATCCCTCCACCGCTACCTCTCAAACCTCTGTTAAAACCCACAACTACCCCCATAGAGGTGCAAAAGCCGCAAGCAATGGTGCTCCGGAGTGGAAGGATCTTTCACAGGGTTTTCCCCCAGAACAGTCAGAACCCCGACCAGGCTCAACCAGCGAAGGACAATGGAGAACAACCAGAAAAATCCATCCCTGGAACACAGTATGATTTGTTGAAATACTTGGACAAGACGCCTGCTCGGATCTCCATCCTTGAGCTACTTCAGAGATCCACATCCCATCAAACAGCCTTAATGGAATATCTTCAAAAGGTCATGGTGAATGAGGACCTCCCTGTAGAGAAGATTTCGGCCGTTCTGACGTCGACGGACACACAGCCAGCCATTGTATTCCACAACCACGAGCTCGCCCCCAAAGAAGCTCGAAAGTATGCGTTGTGTGTTTCAATAAAAATCAATGGGGTGTCCATACACCCGTATTTGGTGGACACGGGCGCATCCATAAATGTGATCTCCATGAGCACCCTTCAGTTATGTGGGGTCGGTGAGGAACAGATAAGACCGTCTTCAATCACAGTCACAGCATATGACAATAGCAAAAGGCCACCACAGGGAATGATTGTCATGAAGAATTAGGCCCTTCGTTGGTCTCTACAGAATTCCATATCCTTGACATGGACCCAACATTTAAGGCTATACTGGGTCGCCCCTATATTGAAGCCATGGATGTTGTACCCTCCACCAACCACCAATGCCTAAAGTTTCCATACAAGGGGAGGATTATTAAAGTGATCAGTACGCCTGCCCTTCATTCAGTGGATGCTATTAACATCTCTCTGCCATCTGTTTGGCCGTCTCATCGGCCCATATTGTCGCTACTGGATGTATACGACCCATCCCGCATTCCGCCAACACCAAAGAAGCTACTTTCGGTACCAATGTCACGTCTCCCTTCTCATTCTAAAGGATGGGAGATAATGAGGAATATCGACTATCAACGGGGCAAAGGCTTGGGCGCACAATTACAAGGAAGGCTGAAACCATTAAAGGAAAAAAGGTTGGGCCACAAGTTTGGCCTAGGCTTTGAAGGATCGCTCGAGGCAGATGAGAAATCCCTCACGTGGACCCTATCCTCTCACTTCAAGAAGGGGCCCGTTGTTCAAATGGGGGATTACCCGCAAGAAACACATGAAGGATCGCATGTTGTATACTTGGCTGAAAAATGTTCAAGAGCCGCTAAGAGAGGCAAGATTAAGGAATCGGAATGCGAATGGAGCAAGTGGTTCGACATACAAGATATTTCCATTGCATTAGAGAGAATGTTCTCGCCCCCGCAGGTGGAAGGGCTGCCATTGATCTCTGAAACGCCAGGGGATACCACTACTATTGCCCGAATTCCAAACCATCCTCGCCAAGAGGACTCTGTCACCGACGGATCTTCATCCGTCATCAACATTGCCATCAATGGCTCATTAGCCGTCATCTTCTCCATTCACTCACCTCAGCTCTTGTTGCTGTCTTCTTTCTGGGCCAGGCGGTTGCCTGACGATCTTCCCATGTCCCCTTCTCTACTTACATACCTACGTGGGTTTGTCAACCCGCGCCAGGTTTTCAACCATGATTTGCTCTATAAGCCTCCCAACCCTTTAGCCATAATCACTTTTCCTCCTCCTCCGATTTCTTTTCATTGCTTTGTCATCAAAAATGAAAACGAAAAAAAAATGTCAATTTTCAAACGCCTCAACAACACATCTTCGTTGAGGAAACCTTCTACATCTCCCACGAGTGTGTCCAGACCTACGGGCCACTCGTCCAAGGTCCTATGAGCGACCTTTTCTACCCCTCCTCTGGGGGGTCCTTCCCTGTACATTCTTTGGCATCTTCTTTAGCCTCTCCTTCATCCGTAGGACAGCTCAGTCAACCTAGGAATAATGGGTCAAGGGTAGCACCCAAAAGTAAATCCAAGGGTAAGCAGATCCCTTGTCGATTCCTTCTAGATCTAGCCAGTAGGTGTCGGGCGTGCCTATCCATTCCTCAATTTCTAGAAAATCCCACCCGACTGCCAGAGATAGATTGCGAAGAGAATTGCACAATTGATGAAAGGTATGGAGTCTATGAGCTCACAGATGAAGAATGCCCGATTGAAGAAGATGATGAAGAATATGAGGATGCGGCCGGCGCATATGCTAGTGGGATGAAGAGATTCGATGAGCCGTCAGCCGCCATAAAAGAGTCCACCAAAGAAGTCAACTTGGGAACTGAGGAAGACCCTAGGATCATCCTCATAAGTGATAATTTGCCATCATTTGAAGAAGAGTCATTAATTGAAGTTCTCAAAGAGTATAAGGACACGTTTGCATGGAGTTTCGAGGATATGTCAGGTCTGGATTCCACCTTGGTCGAACACCGCTTAACTCTAAAACCAGGGTCTGTCTCGGTAAAACAAAGGTTAAGGCGTTTCCACCTTCAGATGGCTTTGAAAATGAAAGAAGAGGTCGACAAGCTCCACAAAGCCAAGTTCATTAGAGTCGTCTTTTATCCTCAATGGGTGGCGAACATTGCCCCGGTCATGAAGAAGGATGGAAAAGTCAGGATTTGCATCGACTTCCGGGACCTTAATCGCGCGTGTCCAAAGGATGATTTTCCCTTACCTCACATTGATGTGTTAATCGATAACATGGCAGCTATGAAACCCTCTCATTTATGGATGGATTTTCGGGATATAATCAAATTCGTTTGACAGAAGAGGATCAGGAGAAGACATCATTCACTACACCTTGGGGAACATATTGCTACGTGCTCGTGCCGTTTGGGTTAAAGAATGCCGGAGCTACTTACCAAAGAGCTATGATGGCCATATTTCATGACATGATGCATATATATCTGGAGGTGTATGTGGATGATTTATTGGTGAAATCAAGAACTAGGGCAGAACATCCGAGAGTCTTGGCTAAGGCCTTGCAGATATCAAGGGAGTTTCAATTGAAAATGAACCCGAATAAGTGTGTGTTTGGCGTATCATCGGGCAAATTACTGGATTTCATTGTGAGTAAAAGGGGGATTGAGATAGATCCCAACAAAGATAAAGCCATCAGGGATATGCCACCTCCCAAAAATTTGAGGGAAGTTCAAGGTTTGATTGGGAGGTTGCAATTCATTCGTCGGTTTGTGTCTCAGCACTCACAAAGGTGTACAACTTTCTACGAGTTGACCAAGCAAGGAGTAGAACTCTATTGAGATTCTAAGTGCCAGAAAGCTTTTGAAGGATTAAAGGAATACCTGGCTAATCCACCCGTTCTCATTCCACCCAAGCCTGAAAAATCGCTGATCCTTTATATCTCAGTCTTGGATGACTCCGTGGGGCCGTCCTCGCACAAGCCGATGAAGAAGGCAAGGAATGGGCAACCTATTACTTGTCTAAACTCCTCAATCCCTGTGAACAGAAGTACACGGCCATGGAGAAAACCTGTGCTACCCTCGTTTGGGTAGTGCAGAAATTGAAGCACTACTTCTTGGCTCATGAGGTCTATTTGATTGCCCGCATGAACCCTATCAAGTTCCTCCTGAAAAATCTGTCCTTGCTGATAGGCTAGCACGCTGGCAGAGTTTCCTCTCTCAGTTTGACATCACCTACATCCATAAAAAGGTAATTAAATGCTATGCTATAGCCGAGCATCTCGCTCATCATCCTCTCCCCAAGTTCGATCCTGTCCAATCAGAGTTTCCAGATGAGGAACTAATGTCCATCACCCAATCCGACGAGCCCATGTGGACATTATATTTTGATGGAGCTCTGAATTCCCAAAGGAAGGGTATTGGCATTGTCCTCCTGACGCCCGAAGGCATTACCATCCCAGAGGCGTTTCATCTCGTATTCCCAGTCACCAACAACATTGCTGAATATGAGGCTCTTCTAGCTGGTCTGGAACTAGCCCATTCTTTCTATATCACCGAATTGTGAGATGTGGGTGATAGTCAACTTGTGCTCCACCAGGTGCTTACCAAATATCGCACCCTCGATCCCAAGCTCAAGCCCTATCAGGAGCTGGTCTCCGCTTATGCCAAATTGTTCACCAAGTTGATCTTTATTCATGTTCCTCGTGAACAGAACATTCTGGCCGATGCCCTCGCCTCCTTGGCGTCATCTTTTAAATTCCCTTTAGGTGCATGGTCTAAATCCATCACCATCTACAAACATCTTGTCCCTGCCGTTCAAGACCCTTACCTCTTAAAGATCAAAGAAAGAGTCTTACGGAAGGTTCAGGAAGGAGAAATTCTTGAGAAGAGGGAAATCATGTTGGCAGAAGTCGAAGAAGAACTGGCCGATAAGGAGAAACCTTGGTTCTATGAAATTGTCAAATATTGTAAAGATCAGTCTTATCCTGAAGGAGCCACCACAGAAGACAAGAAAGCCATAAGCAGGGTGGCCCAGAAATACACATTGATTAGAGGTCTACTGTACAGGAGAAGCCTTACTGGTGTTCTATTAAGATGTCTTGATGACGATGAGGTCTGGAAATGTTTAGAAGAAGCACACTCAGGTGTGTGCGGTGGCCACGTAAATAGCCAAATGCTCGCTAAGAAGATCATTAGGCAAGGCTTTTACTGACCCACTATGGAAGAGGATTGTGCTGTTTATGTCCGTAGGTGTGTCAAGTGTCAACTTCACGCCGATAAAATTCATTCCCCATCTTCCTCACTTCACCCGATATCCTCCCCATGGCCTTTCTCCATGTGGGCATTCGACATCATTGGCCCCCTAGGTGATCCCAACTCCCTCACCAAGCAGAAATCTTTCATCCTCACTGCGATGGAGTACTTCACCAAATGGGCCGAAGCTGAAGCTTACGCGAAAATCAAGGCGTCAACATTCTGCAAGTTCATCAGGAAGAACATCCTCACCAGGTTCGGCATCCCAAGCACAATCGTCACCGACAATGGGTCACAATTCATTTCTCAGGACCTTCAAGACCTCTGCAAAAGGTACGTAATTGTATTGCATCATTCATCACCTTATTATCCACAAGGTAATGGCCAGGCAGAGGCCACCAACAAAACATCGATCAAATTTATAAAGAAAACATGCGAGTCTAGTAAGTTCTCAGATTGGCCAGAAAAGCTTATCGAAGCTCTGTGGGCCTATCGCACTTCGATCCGTACCCCCACCGGACAGACTCCGTTTGCCCTTACTTATGGGATGGAAGCGGTAGTCCCATACGAGACTCTGATTCCTTCTCTCAGGATACAATTGGATAAGGAATTTCCCCTCGATGAACGTCGTAATTCACTCCTTGCCTAATTGGAACTCTTAGACGAGAAGCGGCTGGCCATTACCGAGCATGCACGTGTTTATCAAAATAGACTCGCTCGCTTTTACCAAAAGAAACTCATTGAGAGAAAATTCAAAGTCGGCGAGATGGTCGTAAAAAGAATTTTTGTCAAACCTGGAGGGCCGCGTTCTAAACTTCAACCCAATTGGGAAGGACCATATGTGGTTCAGGCTGCGTACCCCGGCAACGCCTACAAGCTAGTCAATACCAAAGGAATCGAGTTATCCCACCCCTGGAACGGGCTTTATCTTAAGAAATACTACCCTTAGATAAGTGTAACAACTGGCATGGTACGAGAACCATCGGAGTTGGAAATTCACTCTTCGGTCTTTGTAGTCTAACTCAGGGTTAACCTGTGCATACTCCCACACCTAGCTTTCGGGATCAAACGAAGCAGAACTCGAGGGAAGCTTCAAAAAAAAGAACAAAAGAAAAAAAAACAAAAAAAAGAGAGTGCCTAGTGTTCATCATACAGTCAAGTCTTTGCATCTGTCCTTCATGTAGGATAGGACCCATTAAGGCTCGGTAGGTCTCGGATCTTGGTCTGCCAGAACCGTGGAGATTCCTGTCCGGTCATGTCGGCTTACGCCCACTAAAAGAAGGCAACATGCACACACACAGTTGTTTTAGCCAAAAGTTGGTAGTATTGCTTATTGTGGGACTGTACTCGAAGGTCTCCAGGAAAATCGTAATCTTTGTTCTTTTCTTTCTCGACCCAATGAGACAGCCGGCGCCCTTAAAACACTGAGCATAAGGGAACCAAAATACCATACTCGGAAGGCGAGAGTAGGATTAATCTCCTCGAACTCGAGTCAGAGCACGAGAAGAGGGCAGTGTCCCCGCAGGCATACAAGAGGGATTCCTACATATCAAATCATCATGTCTCCCTAAAAAAAAATCAAAGTCAAATGAAAGCCTGGTCGTGGCCGTGCCTGAGTTTAACAAGCGAAACCCCTTAAAACAAAAGCTAAATTCTCACAAAGGGGCAGCGTAATTCTGTTCAAGGTTTGGTCCGAAGTCGTCCAAAAGGGAAAGGTCGAGTAGGTCCCGGTTAGCTCGTCGGGTTAACGGTTTTGCCGGTCCTCTTGGAAGGTTTCCCCCACCGCACTCTTCTTTCTCCCCTCAAAGATGAAAGCTCAGTGAAAATCCTGAAAGGCGCGCCCCGCTAAGGCAAGCAACCTCGTTTTAACAAAACACACATATAGTTATCTACTTCGAAAAGTAAAAGCCATCGCCGTGAAGGAGTCTCGGTGTTTCTGTCCGGTCAAGACCTCTATCTACCGCCTTGGTGGCTTCGTACCTCAAACTCGGGCTTAGGTCAATGCAAGCGCGTCACCAATAGGTGCGACGGCGTCTAATTCTGGGTCAGCGTCGCGCGGTTGGCCATTAGGGTTCAGGGTGTTTCATCATATACCATCTAGAGTTGTGAGGAAATAGACCCGGGTTGGGTAAATCTTTTACCTCGAACACTCTTTCGGTGTATCCTTGCGGTCGGAAGCAACTGAGAGCCTAAACATGGCATGACGGTTTTGTCATCAGGTTAAGTCTTAACCGGCAGGATTATCATTTGAGGAGTCGAGGGGCCCAAATCGATCTAGATGTCCACACAGGATACCTGGGAGGTTAGTAAGAAACCCTATCTTCATAAGAGTCAGGTGCCATAAGAATGGTCACCAAGCATTAGATCTCAAAAAAAAAAAAAATTGAAGTGGATCTCGAAAGACGCCGTCAGGTGAGTCCCCAAGTGAGAATTCTCGTAGAGCATGTTAACCCAGCATTATGCTACTTCAGAACGATTTAAACACCCCTGGTCCAAAAGCCATGCCGGCTGTAATAACAAGTGTTTTTCAAAAAAAAAAAACAAAAAAAACAAAAAAATTAAAAAAACACACAAAAAAACAAAAAATTTACATCAGTGTGATCTCATTTGTATGCTACATTTTTACATTCTGTTCCCATTTGTGTGTCCATATGTTGCATTCATCATCTTTGCTCTTGCCTTAATTGATAAAGGCTTGGCCCCTTGACCCATCATCAAGGACAGTCGAAACAAACATTTGCTTATTGAGTAAGGGGCCAAGTCAGAACGGAAAAATTGACTTATTTTTTTTGAGCAATGTATACAGGATTGAAAAGCAGGAACGAAGGCAGGAGACGTGAAACTGAACATTCCTTCCTTTATTTCCTTCTAGAAGTTGTACATTAAGTTTCATGCTCTCTCTCAGAGTTACCCCTCTCTCTACTCTCCAGGCGAGGAACCCTAGAGGGTGTTGCTAAACTATGCAGGGCAGTGCCTCTACTGCTCTGTACCCCTCTTCCCGTCTCTGCTCCCCGCCGATCGACAGGGGCAACAAAGAAGCTGCTAACACGAAAGCCACGCTCTCGTGCTCTTCGGTAGCGCTCTTCACCATCCCTCAGCCATTGTTCAGCAAGACCGAGGCTGGTTCGGAGTTCAAACAGTTGGGCCTCCATGGCCCTCCGCTCCTCCCTCTCAGCCAATCTGTTGAGTCTCTCTCTTTCGGTGACTCTTTCCCTTTCCGCGCGTTCTCTCTCTCTGTCCTCCCTTTCCAGCTGAAGGGTGATCCTCAGCTCCACGGCGTCCCGAGAAGAGCCATCGACTGGACGATGCCGCAACTCTTCCTCCAGTTCCGCTATTCTGGCTTCCCCTTGCGCAGTGCGGGCAAGGGCATCTTGCACCTCTTTCATCTGCCATAACCATCATCTCAGGTATGTGGAGGCATGGATAAGTGAAATTCAATGGCAAGACTCTCACCTGTGCGGAGAGCATTCCTTCTGCCTCCGCGGCTCACTGCGTAGTATGAGCAAGCTGCTCATGGAGCAAATCAAGTTCGGAAGTGAGGATCCATAAACTGGAAGAGACACCATCCGCCCCCATTGTTGAGGAAGCCGCATCAAGCTGGGCGCGCTGCAACACACATAAGGTAACACTGAGGACCTAGCACCAGGAATCCTGGCCTATGATCATGTGTATGCAGGCTTACCGAAGAACTTAAGGCGGCGCGGGTATCACGTAACTGCCGCTCTGTACCCGTTAGGCGAGCTTGCAAGTTTGCTATCATGGTGTCGCGAGTGTCCTGTGACCAGGGCATAAGTTAGCATACACATTTTAAAAAAAATGAAAAGAAAAAATATATATATTCACCTCCACAGTCCCCTCGGGATAGAGTCGCTCTGCATACATCGCCTTATAGAGGCGCAGGTAATCTTCACTGTCTTGAGCAAGTGACTCCACGGGAGTGCCACCTCGTTGCCAGTTCTCATATTGCTCAGGGAATCGCACTCTCCAATCAATGGAGGTCATCGGCCCACGCGTCTTCCTCCCCACACATGGTGTTGTAGTCATGTCCACCCATTCCTGGGCGAGTCCTAGAGTCCTCATGGCCAATCGTAGCCGAAGTGGCTCGATTTCGTTCAAACAGTGCATCCAGAGGTCGCGTCCGAACCGGGCACGGCTAGTTATGACCTATGGCTGATCGGCGTCGGTCATGCCCGCATAAGGCCTCCAGACCACCTAGGTCAGGTCACACACATCATTAACAAAAAAAAGGCAAAAAAAGATGATGAAATAATAACCACCATCGCTGCGGGGAACTCTTGCAACTCGCGTCTTAACACCATCAGCTGGTAGGACAGAGGGGCTGGGCTCGTGATGGGTTGCCACCACCTCGCCAGTGGCACCGCAATTGGACGCCAATGACGGGCTTTTCCCATTGGGAGGTAATAATAGCTCCACAACTGTCCCATCGTGTGTTATTAACGTAATTAAAAAAAGAAGAAAAAAAGAAAAAATGAGAAAAGAAAAGAGAAGAGGGGGTACCTGGATGAACGGCGTGAAACCATTCACTGTTATCTCTCGGTCTGCTCTTTCAGACAGACCCGCGAATAGATGCGCCAACATGGCTGCTCCCCAAGCGTATCGTCCCACTTTCTCATGGTCTACCAAGAATTCTAAGAAGCGGCAATGAATGCTGTCTCCTTTCGAGCCCAGTAATAATTTTCCCAATAGGAAGAAGAGGAATCTCCTCAAATCCATGTTGGCTCTTTCCCAATTGCTCGCATCTACGCAGTAGACGGCGCGGCACCCTCTTTCAGTCCTCTCCATGAACTCTTCCAAGGACTCATCATCACGAGAACGAATGTCAGTAAGCCCCAACGTCTCCATGATAGGCGTCTTGGCTATGGACCTATTCTTACGATCATCCAGATCCACTCCTAGTAACCTCTGAGCAGCCTCTCTATAGTCGGAGTATGTGATGCCAGTCAACGCCTCGCCATCCACGTTCAGGCCCGTAATTCAGACCACATCTTCCAGGCTGGGCACCGTGTGCCCCCAAGGCATCAAGAAGGCACGACTCATTGGATCCCACCTTTCACGCAATGCTTGGACGAGGGCGAGGTCGAGCTTGACGGGCTCGATCCGAAAAAAGACTCCAAGCCCCATCACGTCTAGCCTGCCCTTCTGAAAATCCGAGAGACCCCTGTATGCTGCCACTACTAACTCCCATGAAATATGTGATTTCATCACACTCTGCGCATACACAAGGAATGGAGAAGGGTTTTGTCAAAATAGAGAAAGGAAGAAAGAATGAGAGAAAGGGCAAGAAAGCTCATCTTACGAGTTACGATTGGGTCCTTTCACTGAAGTGCCCTTCAAGGTCTGAGAGTCTCATGGAACTACTACCGCTGGACCTGCTTCTCTTCGAGGAGTGGGAAGATTCACCCTCCATTTTGAACCTTAGAAATCTTAGTTCTTCCATTTCCGTGGAAACTTGTATTCTCGATTCCCCTGGGAGAACGAACGAGGGAGGTATTTATAGAAACGGGAGAAGTCCGAGCCAAGACTGCCTCCATCACTGTTAATGATAACCCTCGTGATAGGGCGCCTTCCTTGTGGTCCCATGCAGCCTAGGGACGCCCTGTCATGTTGTAGAGGTCATCCGGGAAGATTGAAAGGTCATCAAGGAGAAGGGGCTAGAGCCATCATTGTTGACTTCGGTGGCGGATTTCCGTGGGAAAGACGGTCGGAGCAAGATATGATTCCCCGTTTTCGGACGGGGTCTCGACAAGCACATCACATGGGAACAGTGTAAAGGAGAAGAAGCGTAGGGAAGAAGGAACACACAAGAGAACAAATAAGCAACAGGAAACCAAATCACTCCATTCATAGGTCTACATAAACTATCATAAACATCACAGTCATGAACATCACAATCATAGAGAGGATGCGTGTATGCTAGCTCGCCAACTCTCGCCATCATCTTTACACTCATCCCTCTAGGCGTCCCTCTCCTCTCCCCTAAGGTGAGGGTCCCTCAGGGGCCTCCTGGAGCTCCGTGAAGCAGTTCTCGCCTCACCGCGTGATACCTGCTCCACAGCAGCGGCTCGCTGCTGCTCCCTTGGCGTGGCGAAGAAGCCACCTACAGAAAGGTGGCCAGACTGGCGGAGTCGCGCCCCGAACTCTCGTGCTCTCTCATAACGCGTCTCCATGACTCCTAGCCTCTGCCCCATAACTCGAAGGCTTAGCTGGAGCTCCCTCACCTGGGCCTCCAAAGCCTTCCTCTCGTCCCGATCCTGCTGTCGCTCGGCCTTTCTTTCCTCTCTCTCCTTCTCCCTCTCCGCTCTCTCCCTCTCTACCTCTCTTCTCGCCGCCTGCAGGAAGACCCTTAACTCCATGATGTCTGGAGACGTCCTCTCCTCATCATGACGCCACAGCTCTGCCACGGCTGCTGCCCAGGCATCACGCTCCTCTTCAGCCCGGGTCACGCGGGCCACTGCACTGGCAAGTTGCTCCCGGAGGGAGGCGATCTCCAGAAAGGGAGGCTGAGAGCTGGAAGACGATCCACCGGTCATCCCTGCCATCGCTGCCTGCTGGGCACGCTGGAATAGACAAACAACGGCCATCGGCTGAGCCCCAGGATTTTAAAAAATAAAAATAAAAAATTGAATAATAATAATAATAAATTGGGGCCCTTCTTTCACCTCTGTCAGACTCCCGAGCTGAAGAGGCCCTACATGACTCTCTCTGCACTGCCGCAGGTAGTCGACACTCTTCTACACAGGCGCACCACCTTGCTGCCCATCCTGGAACCGAGCAGGGAGATGTATGCGCCAGTTTTCAAGTTTCGCCTTGCCGCGTCTCTCTACCCCGACGCGGTTCGGCTCATCCGCGCTCGCCCATTCATCAGCCAAGCCCGGGATCCTTGTCATACCCTACGCATCAAAAAAGGAGGGGCCACATCATTAACAAAAAAAAAACGCGTCTCCAGTCGAAGACGCATTCATCATTCAAGTGCAACACTCACCGAGCCCACTTCTCCCTCTCTACTTATTCGCTACCAAACTAAAAGGAGTGGAGATCAAGGATCTTACCAGGCCATGCTCGCCTCCCTCCATGTTTTCTAGGCCCTCGGGTCCCTCGAGTGCCAGAAGAGGCCCTTCCCCTTCCGTGGCCGTCTCTCCGTGCTCTTGCACGACCCACCTCCGACGAGGGGTGTAAGGTTTCGCACAGCACCATCGAGCAATGCAGCGGATAACAAAATTTTATTTTGCCCGATCCCGGTGCTATGGAATCCTGGATCTGTGCTCTAATCGGTGTTTCGATGTCCCAACCCCTAACTACGGGTTGCGTATTTATACCTTGCGCGGAACAACTTTGTCCACAAAGCCCGATGCAGAATACCGAGCCGCACAGATATACGGCCTCTAGAGCAGATCCACACGGACCCTTGCGTAGCGACGGCACCCCCGACACGGACCTTCCCTGACCCTTTCACCTTCTGGAGAGAGAGAGCAAGAGGGAGGAAGGGGGGGGGGAGCTAATCCTCTTCCTTAAGCCTAAGTGCTTGATTAGCCAAAGGGAAGAGATCGAATGAGCTCACGTAGGATGCCATATATATAGAGTTTTGACCATTTCTGAAAGGGCTCCAAAAGATCGAAACTGTATATATATCCTTTCTACTATTATACATATGTATTAAGCTCCATTTACACTCCTTTACAAAAGGAATTAAAAGGAAATAATACATATATTTGTATAATAATAATCCCTCACCCAAGAATCCATTGTGTGTGATACTCTAGGCCCATAGTCACTCTAGTTTAAGGCCCATTAACGTCTAATTCCCAATTAGAAGTAAATTAAACGTATTATTCGCTTCTACTAGAGCCGAATAATAGTTTAAGTTATTCCGAACCTTCGATCACGTTGGGTCAAGCAAATCCGCGTGATCCTAGAGGACGCCGGGTTTAAACCAGCCTGTCTGGTACCTGTAAGTCCACAGTTACCGCATCGATATAATCCCTCGCTCCTTCTAATAGTCTGGTATAATCGAGGGTATGGTTTCTGTCAAACCCCATGATCGTGCCATTTGATTGTGACCTCCTTAAAGTGTATGACGTCCGTTCTAAACGAACTCACACGACCCTGGCCAGGGATTTAACGGAGCGTCAATGTCATGACCCATTAAATGTCTGATATATACCCGACAGTGAGCGATCCCCTCTTGACCATTCATGATCTTCACACGTATCCTGGAGTGGTTAATGACTCGGCAACTCATGACTTATGGTTAAAGTCACTTAGCCAAGTAATCAAACCATTCCAGTCCTCGTGTAAGATCCGATCAATGTCTCAGGTCAAAGGACCAACGATGCTACTGAGACAGTTGGATCTTCAGTTGACATTAGATATAATCAACCATCTGAAGATCCAATAGCGGATCAGTTCAGTGTACATCCTCCAAGGACATACACCTACACATATGTGTTGGTGCCCCGCACAAATGACCATGAGACTGGTCACTGACACATCATGTGCACTGGTTTAATAGGTAATCAAAATCCCCGAGTGATGACCCTCCAACCAAGAATAGTTTAAGGTATGTGTTCATGTAAAGTCAGTCTCATAATCGAGATCCCATCTCGAGTTGACTTTACAACAACATATCCTAGGGACAACGTAAAGTGACACAATCACATATTTACGCTCAAATACCACTTTATTAATAATGAATAAGATCGTACATATATCGGGTCTACCCGACCCTAAATTAGCCTATAGCACACCAACACTAACAATCTCCCACTTGAACTATAGCCAATTGCCCACAACTTTGAGGCCCATCTTATCCCGATGACGCTCAAATATAGTCTGTGTCAAAGGCTTAGTCAGTGGATCTGCTATGTTGTCTTCTGACGGTACACGCTCTACCGCCACATCTCCACGATCAACAATCTCCCGAATAAGGTGGAAGCGCCTGAGAATATGCTTCGACCTTTGGTGAGATCTCAGTTCCTCCGCCTGGGCGATGGCCCCATTATTATCACAAAATAATGGGATGTGAGCTGATATCTCAGGAACTACGCCAAGTTCCAAGATGAATTTTTTCATCCGGACGGCTTCCTTAGCAGCTTCAGCTGTAGTAATATATTATGCCTCAGTCATCGAGTCTGCAGTCGTATCTTGCTTGGATCTTCTCCAACTGACTGCCCCTCCATTCAACATGAATACAAACCCAGACATGGATTTATAGTCATCTGGATCTGACTGGAAACTAGAGTCTGTGTAAGCTCTAAGCTGTAGATCCTCTCCTCCATAAAGCAGAAAAAGATCATTAGCCCTTCGCAAGTACTTAAGGATGTCCTTTACTGCCTTCCAGTGCTCTTCGCCTGGATTTACCTGATATCTACTGACAATGCTTAAAGCATTGGCAACATCAGGCCGTGTACATAGCATTGCATATATGATTGACCATATTACCAAAGCATAGGGTACCTTATTCATGTGTGCCACTTCCTCAGAAGTTTTAGGACTCATCCCCTTGGATAGGCAAACTCTATGTCTCATGGGAATAAGACCTCTCTTGGAATTTTTCATCCTAAATCCTTTGAGGATAGTGTCTATGTACATGGATTGGGATAATCCTAGCATCCTTTTAGATCTATCTCGATAGATCCTTATGTCCAGCACATAGGATGCTTCTCCCAAATCCTTCATGGAGAAGGTCTTGGATAACCAAGACTTAATTGATGTCAACATCCCTACATCATTCCCAATGAGTAAGATGTTATCAACATAAAGGACCAAGAAGGTCACAGAGCTCCCACTGACCTTCTTGTAAACACATGGTTCATCTTCATTCCGAATGAAGTTGAAAGATTTGACAGCCTCGTCAAATCTTAAGTTCCAGCTTCTAGATGCCTGCTTTAATCCATAAATGGACCTTTGAAGCTTGCATACCTTATTAGGATGTAGCTTGGAGGTGAATCCTTCAGACTATACCATGTACACCTCTTCTGACAGATTTTCATTAAGAAAAACTGTCTTCACATCCATTTACCAGATCTCATAATCCAGGTATGCAGCAATGGCAAGGAGAATTCTGATTGACTTAACCATGGCTACCGGTGAAAAAGTCTCGTCATAGTCAATGCCTTGCCTTTGACGATATCCTTTCGCCACTAGTCTAGCCTTGTATGTGTCAATCTGTCCATCTGCACCGATTTTCCTTTTGAAAATCTATTTACAGCCGATATGGACCTTCCCTTCGGGTACATCAACTAAGTTCCAAACTTTGTTGGTATACATGGACTGGATCTCTGAATCCATCGCCTCTTGCCATTTCTCGGAGTCCGCACTACGGATTGCATCCTGGTATGATTGAGGATCATCATCCTCATCGATACATCCCTTAGAGGACCCCTCTGAGACATGTCCAACATATCTCTCAGGTTCTCTCGGTAGTCTACCAGATCTCCGTAGTGTCAGTGTTTCACTCTGAATAGGATCAACCGATACAGTCTCATCTAATGAGCTTGTGTCTATGGGTTGTGGTTCTTGGACCTCGTCCAATTCTATCTGGCTCCCACTATTTTTATGGAGTAGATATTCTCTTTCCAGAAATACAGCTCTCTTGGCCACTAAGACCCTTTGCTCAGAAGGGTGATAGAAATAATATCCAAACGTCTCCTTTGGATATCCCACAAACCTACACTTATCGGTTCTCGACTCAAGCTTGTCACTATTGTTCTTCTTTACATGAGCAGGACACCCCCAAATTTTAATGTGATTAAAATTTGGTTTCCTGCCCTTCCATATGTCATATGGTATAGAAGGAACTGATTTACTTGAGATCCTATTCAATAAATAAGCCGCAGTCTCTAATGCATAGCCCTAGAGAGATAAGGGTAGTCCTGACATAGACATCATGGATCGGACCATGTCTAACAAGGTCCTGTTTCTCCTTTCGGATACACCATTGTGCTGTGGTGTTGTTGACACTGAAAATATTCCTAATATTTCTTGACTTCTGCTTCTGCAGGTCTTAAGTTCTGATCGGGTGCTCCTGTGCCGACAGAGAAGAAAAGAAAGAAAGAAAGAATAGCGGAAGCCGAACAAAAGATGAGACCAAAAAAAAGAAGAAAAGACAAGATGCTCGGCTCCAACGGCCAACCGCTAAACCAAGACCTAAGAGTTCGGAAGAATATTCGGGACCATCCCCGAAGAAACAAGCGGAAGTCTGGACAACGAGTACAAGTCGAACGATCGGCCAACCCTTACAAAAGAAGAAAATAAGCACAGATGGGCCTAGACAAGTTAAATGGGCCGAAAGATGTTGGAGATAGGATGAAGGAGCCTGTAATCCGGCGCGCAAAAGCTTTGCAGGAGCTTCTTCCCCGACGCCATCAAATCCGGCGCACAAAGAAGCTTGGAGGGCCCTTCCCGGCGCGCCATTCTCCACGCCGTAATAGCCTCCGTCTATATATATTCAAGTGGTTCGACCAAGCGGAAGAGAGAACACGAGGAGACGGCCAGAGAGAGCAGTCAATCGCCTGAGAGGGGGAAGCTTGGGAAAGAAGTAGGGGTTTTTCTGAGAGGGAGCCTCGGAGAGCCACCGTCCTTCCCGTCCGTCTGCCCGAAGAAGCCCGGAGCCGGAGAAGAGGGTTCTTCTTCCGATACTCTGTTTCTGCTGAGAAAGGATTAGGTGGGTGGCAAGGCCTCCTTCTATTTTCTTTTCCCTTCTCTCTGTAAAGCTTTTCCCTCCGTGGATCTTGTAACAAGCCGAGCGATGATATGAGCTCACATCCCCCTTCGTCTCTTCGTTTAGTTTAGCCTTTGGCCTTTTAACATCGAGATGTAATGTAATCGGTCTTGTGCGACAACGCCAAGCCGTATCTATATATGTGATCTCGTTTGACTATTGCACATTGTGACGAGCTTTGGGTCTGAATAAGAGCGTTGGTATGTGTTTGAGTTCCTTCTTCTTTCTCTAGTTGCATCCAAGCTCCACCGTCTGTGTGTTTCTGTTTAGTTTTTCGTCATTGACGCCGAACACGTCCTGGTCTTTCTCAGGGCAACATTAATGCAATATTCCCCTCTCCCCGGGGTCCTCTTCGAAGGAATGTCTGTATCGAGCTTCCTCCGTGTTTATCGTAGGCTCTATTACCAGAGACGTGTGCATATATCCATCTCTGGCTACCCTTGGGACTGCCCCCCCCATGGTTCATCTGTTCATAACGATGAACTAGAGAGAACGTGGCCGTCCCTATAACTTGGGCGCATGGTCTTTTGGTATGATCGTTTTCCCTTATGCCACCTACTGGCTATTCGAGGATTTGCCCGTTTTAATCTCCGTCTGCATACTGACCCGCTCATCCCTCTGCTAACATGCTAATCATCTACCCTTCCTTATTAGATGCAATTAACAATGGTCAGACTCTTGGCCGAGTGTGTTATGTACATGCATTGTATGTGAGTGTTTCTCGAAGAATTTACTGACCAGGGAGGGGGAACATTCCCCATTGATGTTTTCAGACCACCACTAAGCCTAAATGGGCATGTCCTTCAATGATGTGCATCTCTGCAGTCCACCGGATGGGGAATAACAACAGGGTTCATAACCCGATATCAAACCCACCATCCTCAGGGATATTGTGGTGGCCATGGGTCGTGTGCCCCTCGTACGCTAGCCCTCGGGATTTTCCTTCCGTTATTGGTCATCTCATCTGATCACGTTTCAACCCACGGAGTAATGGTGCCCCTCGTAGGCTAGTCCTCAGGATTTCCTATCCGTTTGGGGTCCGCTGGCCGCCATCGTGCCGTCCGGCTTGTTTGGGGCTTACTCCGCACGTGAGTAGGACCCCGCTTCTCCCCTGCAATCCTTCAGGGATAGGGAGATGCTGTCCAATTTTTGTCAGATTTTAACTAATGAGTTACTCTCATGATTTTGACTTAATAAAGCATACTCGTGAAAGAATGAACCTCCGTGCTTGAGTATGAACCTCGCACGAGCTTATGGCTCTGCTTCTGGAGAGCCTGGGGCTCCAGTTCAATAATTAATTAACTCAATTAACATCAAAGAGTCCAAATAAACAAATCTGGAACTCAAACGGATTGAAAATAGCTAGAAAATAGCTTAATCCGGCGCGCCCTAATACGGCGCCCTACCCCCCCCCCCCCCCGCCGTATTAGCGTTAGACTCAAAATGAGAATTTTTTTTGTGGTCCTATTCCGGCGGGCCCCAAGCCACCCACGCCGGTTTAGCCCATCCATCTCATATCGCACCGTTTTAACGTTCTATCTACGCTTGGCCGCGCCGTTTTAACCTTTTTACCTACGTCTCTCCGCGCCGCTTTAAGGTGATTTCTGTCCCGTCGTTTTAAGGTGATCTCTGTCACGCTGTTCTAAATGATCACTCTTCGAGTGAATATTAAACCTTAATGGCGAACACTGTCCTGATTTGGATAACCCATGGGCACATGGAAACCCCTTGTAGGCTAGCCCTCGGGAACCCTCCATTTGGGTGTTTACCGGATTTACGATTACAGGCCCGTGGAACATCGGTACCCCTCGTAGGCTCGCCCTCGGGGTCTCCGTTCATCTGGGTCCGTCGGTCGCCATATTTGGCCTCTCGGTATTTAGGAGTCCGTCATCAAGGGTGGATCTCTGCTTATCCCCGTAACCCTCCGGGTCTAGGGGAGATGCTACCGGATCTTTACCAGGACATTTGCAAGACCGGGAATAAAATAAAATGAAATGAACAAAAAAAATATGCTGAAATAATAATAATAATGATAATAAAATGAACAAGCAATAACCAAAAAACAATAATAAAATATATATAATAATAATACAAATAACAATAACAAATAATAAAACAAACAAAATAAAATAAAATAAACAAAATCCCACCGTTACCCGGCGTGGCCTTAACCGGCGCGGCCTAAACCGGCATGATACCCCCCACGCCGAATTAACACCATATTCAAAATTGTTAAAATCTCAATTATAGTTACTCGACGCACTCACACATATGCGCGCCATTTTAACCACGAAAAAGCCCTGCCGTTTTAACCACAAAAGGCCCCGCCGTTTCAACAAAAAAGGGACACAACAAACCCAAGAGGCGCGTCACTTCTAAACTCATCCGTCATCGCATCGGATCAACTCTGCCCACCGCGCCGTTTAATTACCACTGACACAATACACATTTTGAATCGACGCCACCCCATTCCCCTTAAAAAAAAAGGATAAAGTAAAACAAAGCAAACCCATCATCGCGCCCACCACAAGGCTCCCGCGCCGTTTCCACGCTCCGTACACTAACACCCTTATTAACACACAAATGTATCACTTGAACAAATGCATTGTCCCGTTGTCTTGAACCCACGAAACACTGACGTGCACATAGTGGTATGGCATGCATAACACGCTAACACACCCCACTAATACCATTAACACTAACCTCTTGCATACGTCCAAAACCCCACATAACCCCTCATTATATATGTACATATATATCAAACTAAAACCAACCAAAAAAAATGATTAAAGAAAACAATTGTCCTCATGTACAAACATTTCATGTGCAGTTAATAATATATATATATATATATATATATACATATAAACCTAAAATAATAAAATGAGAGAATGATAATGAAATGAAATAAAAGATGAGTGAAAGGAGGAAAATAAACAATAAAAATGAACAACATGCTCTCACTTAAAAAATGGAGAAATAAAAATGATTAAAATAAAATAAACAAATAATAATAATAATAAGATATAAAAAAGGGTAAAAGTGGGAAATAAAAAAACACAATAAACAAATAATGGTTAAATAGAAATGATAATAATGACAATAATAATAATAAAGGAATCAAAAGTGCTAAATAAATAACAAAATAAGAATAATAATAAGAATAACAATAATAAAAATATTAAATGAATAATAAACAAACAAATGATGAATAAATAAATACCAAATAAATGTCAATAAAAGAAATAAAAATGCATGCATCTAATATAAAAATAATAATAAAATAAAATAAAATAAATAAATAAATAATAAAAAGTACATTCATACATTTAAAAATAATGACAAGAATAAATAAAGAATAACGAACATGGTTGTGTCCACTTCGGAGCTCTCACCTCCTCTAGACCCCGGGCATGGGAATATTGACGACCCCCGCCTGACAGGTCGTGTCTGCACCTCGGGATTAATCCCATTACGGCCACGGCATGACCTTGTCCTGGGCCGATAAGCCATTGAATATTAGTTCGTCTCGACCGGATTATTTAACCGCATCCCCTTCATTTCTCAAATATCAAATTTGCCATACCCTGGCATACATTGTCCCGATGATACACGAGTCTGCTCGAATACGGTCATACTCGGCCCACCTCATGGGCCCATATGTATGCATCGTAACGCTATGTGCAGTCTCAAAATAAAAAGGCAACGACTAATCGACAGCCCTACGAGTGACAGGGGCTGTCAAAGTCTTCCCTAAATTTACAAATGAATGACCAAATAAACAATAAACAATAAACAATAAAACTAAATATTACCACCTTGCATGCCTGCATGATCTGACTCTCTGGTATATCGAATGGTGATTAGCTAAAAGTCAGGTTACGCCCGACCGGAGGCTTTCAGTATGCGTGATGATGGTCCTCGGACCTAGGTTGTCCGCCCTGTACCGGGAGCCGGCCTAATAAACAAATACTACCATATTGTGTGCTTGCATGCAATCACATCTTTTACATATTCTACGGGCCCCATGGCCTCTCTATTTTGGCGATTGATCAAGGGTTTTCTCTCTTCTGGAGAGATGTAATTAACGCCGTAGCCTTTATGGTACGGCGGGTTTTGGGTCCCGACACGATCACCTATAATCGTCTGGTTAGTGAGACGGTGAGCATAATAAATTTATCACTCAGTGACTGGCACGCCCCACGCAAATAAACCTCTAATAAATAAACCAAATAAATCCATAATAAAATATCTTTCTTAATAAAAATCTCATCTCCCACAAGCTGGCACGCCCGGTGGGACTCAACCTCCCTTCATCTTTTTGCCAAAATAGAGGGACCATGGGGCCCCCATTTAACTACCTCAAATGCTACTTATTCATTCGTCTTGTTTCTCCTCTTTTTAGGTTGAAATGATGGCGAGCGGACTGTCTAGAGTTGTTTTCGGTCCCCAAATCATGGCCGACCATGCTGCATACGGCTACCTTGCCGTACCTACTACCCTCAGCAACTTTCCCTCGGTCATTGGCTTCCCCAACTTCTTGGGAGTTGCATCCGCGGATCTCCTAGACGTGGCGAGTTCTGGACCTGCGGAGCTGAAGAACAACAAAGCCGCTGCCCGCCGAAGTGAGGGCCAAATTAACAAAACTCTACTGAAAACTCCGGTGATCATGAGCTGCCACGTCCACCATACTGTTTGCCCAACTGTGGCACATGAGAAGAAGCCTGCTGGGGGCAACAAGAAGAGCTCCAGAGGAAGAATTGTTGCTGCTCCTCGGAGTCAACTTTCAACATCTGGGAAGTCCTCGTTAATCGGGGGCATCCGAGTCTACTTCAAAGGTCACGGTGCCGAAGTTCTGCCGGATCGGATCATCCCGACTGTGCCCACTCACAATCCCTTCCAAGTGCTGGCAAGCCGAAGGATGAATTTTAAAGACAACAAGCAAGGGAGGCCAATCCCGAACTTACCAAAGTTTAAGCAAATTTGGGTTCCCAAGAGGATCCAAGGCCCTGCACCAGCCTCACAAGGCTTCAAAGATTCTGCGGATGTTCCTAATAGAGGGGGCAAAGAGAATATGCATGCGGAGGAAGTCATGATTGCAACTCCTCCACCCGCTGCCAGGGCCTGTGCAAGGCAGGCTGATATTTCCAAATATTCAAGAAGCTTCAATCAAGCTGTCAAGCTGATACGACTTTCACATATGCCGTCTGTCCGAGTCTAAGGGTTGTCTCCGGCCATTTCTCCAGAGTGTCGTCAGGAAGACATGACAAAGAGGGTCCGGGAATATTTCTATAACTTCAAGAATTCCTCCCTGGGCCAGCAAAGATTGCTTTATGTCGTCAGGGCCGAAGAAGAAGAAAAAGACAAAATGCCACCCATGGTGGCGAATGAAAAAGAGAAGCAAGGTGGGGCTGGAAGCTTTGAAAGGCCTTCACAAAATGAAAAGATGAAAAGAATTTCAACAAATGAAGGGCCAACTATCCCTAGTCAGGCCCAAAGGGGAGTCAGAAAGTACAGTAGAAGAATGCAAATCCTCACCTGTAATATGACGGGGGTGATGAGCGGGCATGGCGCCCTACTAAATGAACCAGAACGGCTGGCCGAGGTTGCTGAAAGAGTAGACCCGGTGACAGGGCGGGGCAAAATTGAGGCTGAGTTACTGCAAGTCTCTAAGGATAAGTGGGCTGCTAATGAAAATAACACTACTCTCAATACCAAGATAATGGCATCTGAAGAAGAAGGGGTACCCCTGTCTGGATGCACCTTTGGTGAAGCACTCGAGGGCATCAGTAGCAAAACGGCTATGGACCCTGCCGTACTGATGACGCTGCAAAGATGATGGGGACATCGAGGTAAGACCGTCCGCATTTTGTTTGCATTTATGTCCTTTCATATTTGTATGTATACCCTTGTGTTATATGGGTACGCAATTGTAAGTCTTAGTGGGTTTATATGTAAAATTCCAGTAGGCCCAAGCAAGGGGGCCCTCACCCCTTTCCCATTGGTCCACCTAGACCATGTGGGGCTGGTCAACCATCCTAGGTGGCCATCTAAAAGGTTGGAATGCCAATTGACCACATGGGAGACAAGTGGATTAAAAATTCAAAGGTAGGCTACCTACCTCACCTACCTTGTCCCCCCATTAGAATTAATTAGGAATTTCATTTTTTTATTTTATTTAGATCAAATATGAAGTCCCTTAAATGCCCCTCCAGATCCTAGATCTAAGGGTATTCATGGTCTTTTTTTATTTATTATATAAGTCATGTATTTCTATTATTCTAGAATTAATGAAAGTGAAAAAAGTATTGTGCAAGAGCCCCCCTTGTGAGAATTTCGACCTCCCCTCTCTCTCCCTCTAGTTTTCTTCATCCCCAACCCCCAATTCTAGAGTGGAACCCATCTATCTCCTCCCCCTCAATCTCTGAGTTCATCGGTGCCGCCGCCGCCGCCGTTCGTGCCGCCATCGAGCCACCGCGAAGCCGTCTTCGGTAATCTGTCCATCCAGGATAGAGGCAACTTCCACAAATTTCTGCTCCCACCCCCCTCCTCCTCTGGAGCTGAAATTTTCAGGAGTGGTTCACCTCTCGAACCCTTATCTTCACAAAAAATTTCAAGTCATATTTCCTTCATTTGATATTTTTCAATTTTCGTTCAAGCTATCATTCCAGTTCTGCCAGATCTCTGTCTACAGTGATAGTTTCCCTGAGTTTTCCATTTCCCGACCATTTGTTGATTTTTCTTGGAGCCTCCAATTTTACTGGGTGTTCTGTCCAACTTCCTCTACCTCTCCAATTTTTTTTGGAATTTATAAAGTTCATATCATATTTTTAGAAATTCTTTTTCCAACTCATCTACAGTTCTGTCTGTATCAGTCCAGATCCGACCCCAGTCCAGTGTAAACACTCTAGAAAATCCAAATCACCATAGTTTCCAGATCTAAAAATACCCCTGGTTTCCTCTCTTGAAGATCTACAACTTTTATGAAGGACCCAACTCCAGATTCGGACGTCTACCTCGCGGTCAAAGGCGATCCACAGGAAAGTTCTCTGCTGATCTGAGAATTCAGGTATTGTACAACAGCAGCTTCAAAATTAGTTAAGGCCCAGATCCGTGAAGATCCAGTTACTCTCTCTAGTCCTATCTTGAAGGATTTCGAGAGAGATTTCCATCGGTACCTTCTGATCATCGATCTGACATCGGGATTGGTCGCAGCGAGTGATCTCGTCGGGTCGCGCACTGAAAAACAGAACCGGCAGATCCGTGGCCGGTTATTCCGACCGGTGCCGATCGGAGCCGTCATCCCGGGGAGCGCTTCCCCAAGTGTCCCCACTATAGCGGTGCCACCGGGTCCCACACGGCCCCTCCGGCCAGCACGCGGGTCCCACAGTCACGAGTTCGAGTGTTGCCGAAGCTACGCGAGAAGCCGCCCGTCAACGCGAAATCGGTCCTCCCGGGTCCCATTGTGTCATCCTTTACCTCCCTGCGTGGAGTGGGCCGTAAATTCATTGCTGTAATATTTGTGTACTAATTGTCCCGGGAGTACGAGTTTCGGCCGGGTCCGTCTTCCCCACGCCGGGAGCATGGAGGTATCGTATTCGCTCCCTGACTCGACATTTGCTTTACTCATATATACTTGTTTATGCCGCTGCTAGAGAGCATGTGTAGGGATACCTAGCTCACTATATATTGTTTATTACCGCTGCTGCGAGAGAGTGCGTGACCGTCCCGTGACCCGATCTGGGCACGAAAGAGAGCCGACCACCCTAGCTCATTGCCGGTTTCTCAACCGCGCACGTCCGACGCTTCCCTCGCTAAGGGACAATCGCGAGCTTGTCGTGTCCGTGGTCCGTCCCGCATCAATTTTGGTATCAGAGCGAGTTTGAGTCTAGGGTGTCAAAAAAAGTGTCTTTTGCATCGCACCCCTTTACTTGGTATATCAAAAGGTGTTGTCCAAACGTTAGGCTACGCCTATCGAGAAGGCCGTACACTTGCGCGAGTGATCTTCGGATCGGTTATCTTCGCCACGTACCGAGTTTGGGTTAAGTCTAGGTGCATTAGTTGTGTTTGCATTAGTCTGTGTGCCTGCATGTCCACTACCCGCCACCCCCCTGGTCGTTCCCCAAGACTTTGCGTCCGAATGGACATCCTTTGTGGCCCAATCCAATGCCTTCATGGCCCGACCATTAGCTTTCACTCATCTCTTTACTAAAGCTACTCTACCCAATGGGTCCACAACGAGACTCCATTTCGCTCATAAGGATTCATATAATTGGGTTTCTCTTAATATCGTGGAGTCCCTCTCCAAGGCGGGTAAGATTATCCGCGATGGGGATTTTGCTTTTGTCGAGTTTGAAAGGATGATCGGCTCCACTCTTTACTGCGATGGTGCATGGTGCAACCTTGGTGCGCTAACATGCCCATACATTATGTTAGGGCGACCTTGGTTGGAAGAGAGGAGAGCGATCTTTGACCGGGATAGGAGGACCTGCACCTTATATCCACCTCACCTACCCGGCAAGTTCGTCTTCCACGACATCCTTCGGCCGACCATCTCCATGTCACCACCCGTCCACTCGTATCAGTCCGCTCCGCCTACGGACCCATGCTCACCACCCTTTATTTCCGAACTTGCTTCGGAACCCTCTCATTTGGAGCCACCCAAGCCCGAGCCACCCGTGTTTCTAACGGGTACGCTTTTCATAGCCGAGCTGCTTCTTAGTTGGCTCAAGGATGGCTTGGTCCCACATCCCTTCCCACCTATGGACCCCATCCTCCCTCTAGTGCCGGTCAACTCCTTCCATACCACATTTCGATCTAGTCACCATGTTGACACGTTGGACGATCTTGTTATGGGACTAGACACGCAATGGAAGTTGACACATATGTTGACCCGAGGCTTCGGCCAACCCACGAGTCGTAGCTTCACCCATCCGGCCTTCGGGTCCATTACCTCCGAGTGCACCGTGGGTTGTGTCACCACGGAGGTTCTTCTACTTCTCCCGCTACCGGATGAGCCCGACTTCATGACTTTGCTTCCGAGGGAGGAGTCATATTTCCTATACACGGTCCCATCTACCATGACGGAGGAAGGTGACCACCCGCACCTTCCAGAATTTCATGATTGGGACCATGTCATGTTGGAATCCATCTCACGGGGTCATACCTTCTTCGACCCTTTTGACCCCTTCACTAGTGAATCTCCCGAGTCTCCATCTTCACTTCACTTCCTCCGCGGAGTTCACTATCATGCCTTTTCCACTCGGGCCAAGCAACCTCTACATAGCCATAGGTTCAAACCATCATTTGGGGGTAACGGAGATTTTGGTTTCTCCGACCCACCTAAACCCATCTCCGATACACCCACATCCAGCCCTTCCACACCCGCCTTCCCTAGCCCTCTCAAGTCTCCCAAATCCAAAGGGGCGTCCATGCATGACTGGGTCATACTTGGACATTTAGGTGTTCTCCATGCCACCCATCTCCGGTTACATAACATGCATGCATGGCACACGTTCGGGTGTCCTGGTCCGCCGTCATCCATGTACGGGTCGGACTAACATTAGGTGTGTCTAGGGTCATAGTTGAGTCAATGTGCTTTTCTTTGTATGGTTTGTTTTGTGTGATTTGTTTGCATGGTTTGTGTGTCATTTGTTTGTCTGCATGTGCAAGCTCGTCGATGTCAGTCTCTTATGAGTGAGAGGCGAGTGGACTCACTCGATGAGTATGGGATCGGTTCTACATCTATACTCGGATCAGTCACCTACAGGGACTCAGCGGTGATTCCTAGTAAGTCTTCAAGCCGCCTCCTCCTATTTTGAGAGTGCCCCACCCGGAGTGTCCACCTCTAGCCCACAGCAGCTTGTACATATCGAGTATATATGGAATGAGCAGGTGACGGTCACTTGGAGTGGAGCATACCCGCGTTACTTGGCACGGTGACGGATCCACAGGAGTACTCGAGCATCCATACCCCTACTCGACGGGGTCGAGTTCCTTCCATCCGGGGAGAATTGATGGGGACATCGAGATAAGACCGTCCGTATTTTGTTTGCATTTATGTCCTTTCATATTTGTATGTATACCCTTGTGTTATATGGGTACACAATTGTAAGTCTTAGTGGGTTTATATGTAAAATTTCAGTAGGCCCAAGCAAGGGGGCCCTCACCCCTTTCCCATTGGTCCACCTAGACCATGTGGGGCTGGTCAACCATCCTAGGTGGCCATCTAGAAGGTTGGAATGCCAATTGACCACATGGGAGACAAGTGGATTAAAAATTTAAAGGTAGGCTACCTACCTCACCTACCTTGTCCCCTCATTAGAATTAATTAGGAATTTCATTTTTTTTATTTTATTTGGATCAAATATGAAGTCCCTTAAATGCCCCTCCAGATCCTAGATCTAAGGGTATTCATGGTCTTTTTTTATTTATTATATAAGTCATGTATTTCTATTATTCTAGAATTAATGAAAGTGAAAAAAAGCATTGTGCAAGAGCCCCCCTTGTGAGAATTTTGACCTCTCCTCTCTCTCCCTCTGGTTTTCTTCATCCCAACCCCCAATTCTAGAGTGGAACCCATCTATCTCCTCCCCCTCAATCTCTGAGTTCATCGGTGCCGCTGCCGCCGCCGTTCGTGCCGCCATCGAGCCGCCGCGAAGCCGTCTTCGATAATCTGTCCATCCAGGATAGAGGCAACTTCCACAAATTTCTGCTCCCACCTCCCTCCTCCTCTGGAGCTGAAATTTTCAGGAGTGGTTCACCTCTCGAACCCTTATCTTCACAAAAATTTCAAGTCATATTTCTTTCATTTGATATTTTTCAATTTTCGTTCAAACTGTCATTCCAGTTCTGCCAGATCTCTGTCTACAGTGATAGTTTCTCTGAGTTTTTATTTCCCGACCACTCTTTGATTTTTCTTGGAGCCCCCAATTTTACTGGGAGTTCTATCCACCTTCCTCTACCTCTCCAATTTTTTTTGGAATTTATAAAGTTCATATCATATTTTTAGAAATTCCTTTTCCAACTCATCTACAGTTCTGTCTGTATCAGTCCAGATCCGACCCCAGTCCAGTGTAAACACTCTAGAAAATCCAAATCACCATAGTTTCCAGATCTAAAAATACCCCTGGTTTCCTCTCTTGAAGATCTACAACTTTTATGAAGGACCCAACTCCAGATTCGGACGTCTACCTCGCGGTCAAAGGTGATCCACAGGAAAGTTCTCTGCTAATCTGAGAATTCGGGTACTGTACAACAGTAGCTTCAAAATTAGTTAAGGCCCATATCCGTGAAGATCCAGCTACTCTCTCTAGTTCTATCTCTAAGGATTTCGAGAGAGCTTTCCATCGGTACCTTCTGGGAATGGTCTCGACGACTCGTGAGCTACCTCGGTATTCGTGCTACCGTGATTTTAGACCTAGAGATTGGACGAGATTGACGGCCTTGTGTTGTCACGTGCAACGGTCTTGACCCCGAGTCTTGTGACTCAAGGACCGTTGGGTGTTGTGCATCTAGAGGACTGTCCAGAGTCCAGTGACTTAGCGTCACTTGGGTTTTCTCGACTCTCGCGCAGGGTGTGTGCGCGGCCGTGGACTGTGAGTCCCGTTTCTTCTCCGACTGTGGTCACCGTGCGACGGTGCTAGTACGTGGGATGGTCCCCGTACTTTGTTGGGTTTGGACGCTGTTTTCCTTCGACTTGAGAGTCTACTCTCTCAGTGACCCTCCACTAGTCGTAGCCCACCAGTACGCGTGTGCTGGTCGCACCAGGGAGTGGTGTACGGGCTTACCCTTAGAGGCGATTTGTGGACCGGTTGCCGTCGGGCCCCACGTCTTGCAGCCAGAGTCCGGCTGAGGGTAAAACCGGTCAGAAGGCCAGACCAGGGACGCGCGGTCTATGTGTGCACACGTGGTTGGGGGCGGTTGGACCCACGTCGACGGGCATGACCCCAGCTAGTCACTTGTTTGTGGTTACTTGTACGGTGTTCGTGCCTTTGGTAGGCGCTACCACGTCAGGCAGTTCACCTGCGGTGCGGTGTAAGTCGTCAGGGGACGCTACCGACTGTGCTTCTAGTGGGAGGTACTCCTGTCGAGTTGGGAGTGACAGACTGTCAGTTTCCTTGACTTTGACCTTCAGGTTTCGGTCGTGTCGACCGTTGAGTTTCGGTTGTTTCACCGTGGCGCGTGTGTTGATTTTCGCGCCGTCAGACTAGTGCTAGTGGTTTTAACGAGGTTGCGCCTTGTCGTGCGGTACCCGTGACCAAGTGTCAGGGTTGCACTTTGGACAGCGTGTCCAGGTTGGCCGTGTTTTGGGAGATAGGCCTCTACGGCGTGGTTGCCGTGTGTTTTACTTCGGTAAGCGGTGCTAGTGTAGTTCGGTAGCCTCGACCGCGAGGTCAGGGTGTGTTTCTGGTACAGTAGGAGTAGTTGTAGTGCCGTGTTTCGACCGGCCACCGGGTTTACTGTTCCTGCTGTTGCGGTTGCTCTTGTAGCCTTCCTTTCCGGTACCGCCGTTGTTTCCGGTTGGGGTTCCGCGGGATCCCTGCTGAGTCTCTGTTTGGAGACTCATTCCCTACTTTTCAGGTGTGGCGGTTCTTCCTCGAGGTTCGAGGGTGCGGAGCGGAGGTTCTCAGTTGCCAACTTGCCGGGCCGAGTGTTCACTTGGCATGCGGTACGTTTTACTGCTTTAGACTGTACTTTCTGTTGGACTGGACTCTGTTGTAGCTGTAGTTGTTCTTCCTTTCAGCTTGTTGTTGTTGGTTGTCCTGCTTTATTTCCTATTTCGTTGTGCCTCCACACTCCTTTTAGCCCTTCCGAGCCCTCCCGGCTCGTGGGCGGCGGTGCGAGTCTTGGGTTATCGGGCCTTCCCGGTAATCGGATTCTCGGGTCGTTACAGCTGGTATCAGAGCGGTGGTTGTGAGCGTGCATAGGAATTCAAGATATTGCAGTGATCAGAGTCCATAAGGTCCAGTACAGTCGGCAGCTGGCTTAGGGTTTTATGTTCGCTTTCCGCCTTGTTTCTCGCTTGAGAGCTTGAGTGCGCTGTGCGACGCTGTGAAGGTGGTTGCTGTCCGCGGCTTTCGTGCCAGCATGGGGTCTAAGGATTGAGGTTGAGAGCCTTCTCCCTCATCGGTGGTGGCCCTGGTTATGCTGCGTTGGGCAGAGGTTGCTGGCAGGCGCGAGCTCGCGGTGCTGCGTTCGAGGAATCTACGGCGTGGTCAGGTGGCTGGAGAGGATTTTTTTCGTGGTTAAGTGGCTGTGAGCGTGCTCTGAGGGAGCTGCTGTCGGTTTGGCCACTTTAGCTTGAGGTTTATCCTGCCCCTGAGGTGTTCAGGTCGTGGCTTAAGGTGGCAGAGCGGGTGTTCTGATCGAGAAGTGTGCTCGGGTGAGCGGAGGATCTTCTCAGTGAGCTGCTGTTTCGTCGAGCCTGATGTCTTTGTCATGCTCTGGGGCGTCAGAAATGACATGTCGGTCTCGATGGTTTTATGGATTTCGAGGCAAGATTGGGCTGTGGTGTCCCAGTAAGTCTTGCTCCTGCGCCCTTATGTGCGAATGGGTTGTGTTCGCCCTGGAGTTGGCTTGAGATGTGAAGGCTCCACGGCGAGTTCGGGACTCGAGGATGAGCGTTGGCGGTTGCCGGTTATGGCTCGTGTTGCAGCTCTTTACGTGGCGTGTTGCAGTTTGAGGAATTGCAACGGTGGTGCGTCGAGAGATGTTGTGATCATGGTCCGACGGGACACTTGGTAAGTGTTGTCGGAGGAGCTGACCTGATGGAAGCGATGGCTTTCCTTGGTGCTGGATGGTGCTGTTTCCAGCATGCGCGAGGTTCGAGGTCAGGTCGAGCGTGGAGTTCTTCCGTTGGTCGGAAGTGCCTTTGGTCTCCCCTTTGGTTGGAGAGATTGTGTTGGGCTAAGGTTCGTCGTCTTGCATTGTGTGCCCAGATTGGTTGGCCTTGTGTGCCATGAAGTCCGTGCGAGACGTGCTCCTTGTCTTGGCAAGGCGGTTGCCTGTGAGAAGTTGTGCCCCTTCCCTTGTCGTGTTAGGGTGTTGGCACTTTTCCAGAAGGATGAGTGCCGGTTGGGCGGTGTTTTCAAGAAATTGTGGCTGTGCGCGTAGATCAGAGTGCACAGCGGAAGCGTGGTGGGCTTGTGACCCACTGGTTCAAGATCGTAGCGTGGGTTGCTACGGGCGGATTCCTGAGGTTACGTTGAGCATCGGAGGATTGGTTCCTCGGTGTGAAACGTGTTGCTGCCGTGTCGTTGCTCGAGGTATTATGGTTCTTGGCGCTGGCAGGATGGAGTGTTGGGGATTATGCTGGCAGGTGCGCTGCATGAGTACCCTGTTCCTGTGTTGGAAGTCGTGTCAGGCGTCGGTGTTGGACCTGGATGGGGTTGTTGAGGATGTCGCCTGACGATGGTCGAGGACGTGTTGGTCAGAGTCGGTGGCTTGGTGTCCGACTTGTGTTCCCAGTCGTGTCTCGGTTGAGATTGTGTTTTGAGGAAGTGGTCTCTGGCAGACGATGGGTCCCGGTTGGCGGCTGTGAGTGGCTGGTGAGAATAACTGTGTGACCGACCATAGCAGCGTCTGTTGGTTCTACGGTCTTGTCGGATTGTGACGGTGAGATGTATAATTGATCGAGGACCCAGAGTGCTTTGGTCGTGGTGTCGGCAACCAGGTCGCCGTGAGCACTGTTCGGGTGGTGTCCCGTGGCTCTGTGGTAAGGGCGGAATCGGGATTGGCAGGTGTCCACTTGGATTGATCGAAGGATTTGATGAGACCAGATGGAGGGTGTGCGATCTGTCTGTTGGTTGCAAAGCTGATGTGCGATTTGTCTGCCGACCATAGGATGGATCGGTAGCTGTTTCTCGTGGCAAGGATGTGTTTCCTCGGTGAGCAAGTTTGTGGCTGCGGCGCCATGGTGGATTCTCACGTTGTCTGAGGTGATGCCAGACTGTGTCCTTTGGTATATGCCTGCTCGGTTGGCCAGTGTGCTCGGTGCGAGGAGCGAGGTGTTGTTTGTGATTGTAACTCTGGCTGTGTCCCTCAGGATTGGTGTTTTCGTGAGGATCGAGGTTTTCTGTGCTGGGGCTCTGACAGCGTGTCAGTTGGTTCGGTGTTTTTCGTATCTTTTTGGATCATTTTAGTAGGTCTTGGAGTGTGTTTTGTGCTTTACACGTGTTTTTCCCTGATGTGCCTTCGGAACTCTGTGCAGGGCAAACCGTGGCGTTCTTCGACTCCGGGACAGTACCACTGCGTTATGTTCCTTCCGAGGATCGCGGAGGTAATTTTTCGTAATTTTTTGAATTTATCGAATTTTTGGGTTTTCTTATATATTCTACCCCTTTTCTCTTTCCCCCTCTCATTCTCTCTTTCTCACTCTCTCTCATCTCTTTCTCTCCCCCTCTCCCCGGGCGGCTGACGGTGGCGGAGGAGGGTGAGGCGGCGATGGCGGGAGGCGAGGAACGGGGAACGGGTGGTGGATCGAGGGCCGGTGGCGCGTGGAAGCTCAGCCATGGGTTTGTGGAGCGGCGAGGGTTTCACGGCGTTTTCTTCGCAGATCGGCGAGCTCGGGGCGCGAAATCTTCGGTGGAGGTAGGGAGATGGACCCCCAGCTCGTGCAGTTCCTTTCCTGCGAGTTTTATAGGCCGTGGTGAGCCGAGCGGGCGTAATCGGGGATTTTTGGGAAAATCCATGTTTTAGGGCTTGTGGGCCGATCTCCCGTTTCATTATGTTTTTGGCCGATCCGAGGCCTTAGATGCATGCTAGGGGCTTCCCCCTTGTTTTCCCCCTCTCCCGTGGAGGTATGGAGGGGTGGGACGTTTTTCGGGTCGTTTCCCGCCGTTTCGCGCTCGGACGGGTGTGACGGTCCTTCTAGTGACCCTCACAGCCTGTGACGCCCCAGGGTGGGTGCGTCACTAGGCCCGTTAGCCTTTTTGGTGGTCTGTGTGTGTGACGGTCCCACGATAGACCGCCACAGCTCTGTGACGCGCCTGGGGTGGGCCGTCAGGATGAGCTGACCGTGTTTTTAGGCGTTGGTTTGACCGTTCGGGGTCAAGACCTGTGACGCACCAAGCCTGGCGCGTCACAGCCTTGTAACGCCCCTGTCGGGGTGCGTCAGAGCAGACGCGTACCGACCTTGTAACGCACCAAGAGTGGTCCGTTACAGACTGTAACGCACCGAGTGGGACGCGTTACAGTTGATTTTCCCCGTGTCTTGTAACGCACCTGGATTGGCGCGTCACATGCTGTGACGCACCAGGGCTGGCGCGTTAGAGACTGTGACGCGCCAGAGAGGATGCGTCACATGCAACTTGCAGCTTGGTGTGTGACGGCCCTTCGTGGGTGCGTCAGGGTGGTTGTGACGGTCGAGGCATGGACCGTCACAGACTGTGACGGCCCAAGACTAGACCGTCAGGCTCAGTGTTGCACTGAGGTGAGTTTTTTGGTGTTCTTCGCCTTGTTCCGCGATGTGTGGATCCCCGGTCGACCCGGTTGGGACCCAGTGGTCGACCTGCGGTCTCGTGAGTGTCCCAGACACCCATGGGATTCTGTGTCCATCTTTTGAGGGTGTCGGGAGGACCGTGTTACCTCGTTTAGCGTGCCTGTGAGTTTGAGAGTCTGAGTGACTTCTTGTGGGTCGGGCTTTCGTGTTACGCTAGACTGAGTCACAGTGTATTAGTGTGTGAGCGGTGGGGTTTCCCCCGCATGACTGATAGTTCAAAACGTAAGTCGTTAATGCGTTCACTACCAAAGTTATTTATCGGCTCACAAATTAATTAAAATGAAATAGTTAAGCGGTGAGACGAGTCGATTCCACAGGGAAATTTAGATTTTTAAGATGAAATTCTTGTGTTTTATTTTCAACAAATCATGATGAATGGGGACGCTCAAATGAGGAATTAATTAACCTAAACAACTGGACTAAAAGAAGCTACGACTAGAACTAATGTAATCAAATGCAAGTGTAACAGTGGAGATGAACAGTGTGCAAATGGCAATGAACAAAAGGACACGAGTTGACAAATTAGAGTAAAGTAACTTAAGTGGATGGACTAAAGAAACCAAGACACAAATAAAATTAAACTAATGCAAGTCCGAACAGAAGAGAGGGACTGTTGTTTAAAGTCAAGTATCGACATCTGACACTTCTAGCTTATGTAACGTGTCCCTACCCTTTTGAGTAAACTAATGCAGGGATGATTTCCAGAAGAAAACAATGCTACGTTTATAGAGAAGAGGACGAAAAGATGCAGGTAATAAGCAACAACAAAAATGCTTCCATTGAATTAAAATTCAAAAACCAGAGTGCAATTGCATTGTACTACTCAAACCTAAGACAACCAAGGCTGATAAACTAACTAAATGAACTTATAACAACAAAGCTACCATATACAATGGCAGGGCTGAAATGACGATGTGAACTAATATTGAGCCAAAAGAATGTGAAGCATAAAAGGGGCCTTCGCTGCTCTCTCCCTGTCTATCCGTCTCGTCACTGCAGGTGGCTGAACAACAGGGGAAGTCACAGCGGGGATGCGGCACCTCCCTCTCCAGTCACAGACAGTGCTCGGTGGACTTGTGGCAGCGGACAGGGCCCACGAGCGGCAAGGGAACTCCACGCGAGAACTGGCCGACGCGGCACCTCCCTTCTCTCGTCACGGACGGTGCTCGCCGAGGAGACTCGCGACGCCAAGCCACGGCAGCAAAAGGGGACTCGCCAGCGTCCCTCTCTTCACACCACTAGACAGCAGCCGCAACACCACGTTGCAGAGGCCTAGTTCGTGACACACGGACGGCACAAACGCAGTAGCGGAGGTGAGCCTACGTTGCCGTGCTGCTCCCTACAGCTGATGAGGATGCTTGCGAGAGAAATAGATGGATGCACAGTCACCACGCACACTACAAACGGAGCTTCGAGGAGGGGTCACCACGGCACCTACGAACGGCTGATGCTTCACCAGAGAGAGCTGCGACCAAGGCTAAAAAAAATATAACAACTTAAAACTTCAAAGAAAACAAACCAGAGATAACCCCAGAACAGAAGACGAACCCCCTTTACTGTTCCCTGAACCTCCTCTTTATAGGGGAATGGACGATGCCCGGATCACCACCGAACCACCTCCACAATAGACGCCGTTTCTTTATCCTTCGCTGGTGTCGTCCACGACGCCCCACACGAGCGTCTCGCAACGAACGAACGGCTTGCGAAGCCTGCTCTCCATCTTCTCCGGATTCAGGTGACAGCGTCCATCCTCCTTATCTCACCGAACAGCATCTACGTGGAGCCTAATCGCAAGCCACTACCGATATTCCCGTGGTGATCAACCATGCCAGTCCTGCTCACCTCGCTGCCGCTATTCACGCGGTGGGTTTGGATACGCCAATGCCATCCCAACACCCAGTTGCCATGCACGTGATCGGCCTATTTTGTGCAGCCATGCACCCCACTTGGCCATCTTCTGCTGTACATTCACGTGGTGGGTTGGATATTGTAATGCCTTTGCACCACCCAGCCATGCCATGCAATGCCTTTATGCAACTCACGTGTATATAGCAACCATTTCTTCTTTCGCGATGGGCCCATCAAGCTACAGCTAGCGTGGCCCTTTATGTTTGAAGGAGGCCCAATACCCATGTATATGTTTCATGCATCCAACAACAAATCTTTAAGCCCATTAAAATAGTTGCCAAAGACATTTCCTTGACATGCTGGTTAAGCCTTCCGATCCCCATACCTGTCATTAGAGAAATCATATGTGATATCCAACATTGTTATAAATTTCATCCCAAATATTTATCATTTTCCATGAAATCTCAAGAATTCATCAAAATCTATTTCTATGAATAATTTCACACATAACCAACAATTTACTTTGAATTTTATCCGAAACATGTGAAATTAATATGTGAAAATATGAAGTTATCACACCCCCCAACTTACTCATTGCTAGTCCCTTAGCAATGCAAACAATTATAGAATTTAGGACTAACAAGAGTTCAAAAATCACGTTTCATGACATGAATGCTGAGCATTATGATTTGAACCATAGAATATTGCAAGTTCAAGCAATAAATGTCAAGAATAAACTTTGTCAATCCATGTATTTAGACACTTCCTCAGGTTACACTCATAAATTTTTTTTTGTATCTCTTTTCTGCATGTGATCTAATTTGATTAGTGGATATCAGACAACTGGATGAATGAGCCTTCTATTTATCACTTAACAATGATTTCCAATTCTACCTATTTTAAATCAGACTCTCGAATTACAGGTAGCTTCACTCTGCCTGATCATCATCATTTTTTTTCATCATGGTGCTGCACATTCCTTCACTGTTTGACGCGAACCTCAACTCTTGCTAGGAGAAGTAGGCCCGGTTACTAAGATCATGAGCATTTTCCATGAGTTTTTCATCATATATATATATATATATATATATATATATATATATATATATATATATATTCTTTCTTTTTGGTGCTTTGCACTTATTTGCAGGCAGGTAGCTTTTTCCCCACGATAAATCTTCAATGACTAGGCAGAATTTTCAATCCTCGCCTAAGTTTTAAGTAAAGAGCTCATCATCCTCGTGTTTAATACCTACTATTCTCATTAGTGTGCGGATGTGTGTGAGTTCAAAGAAAAATATGAGTGTATTCCGAGGAAGATGCTAAAAACATAACCAACTAATTCACCCTTTAATTCAATGTTGTCACAAGTGGATATTCTAAGCCTTATCATTTTGACAATGTTTCTTATCATGAAAAATGACCCTGAAGCATTTGTTAGGGGAATCATGAAAGATTACAGCATTTTGATGAAAATTTAAGTTTAAGCTACCCCCCAACTTAAGTGACATTGTCCTCAATGACATGCTTAAAATAGAAAATTAGGACAATATAGAGTGAATGTTTTGAGAGGGAAAGGTACAACCTGAGCAAGATGAAATGTTGCTGTAGAGAAAGATGCTGCCCATTCTCCATGTTTCTAGAAAGAAAAACAATCAGTCATTCTCCTTTATTTATGAAAAAAGAATTGGGTTGCCTCCCAATTAGCGCTAAGTTTAATATCTTCAGCCAGACATCAGCGAATTCAACTTAGTTCAATTAATGCAATTTCTTCCACAATTAGTTCATTTGAGACTCCTTCAATGAAGGGTTTGAGTCTCTGGCCATTGACTTTGAAAGTGTTGCCACTTTTGGGGTCACAGATCTCAACAGCACCATGGGGAAATGAATTAACTACAATGTATGGCCCATCCCATCTAGATCTAAGCTTCCCAGGGAAAAGTTTCAATCTAGAATTGAACAACCAGACCTTTTGATTAGGTTCAAATGTTTTCCTGGAGATGTGTTTGTCATGAAAAGTTTTCATCTTGGCCTTATAGATTTTGGAGTTCTCATAGGATTCCTCACAAAGCTCCTCTAACTCACTTAATTGCAAGGCCCTGTGTGATCCAGCTTGGGTCAAATTCAGGTTAAATTGTTTGATTGCCCAATAAGCCTTGTGTTCCAGCTCCACTGGGAGGTGGCAGGCTTTTCCATAAATCAATCTAAAGGGTGACATCCCAATAGGGGTCTTATATGCTGTTCTGTAGGCCCATAATGCATCATCCAATCTCTCAGCCCAATCTTTCCTATCAGTCCTCACAGTCTTTTGCAAAATGTTCTTGATTTCTCGATTTGAAACTTCTACCTGCCCACTTGTTTGGGGATGATATGGTGTGGCCACTTTGTGAGTGATCCCATACTTTTTCAGCAAGCTCTTGAATTGATAGTTAGTGAAGTGACTACCTCCATCACTAATTATAGCCCTTGGGAATCCAAATCTAGAGAAAATGTTCTTTTGCACAAATTTCATGACCACCTTGTGGTCATTGGTTCTAGTTGCTACAGCTTCAATCCATTTGGAAACATAATCCACAGCCACTAGAATGTATTCATGCCCAAAAGATGGTGGGAATGGTCCCATGAAATCAATTCCCCATACATCAAAAATTTCCACCACAAGAATGGGGTTCAAGGGCATCATGTCTCTTCGAGATATATTCCCCATGGTTTGACATTTTGGGCAAGATTGACTGAAAGCATGGGCATCTCTAAAGAGAGTGGGCCAATAAAAACCACATTGGAGGACTTTTGCAGCATTTTTCTTTCCAGAGAAATGACCTCCGCAAGCAAGAGTGTGGCAGAAGGTGAGAATGCTTTGATGCTCATTTTCAGGGACACACCTTCGAATGACATTATCCGCACAGATACGGAATAATTCTGGATCCTCCCAAAAATAGTGTCTTATCTGAGCATAGAATCTATCCTTCTCATTCTTATACCAACCTTCAGGGGTCAATCCAACAGCCAGATAATTGACAATATTGGCATACCAAGGGGGTTGGATGTGGCTAATGGACAAGAGTTGTTCATCAGGAAAAAAGTCTCTTATGGGCTCCTTTTCTTGCACAAGAATTCTAGAGAGATGATCAGCCACCACATTCTCAGACCCCTTTTTATCCCGAATTTCAATATCAAATTCTTGCAAGAGTAAGATCCATCTAATCAAACGGGGCTTGGCTTCTTTCTTGGACATGAGGTATCTCAAGGCTGAGTGATCAGAGTAGATGATGACCTTGGATCCTAAGAGATATGATCTGAATTTTTCAAGGGCGAACACCACAGCCAAGAGTTCTTTTTCAGTGGTGGTGTAATTCAGTTGAGCATCACCCATAGTGCGACTAGCATAATAAATCACCACAGGGCGTTTGTCAATCCTCTGCCCTAAGACTGCACCTATAGCAAAATCAGATGCATCACACATGATCTCGAAGGGAAGAGACCAATCAGGTGGCTGAAGAATTGGAGCTTTGGTCAGAGCCTCCTTCAAAACATTGAAAGCCTTTAAACATGATTCATCCAAATGAAAAGGGACATCTTTGGCTAGGAGAAGGGTTAAAGGTCGGGCAATTTGAGAGAAATTTTGGATAAACCGGCGATAGAAGCCGGCATGGCCAAGGAAAGACCGAATTTGCTTAACTGAGGTGGGTGGGGGAAGATTAGAAATGAGGTCAATTTTGGCCTTGTCCACCTCTATACCCCGCTCAGAAACTATGTGGCCCAACACTATGCCTTCTTTTACCATGAAGTGACTCTTCTCCCAGCTTAGAATCAACCTCTTTTCTATGCACCTCTCCAAAATTTTTGTCAAATTATCTAGGCACACATCAAAAGAATCTCCAAAGATTGAGAAATCATCCATAAAAATTTCTAAGAAGTTCCCCACCATATCTGAAAAAATGGCCATCATACATCTCTGAAAAGTGGCTGGAGCATTACATAACCCAAAGGGCATTCTCCTAAATGCAAATGTCCCATAAGGACATGTGAATGTGGCCTTTTCTTGATCCTCTGGATAAATGGCCACTTGGTTATATCCTGAATAACCATCTAAGAAACAGAAGTATTGTTGGCCAGCTAATTTCTCCAAGATTTGGTCAATGAATGGTAGGGGAAAATGGTCCTTCTTAGTGGCCTCATTCAATTTCCTATAATCTATGCATACTCTCCACCCTGTGGGTAATCTAGTGGGTACTAATTCTCCTTTGTCATTGCTCACCACAGTGAGCCCAACTTTCTTAGGTACCACTTGAGTTGGACTAACCCATGGGCTATCAGAGATTGGGTATATGATTCCTGCATCAAGCCATTTGACAACTTCTTTCTTAACCACTTCTTTCATGTGAGGGTTCAGCCTTCTTTGCATCTCCCTAGATGGCTTTGCATTGTCTTCCAGATAAATGTGATGCATGCATACTGATGGACATATTCCCTTAAGATCGGCCACAGACCAACCTATGGCTTCCTTATGTCTTTTGAGGACATCAATCAGTTGGTCCTCCTGAGTGGATGTCAAATCAGATGCTATAATGACAGGTAAAGACATCTCCGGCCCTAAGAAGGCATATTTCAGGGAATCGGGTAGGGGTTTCAATTCTAGGTGTGGTGGGGCATGGATGGAGGGAAGTGAAGGTTCATGTTTCATATCAGACAAATGTTCAAACTGATGAAGAGCATTGACCACTGAAATGGGCTCTTTGTCTTCAGCTTTGTCAAAGTTTTCTATTCTGGTCACGGGAGGGTCATTTTCTACCATCTCATCAATCACATCAATGATGTAACAATCTTCTCCCTCCCTTATTTGTTTGGACGCCTTGAAGACATTTAGTGTCATCTTCTGATCTCCAAAAGAGATGTCCATAAGCCCAGACTTACAATTGATGTTGGCATTGGCTGTGGCTAAGAAGGGCCGGCCCAATATAATTGGGCTTTGGGCTAGGTCTGATTTAGACTCCATGTCAAGGACTTAAAAGTCAACAGGAAAATAGCATGTGTCTATCTTGACAAGGACATCTTCTACCAACCCCTTAGGTGTTCTAACAGATCTATCAGCCAATTGGAGAATGACAGGGGTTGATTTGAATTCTCCCATACCAAATTTTTGGTACACAGATGTTGGGAGGAGATTGACACTTGCTCCTAGGTCCAATAGAGCATTCTCAAAGGTGACCCCCCCAATGACACAAGATATGAGTGGGGTGCCAGGATCTTTCATTTTCTGGGGGAGTTGATTTAGTAGGACAGCACTAACATCCTCAGACAATATAATTCTTTCCAGATTCACCTTTGGTTCCCTCTTTTGAGTGCACATTTCCTTAAGAAATTTGGCATACGCAGGCACATGTTGGATTGCATCTAAGAGGGGGATGTTGATGTGGACTTGTTTGAACAATTTCATCAATTCTTCATTCTGAGCTTGATTGTTCTTCTTTTTCTTTTCTTTCCTAGCGTCCAAGGCATTAGGGAAGGGAATCTTAGGTTTGTAGCATTCAGGTGATTCATCTATCTTTGCCTTCCCTTTATCTTTGATGTTCCCCTCACTACCCACTATAGGAGTGGAAATGGGTTCTTTTCTTCTTGGGTTTGATTAGATGAGGCTTCATTGGATTCATCAATTTGGTATGGGTCTGACAAGATTTTACCACTTCTTAAGGCCGAGATGGCCTTAGCATTCTCAAATTGTGGGCCCTTTGGAGGATTTGGCCCTTGTTGAAATTGCCCTTGAGGGGCAAGTGGAAGGGGCTGCTGAAAACCAGGAGGATAATTTCTAGGGTTGGGAATGGGTTGACTTGGAAGTTGACCCGGATCTCTCCTTACATTGGTTTCCAAGAGTTGGCCAATCTGGGCCTTCATTTCAGCCATTTGGGTTTGGAAAGATTGGTTTTGGGCCAAAATGAGTTGTTGTAATTGATTGATTTTGTCATCATTTTGGGCCATTGGTGGAGGTTGCATAGGTGGTTGGTAAATTGGAGGAGGATGTGAAGATTGCCCATATGCGGGCTGAGCAAATGAGGGTTGGCCATAAGATGGCTGGCCATAAGGGAATTGAGGTTGATTGGGTGACTGTTGTGACAATTGGCCCCTATGGAAAGTTTGATTTTGAAAATGGGCCTGAGGTTGGGGTTTGGGTTGAAATTTTGGTTTTGCTGGGGCTTCCAAGAGAAGTTTGGGTGATTTCTCCAGCCCGGGTTGTAAGTGTTTGAAAATGGGTCATTGTTGGGCTTAGACAATCCTTGGGCTGCATAAACTTGCTCCTGGATAGCAGGTGGTAACTGGGCTGCCGCAGGGCATTCATCCACTTGATGGGCTGGGCTTTCACAAAGCACACACGCCTCTTGGACTAGACCTTGGCGAGAGTAGAAAGATGGTTGTGATTGGGCATTGAAGGTTTGTTTATTCAATTTAATGAGCTCGCCCACTTGTTGGGTTAACAGGTCAACTTTCTCTAATTTTTGGGCCAAGGCATTCACATCTAATCTAGGCTCAAATTCTCCCTTCTCTTTTACCTCATACATCCCAGCTTTTCTAGATGGCCCCACTGATTTTTCATATGAAGAAAGAGAGGCATGGTTGATGGAGTTCTCACTCAACATTTCAAAGAGAGCATAAGCTTCTTCTTCACTTTTACTCATAAACGCACCTCCACACGAAGCATCAACCATTTGCCTATAGGGTTCAGTCAATCCTTCA
Organism: Amorphophallus konjac; assembly: GCA_022559845.1. NCBI lineage: Eukaryota > Viridiplantae > Streptophyta > Magnoliopsida > Alismatales > Araceae > Amorphophallus > Amorphophallus konjac. The sequence continues at coordinate 14,607,928 of CM040119.1, read as the reverse complement.
TAAAAGGCCTGCACAATCTGCCATTTTGATAGCCCATGATGTGGGCATTTTCTCAATAACTCCTTCATTCTTTCCCAAGACTCATGGATCAATTCCCCTGGGTTTTGAACAAAGCCCGTGATGGCTCTTCTCATTGTATTGGTCCGACCTATAGGATAGAACTTTTTCAAAAATTCCTTTTGCATTTCCTCCCATGACCGAATGGGTCTTCCTAAGGTCCCTAACCAATATTTGGCTTTATCTTTCAAGGAGAAAGGGAATAGAGTCAACTTTAGGGCATCGTCTGTGAAATTCTGAATTTTCACAGTGGAACATATCTCCAAGAACTCATCTAAGTGCTTATATGGGTCTTCATTTGTAAGCCCATGGAATGAAGGGAGCATTTGGATCGTGCTAGATTTGATCTCATATTGGGCTGCTGGCACTTCCGGAAGATGGATACATGTGGAAGGTTGATAGCTAGAAGGAATGAAGTATTCCTTCATCTGCTTGGGTAATTCACCTTGATTAGCCATTTCTTGAATGGGATTTTGGGCTTGATGGATCACCCTCTCTATTTCTTGGATAGGTTCAACTAAATGTGGAACTTGGGATCTTCTACCTTGCATGAACTCCAAGAATTGATTCAAAAAAAAAATTTAAATTTTTTTGCAAACACTTGTTCAACAAATTAACCTACAAGACTTAGGGCTCCTTGGACTTAAGAACACAAATAGTGAGAATTCCCCAAAGTTCAATTGCAATCTTGCACACACCGACCTTCAAGTTGGCCAGGTAAGAGGTAGGATCGTGGGAGGTTCCCCTTGCTTTCGTAAGCTCCTAATTAATGAACCACGGATCCACTTAGGCGTAGCCTTTTAACCTCTTGCCTAGACACCAACCTTTAGATGGTGATACAAGCACAATTTCTCTTAAGGTTCAACCACTAAGTGGGCTCAAATGTTGGCTTTCTCACAAATCAACTTGAATCCAGCCCAAGTCCACTACCAAATTTGTCCACTAGCCAGGAAAGAGGTGGGGTTGTGGGAGGCTCCCCCTACAGATGTAGGGTCCTAATTAATAAACCACAATCCCCCTTAAGGCGTTTGCCATCGGACCTCTTTCCTAGACACTAGTTTTCAAATTGATAATGGGCCCAAGTGAAATCAAATCTCAAAGTGAACCCTAGGGCCAATGTCTACTAGATTTTATTAGGCTTGGGAAATGCAAAATGAAGAGTTGTGATTTGTGGGCCAAGGAAGGGTGATCAAATCCCCACCTTATGTGATTATGGGTTTTGCCCTTAAGATAGTTTAAAATGAAATGCAACACCACATAGTCAAACAAGGGGTTCTATGCAAATTTGAATGTCATGTGATTAAGAAAAAGATAGAAGAACTCACCTTGCCCCCGCAATCTTCAATGATGCATTTAACAAAATTAAATAACAAAAACAATTCTAACCTATATGATGCATGACCTAAGACATGGAAATGTGGTTGCTAATCTTGAGATGATGATTTTTATTAAAGTTCAAGTGAATTTTTTTTAATTAATGATCCTATCTAACCACAAGATATGAAAAATAAAGAAAATAAACTCAAATGAAGGAGGGAAATGTGAGTACTTACATGAAAAAGCGTTCCCTCATTTTTTTTTTGAAATAAATGACAAAGAAAACTTACCACTTTTTTTTTGATTTTCCTACAAAAATAAGAAAAAGAGAAATTATTAGTGTCAATTTATGTACAAAAATACAAGATTAACGACCTAAAAATCATAAACTTCCCCAGCAACGGCGCCAAAAATTGATAGTTCAAAACGCAAGTCGTTAATGCGTTCACTACCAAAGTTATTTATCGGCTCACAAATTAATTAAAATGAAATAGTTAAGCGGTGAGACGAGTCGATTCCACATGGAAATTTAGATTTTTAAGATGAAATTCTTGTGTTTTATTTTCAACAAATCATGATGAATGGGGACGCTCAAATGAGGAATTAATTAACCTAAACAACTGGACTAAAAGAAGCTACGACTAGAACTAATGTAATCAAATGCAAGTGTAACAGTGGAGATGAACAGTGTGCAAATGGCAATGAACAAAAGGACACGAGTTGACAAATTAGAGTAAAGTAACTTAAGTGGATGGACTAAAGAAACCAAGATACAAATAAAATTAAACTAATGCAAGTCCGAACAGAAGAGAGGGACTGTTGTTTAAAGTCAAGTATCTACATCTGACACTTCTAGCTTATGTAACGTGTCCCTACCCTTTTGAGTAAACTAATGCAGGGATGATTTCCAGAAGAAAACAATGCTACGTTTATAGAGAAGAGGACAAAAAGATGCAGGTAATAAGCAACAACAAAAATGCTTCCATTGAATTAATATTCAAAAACCAGAGTGCAATTGCATTGTACTACTCAAACCTAAGACAACCAAGGCTGATAAACTAACTAAATGAACTTATAGCAACAAAGCTACCATATACAATGGCAGGGCTGAAATGACGATGTGAACTAATATTGAGCCAAAAGAATGTGAAGCATAAAAGGGGCCTTCGCTGCTCTCTCACTGTCTATCCGTCTCGTCACTGCAGGTGGCTGAACAACAGGGGAAGTCGCAGCGGGGATGCGGCACCTCCCTTCTCCAGTCACGGACAGTGCTCGGTGGACTTGTGGCAGCGGACAGGGCCCACGAGCGGCAAGGGAACTCCACGCGAGAACTGGCCGACGCGGCACCTCCCTTCTCTCGTCACGGACGGTGCTCGCCGAGGAGACTCGCGACGCCAAGCCACGACAGCAAAAGGGGACTCGCCAACGTCCCTCTCTTCACACCACTAGACAGAAGCCGCAGCACCACGTTGCAGAGGCCTAGTTCACGACACACGGACGGCACAAACGCAGTAGCGGAGGTGAGCCTACGTTGCCGTGCTGCTCCCTACAGCTGATGAGGATGCTTGCGAGAGAAATAGATGGATGCACAGTCACCACGCACACTGCAAACGGAGCTTCGAGGAGGGGTCGCCACGGCACCTACGAACGGCTGATGCTGCACCAGAGAGAGCTGCGACCAAGGCTAAAAAAAATATAACAACTTAAAACTTCAAAGAAAACAAACCAGAGATAACCCCAGAACAGAAGACGAACCCCCTTTACTGTTCCCTGAACCTCCTCTTTATAGGGGAATGGACGATGCCCGGATCACCACCGAACCACCTCCACAATAGACGCCGTTCTTTATCCTTCGCTGGTGTCGTCCATGACGCCCCACACGAGCGTCTCGCAACGAACGAACGGCTTGCGAAGCCTGCTCTCCATCTTCTCCGGATTCAGGTGACAGCGTCCATCCTCCTTATCTCACCGAACAGCATCTACGTGGAGCCTAATCGCAAGCCACTGCCGATATTACCGTGGTGATCAACCATGCCAGTCCAGCTCACCTCGCTGCCGCTATTCACGCGGTGGGTTTGGATACGCCAATGCCATCCCAACACCCAGTTGCCATGCACGTGATCGGCCTATTTTGTGCAGCCATGCACCCCACTTGGCCATCTTCTGCTGTACATTCACGTGGTGGGTTGGATATTGTAATGCCTTTGCACCACCCAGCCATGCCATGCAATGCCTTTATGCAACTCACGTGTATATAGCAACCATTTCTTCTTTCGCGATGGGCCCATCAAGCTGCAGCTAGCGTGGCCCTTTATGTTTGAAGGAGGCCCAATACCCATGTATATGTTTCATGCATCCAACAACAAACCTTTAAGCCCATTAAAATAGTTGCCAAAGACATTTCCTTGACATGCTGGTTAAGCCTTCCGATCCCCATACCTGTCATTAGAGAAATCATATGTGATATCCAACATTGTTATAAATTTCATCCCAAATATTTATCATTTTCCATGAAATCTCAAGAATTCACCAAAATCTATTTCTATGAATAATTTCACACATAACCAACAATTTACTTTGAATTTTATCCGAAACATGTGAAATTAATATGTGAAAATATGAAGTTATCAATGACCGTGAGTTTTCCTGGAAGATAATTCCCGAGTGGGCCACGTGTTTGGCCTTGGACTGCGAGTCCAGTTATCGGCGTAGCGGCTTGGGTGCTACCTTGGGAATCGTGCTTCTGTGCTTTCCACGTGGGCCGTGTGTGTGGCCTTAGACTGTGAGTCCAATTACCCTGCCTGGGGCTGGAAGGCTTCTCAGTTCCCTTCCCGAGGGAATGGTCTCGGCGGCTCGTGAGTTGCCTCGATATTCGTGCTACCGTGATTTTAGACCTAGAGATTGGATGAGATTGACGGCCTTGTGCTGTCACGTGCAACGGTCTTGACCCCGAGTCTTGTGACTCAAGGACCGTTGGGTGTAGTGCGTCTAGAGGACTGTCCAGAGTCCAGTGACTTAGCATCACTTGGATTTTCTCGACTCTCGCGCAGGGTGTGTGCGCGGCCGTGGACTGTGAGTCCCATTTCTTCTCCGATTGTGGTCACCGTGTGACGGTGCTAGTACGTGGGATGGTCCCCGTACTTTGTCAGGTTTGGACGCTGTTTTCCTTCGACTTGAGAGTCTACTCTCTCAGTGACCCTCCACTAGTCGTAGCCCACCAGTACGCGTGTGCTGGTCGCACCAGGGAGTGGTGTACGGGCTTACCCTTAGAGGTAGTTTGTGGACCGGTTGCCGTCGGGCCCCACGTCTTGCAGCCAGAGTCCGGCTGAGGGGAAAACCGATCAGAGGGCCAGACCAGGGACGTGCGGTCTGTGTGTGCACATGTGGTTGGGGGCGGTTGGACCCACGTCGACAGGCGTGACCCCAGCTAGTCACTTGTTTGTGGTTACTTGTACGGTGTTCGTGCCTTTGGTAGGCGCTACCACGTCAGGCAGTTCACCTGCGATGCGGTGTAAGTCATCAGGGGACACTACCGACTGTGCTTCTAGTGGGAGGTACTCCTGTCAAGTTGGGAGTGACAGACTGTCAGTTTCCGTGACTTTGACCTTCGGGTCTCGGTCGTGTCGACCGTTGAGTTTCGGTTGTTTCGCCGTGGCGCGTGTGTTGGTTTTCGCGCCGTCAGACTAGTGCTAGTGGTTTTACCGAGGTTGCGCCTTGTCATGCTGTACCCGTGACCAGGTGTTAGGGTTGCACTTTGGACAGCGTGTCCAGGTTGGCCGTGTTTTGGGAGACAGGCCTCTACGGCGTGGTTGCCGTGTGTTTTACTTTGGTAAGCGGTGCTAGTGTAGTTCGGTAGCCTCGACCGCGAGGTCAGGGTGTGTTTCTGGTACAGTAGGAGTAGTTGTAGTGCCGTGTTTCGACCGGCCACCGGGTTTACTGTTCCTGCTGTTGCGGTTGCTCTTGTAGCCTTCCTTTCCGGTACCGCCATTGTTTCCGGTTGGGGTTCCGCGGGATCCCTGCTGAGTCTCTGTGTGGAGACTCATTCCCTACTTTTCAGGTGTGGCGGTTCTTCCTCGAGGTTCGAGGGTGCTGAGCGGAGGTTCTCAGTTGCCAGCTTGCCGGGTCGAGTGTTCACTTGGCATGTGGTACATTTTACTGCTTTAGACTGTACTTTCTGTTGGACTGGACTCTGTTGTAGCTGTAGTTGTTCTTCCTTTCAGCTTGTTGTTGTTGGTTGTCCTGCTTTATTTCCTATTTCATTGTGCCTCCACACTCCTTTTAGCCCTTCCGAGCCCTCCCGGCTCGTGGGCGGCGGTGTGAGTCTCGGGTTATCGGGCCTTCCCGATAATCGGATTCTCGGGTCGTTACAGGAGACCTGCCTCGGCGAGGCGTCTTGGCCTAGAGTTGCTGGAGACCTACCTCGGCGAGGCGTCTTGGTTTGGTGTTGTTGAAGATCTGCCTCGGCGAGGCGTCTTGGTCTGAGGTTGCTGGAGACCTGCCTCGGCGAGACGTCTTGGTCTAAGGTTGCTGGAGACCTGCCTCGGCGAGGCGTCTTGGTGTGGGGTTGTTGAAGACCTACCTCAGCGAGGCGTCTTGGTCTGGAGTCGCTGGAGACCTGCCTCGGTAAGGCGTCTTTGTCTGGAGTTGCAGGAGACCTGCCTCGGCGAGGCGTCTTGGTCTGGAGTTGCTGGATTTGTCCCCAGAGAGGGGTGTTGCTTTGGAATCATATTCAGCCGATCCTTATGGGGTATGGTCGAATGTTGATGCTGGCGACTGGCCGTCATGGGAAAATAGCCGAAGTCGAGGTTGTCTGACCCTTTAACAGTACAATGACCACAAATGATGTTAGACACATAATCATCATAATATGGTGGATGGTACCTGTTAATGTGATGGTTGACCGCCAAGGTATATTGATTGGAAATTCCACTCGGTTGATTGCTGAGGTATATTGACTGGGAGCCTCGATCGGCTGGTCGTTGAGGTGCCGATGAAGGGATTGTCGCTGGTCGACCATTGAGGCGCAATGATCAGAGTGTGTGATAGACCAACCCTCAGGGGTGCGTTGGTCTAGGGCTGCTGTGGACGGGCCTTCGAGGCATGTCCGTCTGTGAGGTATCTTGACTGGTTCATGTGGTTGTTGTCCTAGATCCGCCTGGTTAAGGCATGTTGGTCTATTGATGGAAACTTGAGGTCAGAGGCTGGAGGTTAAAAGGCAAAGATTGGATGCTTGGATTGGAGATTGCTACCCAGATATAGGAGACTAAGTACTGGGGCTAGAAACTGAGAACCGGAGACTAGAAGCTGGGTGTTGGTACTAGGGCTGGGGACTGGGGCTGGGAAATAGGAGACGGAGACTCGGAACTAGATACTAGATTTGGAGGTTAAGATTTGGATAGTTGATACTAGGACTGGAGACTGGGCATCGAGACTAGAGACTGGGAACTCAGAGGTCAAAAACTGGGTACTGGGACTGGAGACCAGGATCTGGGTACCAGATGTTGGGACTGGAGGCCCACCTGCACGAGGCGTGCTGGCCTGTTGCTGGAAACTGGAACTGAGGGTCGGGAACTAGATATTGAGATGGAAGACGGGGTACTGGGACTGGAAACTGGAAATTGGGGAATTGGATATCGGGACTGGATATCGGGAATGGAGACTAGAATCTGGCCACTAGGTGCTGGGATGGAAGGCTGGAACTGGGAACTGGATGTTGGATATGGCAACTGGTAATTGGATACTGGGCGCTAGAACTGGAGGCCTGCCCCTATGAGGCGTGCTAGCCCATTGCTGGAAATTGGAATTGGAAATGGGAAATGGGAAATTAGATGCTGGGAACTGGGCATTGGAATTGGAGGCTAGAACTGGAAGCCGGAAGCAGAGTCCTGGTGTTGGATACTGGGAATCGGGGTACTTGAACTGGATGTTGGAGGCTGGGTACTGGAACTAGACACTGGAAACTGGATACTAGAAGTTGGATTTTAGAGCTGGGTATTAGACATTGGATACTGGAGGCTGGATATTGGAAGCTGGGTATTGGAAATTGGGTACTGGGAGCTGGATATCGAAGACTGGGTGCTGGAGGCCTGCCTGAATGAGGCATGTTGGCATGGATGGCTAGAGACTGGAAGTTGGAGGACAATCCATAAGGCGGTGTTGACCCAAAGGACTAGGGACTGGAAGCTGGACGCAAACCCGTAAGGGTGTGTTGGCTTGTATTGTTGGTGACTGGAGGCTAGAGGCCGACCCGCGAGGGTGTTTTGGCCCACGTTGCAGGGGACTGAAGGTCGACCCATAAGGGTGTGTTGACCTATATCACTGGGGGCTGGGAGCTGGAGGCCGACCCGTGAGGGTGCTTCGGCCTATGTTGCTGGAGATTGGAAGTTGGAGGCCAACCCTAGAGGGTGTGTTTGCCTATGTTGCTGGAGTCTGGAAGCTAGAGGCCGACCCGAGAAGGTGTGTTGGCCTATGTTGCTGGTATTGTTTAGCCTGGGGAGTTGGAGTTGAGGTTGGCTGGCACGCTGTCATGGTGGCGTAGCCAGAGACCGGGACTGGGACTGGAGCTGGTTGGCTAACCGTTGAGGTGTTGTAGCCGGATATTGGGACTGGTAACTGGAACTGGGCGGCTAGCCTATGGAGGTGTTGTATCTGGAATACAGGGACCGGTGACTGGAACTGGAACTGGGAGACTAGCCTGTAAAGGCATTGTAGCTGAAACTGGAACTGAAAATTGGGCGGCTGGCCTGTGAAGGCGTTGTAGCCAAAGCTGGGACTGGAACTGGGCAGCTGGCCTGTGAAGACGTTGTAGCCGAACTGGGACTGGTGACGGGGCGGCTGGCCTATAAAGGCGTTATAGCCAAAACTGGAATTGGAGGCTGAGCGGTTGGCCTGTAAAGGCATTGTAGCCGAAACTGGGATTGGAGATTGAGCGGCTGACCTGTGAAGGCGTTGTAGCCGAAACTGGGACTGGAGGCTGAGCGGCTAGCCTGCGAAGGCGTTGTAGCCGAAACTGGAACTGGAGACTGGGCGGTTGGCCTGCGAAGGCGTTGTAGCCGAAACTGGAACTGGGAGTTGGCGGCTGACTACAGGTGTGTAGTAGCCGGAATATTGGAGCTGGTCGGCTAACCGTGGAGGTGTATAGCCAAATACTGGAGCTGGAATTGGTGATGGCCGACCCTTGGGGGCGTAGTGGCCACCGGTGTCGTGGAGTGATGCTGAGGTCGCCGTCGGCGGGATGTCACAGTTGACGGATTTCATCGGTGAGGAGTAGAGAGGGAGAGAGTTTCTTTTTTTTGTTTTCTCTTTACCAACTCTACCGCCCTTGCGGGTTTTCGCCAGAGCTAGCCCCCTTTTGCTTTTTATGATATGCCCTTGCGGGTTTTCACACCGAGGGGTTACCCAATTTTGCCTGAGGTGCCCTCTCGGGTTTTCACCTCAGCTGGGTTGGTGGCAATTTTTTCCCCCAGTCGCCTCGTAGAGGGAGTTGACTGAGGCCGACGGGGTATCTCTATTTTTAACCCCATTTTTTTTGACATGGGATCCTTGTGGCTGCCGTCCGTAGCGTGCTGCTGTCAGGGGACGTGGCCTGGAGTTTGTGCTGTTGATGGCTTGTCATCGTCGTAGCCATGGTAGTGGCTTTGACTGGTGGTCTGGGAACTGGTGAGCCTTAGTGGCGTATTGCTGGAATCATGACTGGGATCTGGGAACTGGTACGCCTTTACGGTGTATTGCTGGAGTTATGACCGGGTTCTTGGTGACTCGACCATGATAGGCTAGTGACTGGGAATTATGGGTTGATGGATTCTCATGATAGATGGATCCAAGGTTGTTGTGATGTAGGGGCCAACCGAGGTGGCGTGTAGGCTGAGGTTTGCTGGAATGAATGACTGGACTAATGCATGAATTGTTGGTATATATGGGCCGACCGTGGAGGTGTGAGGCGAGAGGAAGTGTGAGCCAACTGGGGTGGTGTATGGCTAAATGGGGAGTGTAAGATCAATGACCTAGAGAGACGTACTAGCCAGAGACTGGTATAGGCCACCAAGGGAGGGGAGTGGCCTGGGGAGCTGGTTTAAGCCAAACGTGATGGTATATGGCCGACATGGAGGTGCATGATTTATAAACTAGAGCAGGGGATTGGTCAGGGACTGGTACATGCCAACTGGCCGGGGATATGGTTGCCGAAAGGTGGGTAGCTGCTTGCCCCCAGCTGAGGGAGAAGAGAAATCTTATTCTTGTTCTCTTTACCAGCTCTGTCGCCCTTTCGGGTTTTCGCCAGAGTTGGCCCCCTTTTACTTTTTCTGATGCGCCCTTGCGGGTTTTCGCACTGAGGGATTACCCAATTTTACCTGAGGTGCTCTTGCGAGTTTTCACCTCAACCGGGTTACTGGCCTTCTTGCTCCCAACCGCTTCCTTGAGAAAGAGGGCGACTGAGTCCGCCGGGGTATCTCTATTTTTAACCCCATTTTTGTTGTTATTTTTTTTTGTTTACCTGAGAGCCTTTCAGCTATTCGGTGAATGGCGTTGGGTGTCCTTAGCTTGCTGCTGTCGAAGAACATTGCCGGTGGGATCGTTGCTGTTGATCCATTGTGTTGGTGCTGGAGTTGCTTGCTGGGGCTTGGCTGGTTGCCAAGCAATCTGGGGCTTCACGTAGACCTTCAGGCTGGTTGATCCGTGTAGCTTGCAGCTGGAGCTCGAACTAAAGCTTGAGCGGATCGACTTTGGTAATGCAAAGGCTGAGTTTCTGGGTTGTGGTGGCGTATAGGCCAAGAATTGATGTAGGCCGACCAAAGAGGTGTATTGGCCAAAGGTTATGGATTTACCTGACCAGGAAGGTGTACTGGTTCGGGACTGGGTGATGTGTAGGCCTACCATTGTGGTATTTTGGCCAGAGATCAGGTGTTTGATTGACTATAGAGGTGTTTTAGTCAAGAGTAGGTGTAGGTCGACTGTGAAGGGGAATGACCAAAGTGGAGGCTTGACCGACCGTGGCGGCATATAGGTCAAAAGGGTAGCGGTAAACAGGGATAGTGTGAAACTAGGAGGAACATGTAGGTCAACCATGATGGTGTGTTGACCTGGATGCTAGGTGGTGACCAACCATGATGGTGTATCGATCAAAGATTGAGTGTAGGCCGACCGGTGTGGCGTGATGGCTAGTAGAAGCTATACTGACCCATTATTGTGGTGGATCGGTCAGAGATTTAGGGCGAGGTGGTTGGCTGTTTCTATAGAAGACGAGAGATTTTTCTTTTTCTCTTTACCAGCTCTACCGCCCTTTCGGGTTTTCGCCAGAGCTGGCCCCCTTTTACTTTTTCCGGTGCGCCCTTACGGGTTTTCACACCGAGGGGTAACCCGATTTTGCCTGAGGTGCCCTCGCGGGTTTTCACCTCAGCTGGGTTTGTGGCCTTTTTGCCCCCAGCCACCTTATAGAGAGAGTGGCTGAGTCCGCCGGGGCATCTCTATTTTTAGCCCCCTTTTCTTTTGTTTTTTTTATTTTTGGTACCTGTGAGCCTTGCGGCTGTCGTCCTTAGCTTGTTGCTGTCGGGGGACGTTGCCCGGGGGTTGCGCCATTGGCGACTTGTTGCTGTTGTAGAGGCGACTGTGGATCGACCCTCAACCGAGTAGCTCGGGACTTTAGGGTGAATCCAGAGAATGGCTAGTCTTTGCTGTAGATGGCTGGGACTTTGACTGGGATCTGGGTGGCTCGACCATGATGAACATGATGGCCGAAACCATGCTTGGACTGAGTGTCTGCCTGGGTGTTGCTACACCTTGGGACATATTAAATACTGAAGGGATAGACTTCCCGCCATGCTTTGCTGGTAGCCACCGGTGGAGGACCCGACGGAGCTTCGCCGGCGTCACCAGTTGGCGTTGGCAGGGATTCCACCGAGTCGTTAGCTGACGCATGTGGAGTTTCTTTTGAGCTACTAGGCGGGTGTCGGTGGGATTCACCCTCTTTCACTCTGCTGGATCTTGAGCTTGGTACCATTCTGGTGAGTGGAGGGACCTCTTGACTCGGGACCTCCGAATGGGTTGGGCCTCTTTTCTAATGACCCATATTCATCCAAGAGAGGACGGAGGCTCCTCCTTGGAGTTGCCCCCATTGTTTGGGCTTGGAAGGCTGGATACTGGACCGGGGTGATTGCCCCCAGTGTGATACTGGTGCATCGGCTTCTTTGAGCCTCACCTAGTCTTCTAGAGGCAGGGTGATGGGGACATCTCCGACCACTCCATATTTTTTGAGATTCCTGATGATCACCAGCAGTACTACATCTTGTTCGCCGCTTTATTTCAAGTCACACGATGTATTTTTCATTTGCTTATTTGAGTCTTATCATGTAATTTTCTTTTTATTTGAGTCCAATACCTAGGCTAGGTAGTTATTTACCTAAGTCTTGAGTCATTATGTTGGTTTGATAGGTTAATGGGCCCAATTATATGGGCTAGGCCCAGGGGTGCCCCCTTCCCCTTGGTTTAATGTTAGTAATCCAAAAGTCAGGGACTTATGTTAAATTGTGGGAATCCTATAAATAGGACCCCACTCCCACCATTTGGAACTTAATGTTAGAAAGATCTTCAAAGCGGCTTTGCAGGAGAGGTGGTCTTGCATCTGTCCGGCATCTGTGCTGACCGAGAGAGTTGTTCTCCCTCGACTGTGCAACTTGACTCTTGCAGAAGACCAGAGGCCCCGTTAAAGTGCGACCATGGCTGTTATAGGATGAGTTTGGACGTGATTCTTTCGCTGAAGTCTTCTCCTACAAGTCTCCTAGCATCGCCAAGAAACAGAGCGCCATTTTAAGCCCGAAGCACAAAGTTCTGATTTTTCTACCCAAGGTGCGCAGGTCTGTCCTGTCAGGGCCTGACAGACACCTCTTCACTCTACGGGCTCTATCTCTCTGCTCCAACCTCATCTTGCCTTCTTTCTGATTTCTTCTCGAAGAGGACCCTCCCACGGTCATATCGATATAAGCTACGTTGCCTTTGGAGCTCAGGAGTGTTCGTGGCAGCTTCATCATCCTGCTGTAGTGTCCTGCAGTCAGTCGGAGCCAGAATGAGGTGGCCCAGTCCTAGAGCCGGCCTCAACCCCTGACGACGTCCGGAAGTTACACCAAAATTCAGGAGTCCTCCCGGGCCAGTCAGCGAGGATTCGACACAAGTTTCGGTGACTTCTGAGTCCGGTAGAGCCCGTGGCGGCGTCAACATCGACCACCTATCTAGCAGTTCTAGAAGCGGGTAGAATCGGCGAAGTCTTCATTCGGCGACTCCTTTAGCTCTCCGTCCGATCTCGCCTGGCCGGCTGACCGCCCCTCCCTACGTGGAGGTAGTTTTGGTTGTAATTGGGTTATCCCTACCCCTAGTCCACCCCCTCTGTGAGGGCATAGTCATTGTATTAGCAGGTCATCGGCTGAAGCTTCATCGGCGCGGCGTGCGGGTAGTCCACGCTTCCCCGCTCACCCTCGTCTTCGGCCGGGATCGGTGTCTTCACACTGATCAGGTGAGCTTCTGGTTGCACTACTCTACTAGAATCGCTTTGCTTATTTAGTATTGCATCTTAGTGCCGTCGGTCGGTGAGTAAGTGCTCGATCTCAAAATATCATCGATTTGAGCGACCACCGCGAAGGGAGTTGAGAGAGCGACCCTACAACCCATGCCCTTGGCGTGCTGGCCGCCCACGGAATTGGGCATCCCAGGCCCTTAGGGGTTCGGCCCAAGCTATCCCAAATCCCCGGAAAGGCGAGGTCCCACTTCGGACCCTCTCCACCATCGCCGGTCCGTCTACGGATCCGAGTCTGCGGTACACAGGTAAGTCCGCTAGAGTGGGTTCGCCAACTTGTTGCTTGCTTGCGAATATAGGTCCAAGGTGCATTGGTCAAGTGGCTGCCACCTCCAAGGGGTTGTGTCACATCAATTTGGTATCAATGCCAAGTTCTAGACTTATCTCTACTAAGTCTTGTCCTAGGGCCATTGCATTCATCACCCGTTCATCATGACCACTTCCTACTTAGCCTATTCGCCATCCTTAGACCCATTAGTGGCTTTTATGTTTGATGGATCCCGCCCTAGCATATATCTAGAATGGGAGAAGTCCATAGACCGACACTTTGGGAGGTTCACCCTGTCAGGGCCTATCCAAGTCAACTATGCCAAGAGTTTTCTCTGGCGTCAAGCTAGGAAAGAATGGGAGTACATTGTAGGTTTGAGAGAAGCCAAAGAGGAAGCACCCATTGAATCTTGGGTTGAAATGAGGGCCGATCTTAGAAAGATCTACGCACCCCAATCCGGACCTCCTCAACCAACCACTTTTCCACCCCCAACTCCAACCCAAGTACTTCCCCTATCAAGCCCAACCCAAGCCCGTCCATGTTCACCACCCCGGGAGTACCATGAGCCGGCTATCTCCACTCCTCCACCAAAAGACCCATTCCTCCCGTTGGAAGAGGAGCCCATGATCCAAACACCTGATCCCTTGGAAGTAAACACCTCTTCCCTTGGAAGTAAGACCGACCTAGACCCCCTCTCGACCCTCGAGGAAACCCAAGCCCACACCGTTGAGGAGGAGGAGCCACAAAACTCACCCACCCCTCCTAGTCTGGGTCCTCATGAGCCGCACACCGTCACCATAGATGAGTCCATACTCCAATGGCTCAAGCAAAGTCCCACCCTCCTGAGATCACCACCATTGGGATATCAATCCCAAATTGTTCCCACCCGGTCTCCCCATGTCACTTTACAAACCTTCTACTTCGCGGGAGACTTAGGAGACCTAGTGGATTGCCTATATTGGCAAGTCCACTTGACCGGCTTGCTTGCCATGGGACCTTCGGAGCCTAGCACCATTAACTTTGCCCACCCCACCATTGGCTCCATCACTTCTGTTTGCACGAGTGGGCATTGCACTATTGAGATTCTTCTATTTCTCCCCTTGGAGGAAGAACCCACTCCGGTCTACTCCCCACCCATTGAGACCCTAAATGCCTTAAACGGTCAACTCACTAGAGATCTTGGACCAATTACTTTGGAGGAGGATGACTCACCACCATATTGTGAGGACCTTGAGGATGTTGAGATAAACTTAGAGCTCCTTTCCCCCGGATACACTTATGTTGATCCTTTTGACCCCTCCCAATGGGAATCCAGGAACCCATGTGGTCCACCCACATCACTTATCACCCACTCCTTCCTACCCTCACCCACCATATGTTGGACCAAGCCCATCTCTCCCAAGACTCAGATTACACCATGGGAGCCATGACTTTGGGCAATACACACTTAGGGATCGAGGAAGTGCCCCACTTCATGATATCCACCTTCCTAGACCCCTTTGACCCATTCCAATGGAGGTCCAAAAGCCCACACATAGGAGACATCTTTGGTACAAAAGTGCATAAGTCGTGGCGTACAACATCACTTGATATGATTCTTAAGTCGGGTTCACTCGTTCATATCACCCAAATGTCAAGTAGGATGCCTGATCGGTTCATATTCGGGTGTATCGGCCCTCCCTCATTTAACATTGGTCATACACATGTCAAAGGCATCTACGGATGTTCGGGCCCCGCGATATTTATCACCACTTTGCATGATAGGTACACTACGGGTGCCCTGGCCCACCTAGGTTGACCAAAGTCTACACGGCATCATTGCATGATAGGTCCACTTATGGATGCCCCGGTCCTCCCAATTCCATCAAAGTCTTCTTGGCATCAAAGCATGACTGGTCTACATATGGTTGTCCCGGTCCACCTTTACACACCAAACTTTTCACACCCACACCGCATCATAGTGCATGGCATACGCATTCACGCAAGCATCTAGCAACGAGCGGTGAGGTTCACAAAGAGCGGGCAAAAGCTTGTGAGCGCCACTTGAAATTCCAAGTAGGCAACTTATCGATGGTGACATTGGAGTGGCTCTACCCTAGGGTCACCTCCAACTTGAGGGCACGAGGACTTGGACCTTGCCATGTTCCGAGTGGCTTTGGCAACCCGACTTACGGGTTGGACTTACTAATGGGTTTTGGGATTCACCCCAATTCCCACGTGGCGGATCCGGCACCCTATATGGGCACCGCGGTGGAACCCAGTGAGCACCTTGAGCCTACCCCCACCTTTATGAGTGATACCCTCGGAGAGTCTCCATATATCAGCCTGAGAGTCCGACGTGTGTATACGGAAGCAATACTAGGCAAGCATGGTACCATCGCCAGTAAGAGGGTGTGCCTGAGCCACCTTGAGAGGCTGAAGATCCGTCCCCCTGCTAGGACGCATGGTTGAGTTTGGAGGTCATGGTTCGCCCCGAGCTGCTTTGGAGGACCACTTCGCCCCCCGGGGAACCCATACTCGACGGAGTTGAGTTCTCCGCACCCCGGGGGTATGATGGGGACATCTCCGGCCACTCCATATTTTTTGAGATTCCTGATGATCACCAGCAGTGCTACATCTTGCTCGCCGCTTTATTTCGAGTCATACGATGTATTTTTCATTTTCTTATTTGAGTCGTATCATGTAATTTTCTTTTTATTTGAGTCCAATACCTAGGTTAGGTAGTTATTTACCTAAGTCTTGAGATATTATGTTGGTTTGATAGGTTAATGGGCCCAATTATATGGGCTAGGCCCAGGGGCGCCCCCTTCCCCTTGGTTTAATGTTAGTAGTCCAAAAGTCAGGGACTTATGTTAAATTGTGGGAATCCTATAAATAGGACCACACTCCCACCAGTTGGAACTAATGAATTATTTAAAGAAAATTTGAAATCCACCAAAATTGTGAGATTCTCTCTCTCTCTCTCTCTCTCTCTCTAAGGGGTGGATTCCCCTCTCTCTTTCTCTCTCTCTTCTCTCTCTCTAAAAGGGGCGACCCCCCTCTCTCTCTAGGGCGCAACCCTCTCTCTCTCCTCCTCCCTGCCACCTCATCCTCCACATCATCCCCAACCCCTCATCTTCCCTAGGTCCATTCAATCCCACCATTATTCACACCAAGCCCCAAGCACCCTTTCACATTCCAAGGCAACCCTTCCTCTTCCCAAGCCACCCCTCCATCTCCCAAGGGAGAATCCCATTCTCCCACACACCCCTTCACCAACCCCAAACAACCTTTACCCTTCCCAAAACACCCTTTCCCATCCCCAAGGCCACATTAACCACCCATTCAAACCAAGGGAGAAAATTCCCCCCTCTCTCCCTCTTCACCAAGGCAACCTGCGCACCCCACCTCTCCCCCCTGCTAGCTGCGACCCCAGCACCCGCTACCCCCCTTCCATCACCCCTAGATCCCTCCATTCCCCTTCCCACAACTCCCATTAGCAACCCCTTGCAAGTTCCTTCCCCTTTCTCACCTCCACATACACTCTACTCTCTCACTCTATTCTTAGGTCACCAGGGATTGAGGATCCGCAGGTTTCAGGGTCTGCCCTATCCTCATATCCAAGCTCCAGAAGGCACACTATATATTTCCAGAAAGATCTTCAAAGCGGCTTTGCAGGCGAGGTGGTCTTGCATCCGTCCGACGTCTGTGCTGACCGAGAGATCCGTTCTCCCTCGACTGCGCAACTCGACTCTTGCAGAAGACCAGAGGCCCAGTTAAAGTGCGACCATGGCTGTTATAGGATGAGTTTGGACGTGATTCTTTTGATGAAGTCTTTTCCTACAAGTCTCCTAGCATCGCCAAGAAATAGAGCGCCGTTTTAAGCTCGAAGCACAAAGTTCTGATTTTTCTACCCAAGGAGCGCAGGTCTGCCTTGTCAGGGCCTGATAGACACCTCTTCACTCTACGGGATCTATCTCTTTGCTCCGACAGCTTCTTGCCTTCTTTCTAGTTGCTTCTCGAAGAGGACCCTCCCACGGTCGTATCGATATAAGCTACATTGCCTTCGGAGCTCGAGAGTGTTCGTGGCAGCTTCATCCTTCTGCTGCAGTGTCCTACAGTCAGTCGGAGCCAGAACGAGGTGGCCCAGTCCTAGAGCTGGCCCCAGCCCCTGACGACGTCCGGAAGTTACACCAAAATTCAGGAGTCCTCCCGGGCCAGTCAGCGAGGATTTGGCACAAGTTTCGGCGACTTCTGAGTCCGGTAGAGCCTGTGGCGGCGTCAACATCGACCACCTATCCAGCAGTTCTAGAAGCGGGTAGAATCGGCGAAGTCTTCATTCGGCGACTCCTTTAGCTCTCCATCCGATCTCGCCTGGCCGGCTGACCGCCCCTCCCTGCGTGGAGGTAGTTTTGGTTGTAATTGGGTTATCCCTACCCCTAGTCCACCCCCTCTGTGAGGGCGTAGTCATTGTATTAGCAGGTCATCGGCTGAAGCTTCATCGGCGTGCGGGTAGTCCACGCTTCCCAGCTCGCCCTTGTCTGCGGCTGGGATCGGTGTCTTCACACCGATCAGGTGAGCTTCTGATTGCACTACTCTACTAGAATCGCTTTGCTTGTTTAGTATTGCATCTTAGTGCCGTCGGTCGGTGAGTGAGTGCTCGATCTCACAATATCATCGATTTGAGCGACAACCGCGAAGGGAGTTGAGAGAGCGACCCTACAACCCACGCCCTTGGCGTGCTGGCCGCCCACGGAATTGGGCATCCTAGGCCCTTAGGGGTTCAGCCCAAGCTAGCCCGAATCCCCGGAAAGGCGAGGTCCCACTTCGGACCCTCTCCACCATCGTCGGTCCGTCTACGGATCCGAGTGTGCACTACACGGGTAAGTCCGCTAGAGTGGGTTCACCAACTTGTTGCTTGCTTGCGAATATAGGTCCAAGGTGCATTGGTCAAGTGGATGCCACCTCCAAGGGGTTGTGTCACATCACAGGGGTGGCGGCAGTGGGTCACCCATTTTTGCAGCCACTATGGCACCCCTTTTTTGTTTGCAGGGCCAAGGTTGACTCAGCACCAATGTGGTGGACCGAATGAACCCGGTCCGGGGTTGTCTAGAGCATGGCATTTCTGGTGAGCGTCGGTGTAGTTGAAACTCGGGAGTGCAGTGCCCGAGCTGGGGTCAAGAGAATGGCAACCTGGAACTTGGGGTTCACTTGGTCCATCAGAGTTGTTACCGAAACTCGGGGTTTGTGACCCATGTTGTGAACTGAGGATGTCAGAGGGGTGGTGACCCAGAGCTTGATGCCCGTACTGGGTGTTGGCGAAGCTAGTGCCCGAGGCTGAAAGCCTGTGTTGAGAGTTGATGAAGCTGGGATCCGGGACTGGAAACCCGAACTGAGTGCTTGACGACGTTGGGTTCCAAAACTAGAAGCCCGCCTCCAATGCCGATGATGCTAGGACCCAGGACTGGATGCCCATCTTGGGCCGACGACCCGTCCCGGGTGTTGATGGAGCAGGAACCAGGGGCTGAACACCCGCCTTGGGTGCTGTTGGAGCCAGATCTGTTGGGTGCTGCTGAACGCCCGCTAGAGCTTGACGCCCGTGTTGGGTATTGCTGGAGCTGAGACCCAGGGCTAGATGCCCGTCTTGGGTGTTGAGGTGGCCTTGTCCCGAAGAGGAAACCTTTTGCTGGGAGTTGGCATTGCTAGATCGTAAAGGTAAAGTCCCCGTCATAGAGCTGGGAGGCCAGGGGCCCAGTGCGGAGAGTCTGCATCGGGGACCGACCTTAATGAGACCCGGGGTCATCTATCCGAGCCAGATGCTGGGGAGCCTTGAACTCGGGGTTGAAAGCCCGTATTGAGTGTCGGCTCATCGGAGACTCGGGTCGGAAGGCCCGTATAGAATACTAGGAGGCCTTGACCCCGGGGTGGGAAACCCGTGCTGGGGGTAGGCTTGGCTGGGACTCGGAGCTGAGAGCCCGAGTGAGGTGCTGAGGAGCCGGGGACCCGGGGCAGAAAGCCCGTGTCGGGTGCTGGCGGAGCTGGGGACCCAGGGGTCAATGACCGCATGGGTCTTTGTTGCTGGAGGAGCAGAGGGGCCAGTTGCCTGTATGGGTAGTCGCCGAACTGGGATGCATGTCGGCCACGTCAATGGCACCCGAGGATCTGGGCGAGCCGAAGGTCGAAGTAGCGTTACCGAACACGATTGGCGTTGAAAACCGTAGGTGCCCGGCGTGGATGGCGATGACGATTGGGCCGTAGGTCACTATCGCCACCGATTTGTTGTTGCTGTTGCTGGTGCAGGTTGGTCGCTCGAAGACGACCGGTCGCATGTTGCATGCTGGACGGGGGCACTCCTCTTCCTCTCTGATAAGAAAAGGTGAGGACATTGCGGCGTACACTTGACATGTGTGACTCTTTTTCGGCAGAAAGAAGAAAGGTAGGTGATGGGGACATCGAGGCAAGACCGTCCGCATTTTATTTGCATTTATGTCCTTTCATATTTGTATGTATACCCTTGTGTTATATGGGTACGCAATTGTAAGTCTTAGTGGGTTTATATGTAAAATTCCAGTAGGCCCAAGCCAGGGGGCCCTCACCCCTTTCCCATTGGTCCACCTAGACCATGTGGGGCTGGTCAACCATCCTAGGTGGCCATCTAGAAGGGTTGAATGCCAATTGACCACATGGGAGACAAAGGGGGTAAAATTTCCAAGGTAGGCTACCTACCCTTTCCAACTTGTCCCCTCTTGGTCAAGGGGGCGCCCCTCCCCTTAATATTTTATGATTTTTTTGTGTGTTATTCACACTTCATCCCAGCCATCTAATCCCCTCCCCTAGATCTAATGGTGTAGATTAGGTTTGATGTAAGGCATATAAAGGGTTGTATTTTCCATTTGTTGGCATTAATGAAGAGAAAATTGTTGGAAAATTAAGAGTGTTCTTGAGCCCCTCCTTTCTCCCTCTAGTTTCTCTCCTCCAACCTCCAGTTCTAGAGTGATTCTACCTTCTATCCCCTCCCCTCTATCTCCGGTGATCATCTGTGCCGCCGCCGCCGCCGTTCGTGCCGCCTTCGAGCCGCCGCGGAGCCGTCTTCAAGTTTCTGTCCTGCTGGATAGAGGTGTAGTTCGTGAATTCTTGCTGCCAGCCACGAGCTCAGATGGATTTGAAATTTTGAGGGTGTGTTCTTTCCTTGCATCCCCACCTCCACCTAAATTTTCACGTCCAAACTCCTCCATTTAGTAATTTTCCATTTTCGTTCATTTGTCATTCCCAGATCTGTTTTGTCTCTGTCTACAGTGATAACAGCTCTGAGTTTCTCATCTCCGACCACCTTTTTAATTTTTTCAAATCCTCCCAATTTTACTGAGAGTTCTTTCCATAATCCCCTACATCCACAAAGTTTCTTAAATTTTTATCAGACTTCCATCTATTTTTAAGAATTCGTGGTCTTCATCAGCTACAGTGTTGTCGGCCAGATTCCAGATCCGATCCACTGCTAGTGCAAAAATCATAGAAATTCGTAGCCTTTCCCAAATCCAGATCCAAAAATAGTCCTAATTTTCTAGCTTGATTTCCAACAACTTTTCTGAATACCATAACCTCATATTCGGACGTTCACATATCGGTCAAAGGCAACTCTCAGGAAAGTTCCCTGCTAGTCTGAGAGTTCAGACACTGTACAACAGTAACCTTCAAAATTCGCCAATCAGAAGTACATGCTTGATTATTTTTATGTAATCCCCTTGGATTGAATCCCTTCGAAGCATCTTTCCAACGGCGCCAGTTTCGTCGCATTCCGAAGTCGGGGCTGATCGCAGCGTCTGTTCTCGCCGGAGCGCGCGCCAGAAAACAGAACCGGCAGATCCGTGGCCGGTTATTCCGACCGGTGCCGAACGGAGCCGCCTGGCCTCCGGCCGGCGAACCAGCGTGCCGCCAGCCCAGGGAACACTTCCACAAGTGTCCCCACCACAGTGGTGACATCGGGTCCAGCACGGTCCCTCCGGACAGTGCGTGGGCCCCACATCCACAAGTTCGGGTGCTGCCGAAGAGACGCGAGAAGCCGCCCGTCAACCCGAATTCGGTCCTCCCGGGCCCAGTTGTGTAGCCCTTTACCTCCCTGCGTGGAGTGGGTGATATTTCATTGCTGTCATCATTGTGTAATATTTATCCCGGGAGTACGAGTTTCGGTCGGGTCCGTCTTCCCCACGCTGAGCGCGTGGAGGTATCGCATTCGCTCCCTTACTTGACATTTTGCTTACTTCATATATATTTGTTTATGCCGGTGCTAGAGAGCATGTGTAGGGATATCTAGCTCGCTTTATCTATTCATTACCGCTGCTGCGAGAGAGTGAGTGAGACCGTCCTGTGACCCGATCCGGGCACGAAAGTGTGAATTGACCACCCTAGCTCTAGCCGGTTTCTCAACCGTGCACGTCCGACGCTTCCCTCGTTAAGGGACAACCGCGAGCTTGTCGTGTCCGTGGTCTCGTCCCGCATCAGTAGGAGACGTCCCATCGGGCGTGCCATCCTTTTTTTCGACCGCGGGAAGTCACTTGTCGTTTTATCCTCGCGGCGGGGGTGTATACTCGCCTTTTACGGAAGGTCGAGATAGGTTGACTGGGCACGCGGGGATTCCGGGGGTATTGAGAAGAAGGCAGAGAGAACGATGGGAACGCACTGGAAGGGATGGTGTATGGTTCATCATTCTGGGAGACTGGGACAGGGATGGCTGGGTGGAATGCGGGCGTGCCAGTCAATTTCTCGACAATCACCTATGGAACCAAAGATTGACCGGGGAAGCGTCACCAGGATGCGGCACGTGGCTTGAGGGATCAGGCGAACACATGGATAGAAGGGGTTCCAGGGGTGCGAGTGCGCAGGCGATTATGGGGATTCGTGTACTGGACGTCTTTCCCCACCGGTCGCAAGCAACCGGTGCTTATTTTACATCGGATTGAATCCGAATACCTTTGTTTCTTCTGCCAAAGAGAGAGTCAGGGACCTTGGTATCCGCAATGTCGGGAGGGTTTAGTCTGTGCAACAGCGAGAGGGCAACAGCAACACAACAGGGATAACTGGGGGCGGAGAGACTAGTTCTGGCGAGGAGGGGGATCCGCTCCCTGACTCGATTACATGACTTATATGCCTTGAAAGGCATTTATATGGGGGCATGAGAGCACAATTACAATTGCTTGCAAGCCATGGGACAATTCCGTCATTCATGACAGTCCCCGGGTCATTGCATTATTGTGCGGGTATTTCCGCGTTTGCACGTGTCGTCCGTCAAAGGACCTGTGACTCAGCGGGATGGCGCTCGAGGGGTGTCGCAATGTGTTTCTGACATGAGACAGTGTCGAGGTCGGGGCAATAGGGGTGCCGTAGGCACCATTGTGCGGAGGAAGTCGAGTGGTCGGGTGCCGCGGGCCCCGATGTGACAGGAGTAGCTGGCAGTCGGGTGCCGGGGGCACCGTTGTGACTGGAGTTGTTGGCAATCGGGTGCCAGGGGCATCGTTGTGACTGGAGTTGTTGAGTGATCGGGTGCCGTGGGCCCCGATGTGACTGGAGTAGCTAGCAGTCGGGTGCCGGGGTCACCGTTGTGACTGGAGTTGTTGGCAGTCGGGTGTCGGGGTCACCGTTGTGACTGGAGTTGTTGGCAGTCGGGTGTCGGGGGCACCGTTGTGACTGGAGTTGTTGGCAATTGGGTGCCAGGGGCACCGTTATGACTGGAGTAGCTGGCAGTCGGGTACCGGCGGCACCGTTGTGACTGGAGTTGTTGGCAGTCGGGTGCCGGGGGCACCATTGTGACTGGAGTAGCTAGTAGTCTGGTGCCGGGGGCACCGTTGTGACTGGAGTAGCTGGCAGTCGGGTGCCGGGGGCATCGTTGTGACTGGAGTTGTTGAACGGTCGGGTGCCGTGGGCCCCGATGTGACTGGAGTAGCTGGCAGTCGGGTGCCGGGGGCACCGTTGTGACTGGAGTTGTTGAGTGATCGGGTGCCGCGGGCCCCGATGTGACTGGAGTAGCTGGCAGTCGGGTGCCGAGGGCACCGTTGTGACTGAAGGAGGCGGGCGCCGGGAGACCTCGATGGTCGTGCTCTGGGCCCGGTGTGACTGGCAGTCGGGTGCCGTAGGCACCGTTGTGACTGAAGGAGGTGGGCGCTGTGGAGAGGCTGAGACCCGAGTACATGTACATGTGTTCAATTGGTTTCATGCTGTATGAGAGCCGTGTGGGCTTTACAAATGGGCCGAGGAGGCTGAAGTACAATGGGCGCAAGCCGCGGGACAATTCCGACACGTGGGTCGGTCCCCGAGTCAATGCGGGATAAAGCGGATATATGAGTGTTTTACAGAGGCTCCCCGTGAGGAGATCGAGACAAGCCCGAGTGCCTAGGTGGCAGGGGCGGTCGTGGGTTGCCGCCTGAGTGAGTTTGGGCGCGGCTCAAGGTGAGCGGTCAGGTTCGGGCCCCGGAAGGCGAATGTCATCATGCTGGGGAGTCGAGGCCGGCCCCAAGAATATTATTCCCGGGCAAGGGTCCGGATAACTCGAGTCATCAGTCCAAGCGGTCGGCGGCTAGCTCAGAGCGGGTGGTGGGGACGTAGTTCCGTGTCAGAAGCAGGTGCGGCATCAGGGCGTGTGTATAGCCATCGTGGGTTGTTACACACGGGCGGACCCAGGATGCGGGTGTATTCGCTATCGTCATAGTGCCTTTCGTGCGACGGGTATGGACTTGTGTGAGATGGCTAGACACCGCGTGAGGGAAGTACGTATGACATACCCTCGGCGTGTATAAGCCGATCGACAAGCCAACCACGCGCGCACTTAGTTCCTCGCGTCCCCGACCCTTGCCAAAGGCCTCGAGAGTCCGAGGGCGTGGCAGTTAGGTCGAAGGGTGTTGCATCGCATCCTTCATTCCATCTCTTATTGCATGTTCCATTGCATGCCCTTCCATTGAGCCCCTTGGGGGATTTTATAGGGGAAGATGAAGGGTCATGGGGGGGGTTTAGGCGGACCAAGTTGAGGGTTCAACTTGGTCCGGGTAAACCCCCTAAATAGTGTCATTTTTATTTTATTTTTGTATTTTTTTGTGTGTGTTTTGTGTGTGTAACGGAGTGGGGAGAGGGGGTTTAGGCGGACCAGCCCAAGGGGCTGGGCTGGTCCGCCTAAACCATGGGTTTAGGCGGACCAGACTGGGCGTCTAGTATGGTCTACCTAAACCCTTGGGTTTGGGCGGACTGGGGCCTTTTTTTGATTAGAAAATGTTTTTATTATATTTTATGGGGGTTTAGGCGGACCAGCCTAAGGGGGCAGGTTGGTCCGCCTAAACCCCCTCCCCCAGGGGGTTTAGGCTGACTAGCCTGGGGGTCCAGGCTGGTCCACCTAAACCCTCCCCCAGGAGGGGTTTAGGCGGACTGGGTTGGGTGTTTTTTAATTAAAAAATACTTTTTTTATTATAATTGGGGTTTAGGCGGACCAGCCTTGGGGGTGATGCTGGTCCGCCTAAACCCCTCCCCCTAGGGGGGTTTAGGCGGACCAGCCCAAGGGGCTGGGCTGGTCCACCTAAACCCCTCCCCCAGGGGGGGTTTAGGTGGACCAGCCCAAGAGGTTGGGGTGGTCCGCGGACCAGACCCAAGGCTGGGTCTGGTCCGCCTAAACCCCTCCCCGGAGGGGTTTACGCGGGTTTGACCGAGGGTTCTAACTGGGTTTGACTAAGGGTTTACCGTGGGTTTGACCGTGGGTTTGACTGGGGTTGACTGAGGGTTAGACTGGGGTTTGACTGAGGGTTTGACCTGTTATAAAATAGAGATTTTCTTCCGGGGGCTCAGCCCTCGAAAACCCCCGCAAGGGGCGCTGCCCCCTTGACCCCCGCGACCTGACCGCACAGGTCGATCCGCGTGCGAGAGCGCACGATGGTGGTGCATGACACGATGGGTTGCTGGGAGTCTCGAGTTAGGCTCGAACTTGCTGTAGAGTGGCTGGATCATACGTGCCCACCAGGTGCTCGGGGAAGTTCCCGACATGCGTGTGCGGGCCGTGTAAGGGTGCTGTGAGCTCCTGAAGCTTGCGGTTGGCCTTGACGGGTCTTCCTTTGACTTCAGAGGGATGGAGGGAGGCAACTCGAGGGTAGACCCCGGCCTCATTACTGGGTGCCATGTTGCGTGGCTTGTGCTCAGGGTGCCCCCGGGTAGCTGCGTTGAACACGGGTAAACCCGCAAACTGAGTGATCGAGGGTGGGCCCGATCGATTGCTGATGTTGCCACGGGTCACGGCTAGCTGGTTAGGACCCTTGCTTGGGCCCGGTGACTGGGGTGTCGACATGATGATGTCGTTTTTCTGGTGGTCGGGGTAACCCTCGCTCCTCGGCGAAGAGTCGCCTGATGCGGCAGGCTGTTTTGAGTCCTGAGTTAACCCAGTTGTTGAAGCGTCGACAGTATAATACCGTATGTAGGGTGTCCGGGGGTGATTCCCGAATCTTCACAGAGTGTCGTAACGTACGGCAGGTTGTCCCGAATCCCGAAACCGACTCGATTGTCGAGAAACTGGCTGGCCTAGTCCCATTTGCTCGGGGTTGATGCCCGGTTGTTATGTTGCGCCGCTTGACCCGGCGAAGTGTCTCGATTTTCAAGCTCAACTCGACTGGTAGAGCAGCTTTGGCGATGTGCCATTTTGCTCTATTCAGGGAGTATTTCTCGATGCTTAATCCTCGATTAATTCGAAAAAATAAGCCGGTGCCAACACCAGGTTAAAAAGATATAGTGAAATCATAATCTTTCATATACTCCATCCACCTGCGCTGACGAAGATTCAAATCCTTTTGAGAAAACACATATTTCAAACTTTGATGATCTGTGAAGATCTCAAACTTCTCACCATACAAGTACTGTCACGAGATTTTTAATGCAAAAATCACCACTGCCAACTCCAAATCATGAGTTGGATAATTTTCTTCATGTTGCTTTAATTGCCGGGATGCATATGTCACAACCTTGCCATGTTGCATAAGCACTACACCCAAACCTACCCGAGAAGCATCTGTACACACAACAAAGCCACCCGAGCCAGAAGGTAAAACAAGCACTGGAGAAGTGGTGAGCAGCCTTTTTAATTCATTGAAGCTCTGTTCACACTTATCCGACCACACAAAAGGCACATCTTTGCGAGTCAACTTGGTCATTGGCGCGATAATCTGTGTAAAATCTTGAATAAATCTCCTGTAGTAACCAGCAAGACCTAGAAAGCTTTTGATCTCTATCACAGTCTTAGGGCTCTGCCATTGTAGAACAGCTTCAATCTTGATAGGATCAACTGCAACTCCATCGCCAGAAATCACATGGGCTAGAAAATGATTTTTCCGAAGCCAGAACTCACATTTGCTAAATTTAGCATAGAGCTCGTGATCTCGCAGAGTCTGCAATATTATCCGAAGATGCTGAACATGTTCTTCCTCTGAGGCAGAATAAACCAAAATATCATCCACAAAGATCACCACAAATTAGTCCAAATATGGACGAAACACACGATGTATGAGGTCCATAAAAGTTGCTAGAGCATTGGTTAGCCCAAACGGCATAACCAAAAATACATAATGACCATACCTCGTGCTAAAGGCAGTCTTCTCCATATCAGATTCCTGAATCCTCAATTGGTAATAACCAGATCGAAGATCAATCCGTGAAAAGACACTTGCCGACTGAAGTTGGTCAAATAAATCATCGATCCTGGGCAATGGATACTTATTCTTGACATTCACCTGATTCAATTGCCTATAATCAATACATAGCCTCAAGCTTCCATCTTTCTTCTTCACAAATAATACAGGAGCACCCCATGGAGAAAAGATAGGACAGATATAGCCTTTTTCTAGCACTTCTAACAACTGTGCTCTCAATTCCTTCAATTCTGCAGGAGCCATACGGTAAGGTGCCTTTGCTAAAGGTGCCGTACCAGGAATTAGTTCAATTACCATCTCAATTTCTCGCTGTGAGGGTAGGCCTGGTAACTCATCAGGAAACACATCAAGAAATTCACAAATCACAGGAACATCATTTATCTCCTGCTATGGTGCCTCAACAGCAACCACGGAAGTAAAGAATCCCTAACAACCTGCATTAAGCAATCTACAGGCTCGAATAGCAGAAATAAGTAAGCGAGAAGAACGAGATCGAATACCTTGAAAATAGAATGCTGCCTTCACAGATGGCTAAAAATAAACTTTCTTGGATTTACAATCAACCACGGCTCCTTAATTTTATAACCAAGCCATGCCCAGAATAACATCATAATCTACCAGCTTCAACGCATATAACCTAGCTGGCAACTGCTGATTCCCAATCACTATAGGAGTCTCATCAAGACAGAAAGGCGTAAACATGAACTCCCCAGAAGGCAATTCAACAAGTAACTCACAAGACATCTCTGATGTCGGCTTCTCAATACAGGTAATAAAATCTTCAGAAATAAAGGAATGAGAAGCACTTGAGTCAAATAAAACACGAGCTGCATGACCATAAATCATAATGGTACCTTCCACAAGATGAGACGCCACTACTTCAGAATGAGTCATGTGCGTGACTCTCCCTTTTTGTTTCTTTCCGCCTATCGTTGACTACTGTGACGACAATACAGATGCCTGTGAATATTGTTGTGACTGTGATGGTGGTAGAGGTGGAGGTCTGAACTGCTGTGGTTGTGAAAAAGTGACAGGCTGCTTCAGCCTCATCGGACAATCACGAACCATGTGTCCTACCTGATCACACCTAAAACACACCATAGGCATCGAACATGGTCGCCCCAAATGATTTCCACCGCACCTTAGACACGGTCTCGACTGACTAGCCACTGATCCCTGTCGCTGAAAAGAAGTAGGTGCCGCTTGCTGCACAGTACCAGAGAAAGCTTGCCTATCAAACTGCTTCTTGGATTTTCTGAACATCCACTTGAATTTAGATTTAGAGGTAGTACCACTAGCAGAAGGAACAGAAGATGGTACCCCTGTAACACTTGGTAAACTAGTAGCCTGCTGCCGCTGCACATGCTGCACTGGCTCCACTTGGGTTCGTCCTCGAGGTCTTGCCATATCAAGTTCTAAAGCTGCTGCTGCCTGATATGCCACATCTAACTCTGCCACCCTCGTTGCAATTAAAGGCTGCCTCAGCTCTGGCTTCAAACCTCACAAAAATTACTCAGTCTTCAGCCCTTCGTTAGCAAGAATATGAGGAGCATACCGACCCAATTCCACGAATTTATTCTGATATTGCAACATTGTCATCTCGCCCTATGCCAACTCCATGAACTGATGCATTTTGTTCATTCTGAGATAGGCCGGACTATAAGTACGCTCAAATGAGGTCACAAACTCCTGCCATGGGATTTGTCGAAGAGGACGAGACTTGAAAGTCACCTCCCACTCCGTGGTCCACCACGCGAGTGCTGCCCCCTGCAACTGAAAAGTAGCTAACATCACTTTCTCATCTTCGGTGCACTCCATAGAATGAAATACACACTCCGTCGCATCCAGACAAACCCTCGCTGCATCTGGATCAGCTTGTCCTTCAAATGTCGGTGGGTGGAAAATAAGAAACTCCTTCAGAACGCGCCCACGACCACTTTGAGGCACTAAGTCTTCACCAACAGCAGGGTCAACACGGCCTTGCCCTCGAACATTCGCTGGAGGAGGCGAAGTACCGCTCTCTTCCCTTGGAACATTCTGAGGCACATTTACTTGGACATGACCTCGGCCTCTCCGTCTAGACGGCATTACAATCTAAACTTAAAAGAAAGCACACAACAAGAAATCATAAGTAATCACAAAAAACAACCTAAGCCAGCAATTGTGGTACACATGGACTTGTTCTGGACTATTGCAATTTCAATTCCTTATACATCACCCCAACACAGCTTTGATACCAACTATAACGACCCGAAGATTCAGATATCGGTAAACCGATATCAAGAACTCGGAGACGCCACCCAAGAGGCTGATGAGGCCCCTGAAGGGTTGGGAGGATTGGTCGAGGAGGTGCATAATGAATTGGAATTACACGTGTATTTATAAAATGGCAATTTTAAGCGAAAGCAATTAACAATATCAGAGTGATATATGTACATAAAATAGTCCGGTGCTATATACATAATAATCCAGATCCATACATCACAAGTTCGACACTGAACAAGAGGCAAAAATAGACAACTACATGGGGCATACCCCAGCCAAAAGGGAACAAAAGACTGACAACTGGACCGACCACTACTGGCCTCTAAGACTTCCCGCCAAAAGCATGAGAGAAACGGGTGGTCTGCTGCTCTGGCTCACCTGAAAAGGAAGGGTGAGTCTCACAACATAGACTCAGTAGGGTTCACGTGGATCCCTACCTCGCGACTAAAATATAAAGCAATTAAACATACAATAACATAAAAGAAATGACAGGAAATAAAGCTATACGAGCATGTGAATAAATTAAAGACAGCTAACTGAAATGTTATTTAATATTCACATGGATAATTAAACTCGAGGAACATAATCTACCAATAGAATAAGAATTCAATAATTCCAAGTGACATGAGAAAGAAAGGACCACCAGAAAGAAGACCAGACGTGCCCACTGACGACTTATACTGCGTCTTAAGTATCTACACAAGCCTGGATCGTGGCAAGCAAGACACGTAACATTAACCAAAGTCAAGAACTAGTCACGGTCACACTCGTCAGTGTCAGTCCAAGTCCCTGACCACGTGTGCACACACAGGCTCAATACCTTGAGCCAGGCCTCTAGCTAGTTTTTCCCCCCAGTAGGACGCTACTGCCAAGTAAGGGGGCCCACGGGAACTAGCTTAAAAACTGTAAACCGGGACTACCCTGCCACCTCTCCCGGGTGGGCCCACACTAGAGGTCATGGGGCTACAACTAGTGGTTCCATCACAAAGAAAGAGAAAATAATTCCATTGGGATATAAAAATGTGCCACAATTTATAAAAATATTTAAACATGGTGATCATGGATCATTAAACACATAATTAACTAAACAAGATTGAATTTGAAATCTGTAGGAAAGAAACGGTCTAATATAGGGCCGCTACAGTCGTAAACGGTCGAACGACTGATCGCCAAATGATGCTAAGTGGTCTACTAATGGGCCGCGAGGCTCACACTGCCATACAGGTTTAAAGTGTTTACGCGGTCGATGTTTGGGCCACGAAGGGTCCATAAGCGGTCGCACGATAAGCCGCCAGAGGGTCCAGAGGGTTATAAACAGTCTAGAAGTGAGCCGCGAGGCTCAACCGCCTTACAAGGTCAACGGTCGTATGTGGTCGAAACGTCGGCCGCTAAGGTCAGTAGACGGTCTATAGATGGACCGCCACACTCAATGAAACGGTCTAGCGTAAGATCGCGAAGGTCCACCGCCATACGCCGTTTCGTAAGCGATCTCTGGTAGGACCGTTTAACTACCAGAGAATCGAAAACGTGGGGAATGTAATGGCATCCCCTCCCAATCGATTCCAATCGATGGGAAACTAAGTTTTAACATGTTCCCTGCCTTGCCACGACCATTCCACATCAATTTGTCATCCAAAAACATAAAGACGATGGCCATGAGAGGATTAAAACATAAATAATAAATGTCATGCTCTTAAAACATAAATTTGATGTGCATGTTGTTTAAGACATAAAGACGATGGGCATGGAGGGGAAATCAATCCTAAGGAGGTAAGGAAGCCATCCCCATACCTATTTCAAGCGGAGAACGCCGATCTCTCACCGTTCAACCCGAGGAAGCTGCGCCCTCCTTTCACAGTTTCCCACCTCTACGCTCCACCGTCGGCTTCATGATGGCAACTCCAGTCTCCACGCGTCCTGGGCTCGCCAAAGACGCCTCCCGCAGTTCCTACCGCGCTACGGGGTGGTCGATCCACCGAGTGGGCAAGAGAGGGGAAGAGAGGGCGATGGAGAGAAAGAGAGCGTGAGTGAGTGGGGGGTCCTTCGTGGGTTTAGAAAAAAATGGGTTTCACATATATTTTTTTATGTTTTTAAACTTTTAATTGCTAATTAACCCCCAATGGAGCAAAATTGGATAAATACCCAAATTCATTTCTAAAATTGCATATAAATGTGTTAATTCACATGAAATGTCCCATTAAGCCCATTAAAATTTGCTAAATTCACGATTCTTTCCACACTTCAATACCGATAAGGATCCACTAAGAATCCATTGACTACCGGATCTTACATCTTGGGCTTGTAAGCTTCAGGTGATTCATCTAATTTTTCTTCCCTTTATTTTTTTTGACTTCCTCACTGTCCACTATAAGAGTGGCCTTGGGCAAGGGTTCATTTTCAATAACATCGTGGGCTTGGCTTGATGAGGCTTCATTGGATTGATGGGCCAAGAAAGGGTCTTCAAGATTTTTTTCACTTCTTAAGACTATGATGGCCTTAGCATTCTCAAATTATGGGCCCTTTGGAGGATTTGGGCCTTGTTGAAATTATCCTTGAGGGGCAGATGGAAGGGGCTGTTGTTGAAAATCTGGAGGATAATTTCTAGGATTGGGCATGGGTTGGCTCGGAAGTTGGCATGGTTCTCTCCTCACATTGGTTTCAAGAAGTTGGCCAATCTGGGCCTTCATCTCTGCCATTTGAGCTTGAAAAGATTGATTTTGGGCCAGGATGAGATGTTGTAATTGATTGATTTTTTTCATCATTCTAGGCCACTGGCGGAGGTAAGATAGGAGGCTGGTAGACTGGTGGAGGATATGAAGATTGCCCATATGCGGGGTGAACAAATGAGGGTTGGCCATAAGATGGTTGGCCATAAGGAGGCTGAGAATGATTTGGCAATGGTTGTGACATTTGACCCTTATGAAAAGTTTGAGTTTGAAAATGGGCCTGAGGCTGGGGTTTTGATTGGTAGTTTTGGGCCTATTGGGATTTCCAGGAAAAGTTCGGGTGATTCCTCCAACCCGGATTGTATGTGTTTGAAAATGTGTCATTATTGGGCTTGGAGAATCCTTGGGCTGCATAGACTTGCTCCTGGATGGCAAGGGGTAATTGAGTGGCGGTTGGACATTCCGTCATGTGATGGGCTGGACTTGCACATAGAGTGCATGCCTCATGTGGAGTGACAGATTGACCCGAGTAGGAATGGGATGATGGTTGGCAAGAAGGGTCTTTCAAAGTCAAGAGTTGGTCTAACTTTTGAGTGAGACTCTCTACTTTATCCAACTTTTGAGTGATGATGCTTATGTCCAATCTTGGTTCAAAATCACCCCGGGCTTTGACCTCATATAATCCGGTCCGCTTGGAGGGCCCAATGGATCTCTCATAGGATGATAAAGAAGCATGATTGATAGAATTCTCACTAAGCATTTCGAACAAATCATACGCATCATCCTCACTTTTGCTCATGAATGTCCCTCCACATGATGCATTTACCATTTATCTAAATTGATCGGATAGGCCCTCATAAAAAGCTTGGACTACTTGTCATTTGGACAACCCATGGTGAGGACACTTCCTAAGTAATTCCTTGAGTCTTTCCCATGTATTTATTCCCCCGGAGTTTGGGTAAAATCCGTGATTGCCCTTCTCATGGTATTGGTGTGGCTTATAGGGTAGAACTTTAAAAATTCTTATTGCATCTCAGCCCAAGTTCTCATTGACTTCCCTATAGTGCCTAACGAATATTTAGCCTTATCCTTAAGAGAGAATGAAAAGAGGGTCAATCTAAGGACATCATCTGAGAAATTTTAGATTTTTACCGTGGAATAAATTTCTAAAAATTCATCAATGTGCTTGTAGGGGTCCTCATTAGTGTTTCCATAAAATGAAGGGAGCTTTTAAATTGTGCTTGACTTGATCTCATAATGGATGGCTTGATTTTGAGGAATGTGAATGGAAGATGGAGGTTGATATTTGTTAGGAATGAAATAATCCTTCATTTATTTTGGAGGATTGAGATTTTCGACCATGAGATTTTGGTGGTGAGGTCCTTGATTTTTGGCCATGAGATCTTATTGGGGATCATTTCTTGGATACAAGACTCTCTCTATTTCTTGAATGGGTCTTTGTAGATTTGGATATTGTGATCTTCTTCCTTGCATAAACTAGGACGAAGAGAGAGAGATGAGAGAGTTTTTTTATTGATTTTTTTTAAACAATCACAAACAAGTTGTCACACAATTGACCTAAGACGCCAATGTGTTCCTTAGACATAAAAGTTGGGTTTCACAAAGAGACTAGATACAACCTAAGTCCACTTTCTATTTTGTCAATTGGCTAGGTAAGAGGTGGGGTAGTAGGAGGCTCCCCTTACTTTTACAAGGTCCTAATTAAAAATCACTTGCCCGCCTATGGTGTTTGCCGTTGACCTCTAGCCTTAGACACCAATTTTCAAAAGAAGATTGTAGACTCAAGCCGCACCTAATCACAGTGTGATCCTAGGGCTAATGTCTACTGATTTTTATTAGGGTCTAGGTGATGTAACGATGAAGGAGATTATGGTTTGTAGGCCAAGAAAGGGTGATCAGATCCCCACCTTATGTGATTATGAGTTTTGCCCTTAAGATGTTTTAGAAATGATATGCAACAAACTAAATTCAAACAAGGGGTTCTATACAAGTATGCATGAGCATGTGATTAAAGAAAAGTTTAGAAAAACTCACCGTACCTTTCGCAATCTTCAACAATGCAATTAACATAAATTAAATAATATGAAAAAAGAAATTCTATTATAAATGATGCATGATCTAACACATGAAAGTGTGGTTTCTACTCTTGGAATGGAGATTTTTTTTTTGAGTTCAAGTTAAGAGTTTTTTTTTGTGAACCTATCTAACTACAATATGTAAGAACACTAAGGAAATGACACTAAATGAGAGGAGTTTTAGGATACTTAGTTGAAGCGCAATCCCTCCTTCTCTCTTTTTTTTTCAATTCAAAGAATAAGGAAAGGAAGAAGTAGAACGTACCCCTGAATGTTTCTGATGCTTTTTCTTCTTCTTTTTCTTTCTACAAAACAAGAAAAACACAAAAGATTAGTACAAATATATACACACAAGAAACATAATTTTCAACTCAAAAATCATAAGTCTCCCCGACAACGGCGCCAAAAAAATTAATACGCGAAAGTTTGTCATTTAAAAACACGCGTGCCAATCTTAAAATTCCAACTCGCACTACATTAAAGCAAGACATAATATGGTGGTTAGAAGGGTCGAATCCACAGAGAAAAAGAGATTTTTAAAGTTAAAAATCTTGGAGTCCTTTGGAAGATGTTTGTGATATTTGTAGCTCGAAGAGAATGATTAAACAAAGAACAGTTATAACAATTAATTAAAAACACATATGATTATGAGCCTATGCTATAGAAAATAATTACAGAAAGTGGAAAAGAAGATATAGAAGGAGTAAGAGAGGGAAGATGAGCAAGATCTAGGTCTAATGAACACTTCTTTCATTAACATAAAGAAAAGAGTACATGAAATGCAAGACAAGCTTATAATAAAAATGTGACGAGATTACAATGAAGTAAAATGAAACTAAAGCAATAAAAATAAGAGGAGCCTGAGGTGTGAAGATGGCAGTAGCAATGGTGATGATGGCGCCATCCCTCCTTGGCCTTGGATCACGCACAATCTTGTGGAAGATGTCGCCTACGTCGTGTGGACGTCGCCTTCACCGTTGGAGTCGCCTTTGGAGGGTGAATAACTTTAAAACAAAAAAGAATTAGAAGATGAGAAAGAAGAAGAAGTTGAAGAGAATGAAGAGCGGAATAACTTTTGTAAAAGTGGAAGAGGGAGAAGAGCAACGTAGGGAGGAGAAATTGAGGAAGAACGTAAACATACAAGTGCGGGTGAACAGTAAAATCTAAGGATAGAATGTTGAAAAGTGAAGGATAACTCAAAAATCAGGGAGCATTAGCAAATGGTGAAGAATAAGAAATTGTAGAACACTTAAAAATAAAGAACTTTTGTGAAGAAGGCAAGAGGAGAAGAGAAATAAGAGAAAGAACAGAGGAAAACACTGGTTCACGGAAGAACAAGATAGAACACTAGAAAATCATAAATAGCTCTAAAACGGTGCAGAACTGGCTAATGAGAAAGAGGAAGAAGTTGAAGGGCACTCAAAAACAAAGAACATTTGTGAAGAAAGCAAGAGTATAAGAGGAATATAAGGGGGTAAAATAAGGGGAATAACAGAGAACAATGATGTCTACGAATACACAGGATAGAACATTGAAAAATAAGAAATAACTTGAAAACCAGAGGGAATTAGAAGATAACTAAGAAGAAGAAATTGTAGATCATTTAAAAACGAAGAACTTGTATGAAGAAAGCAAGAGAAGAAGAGGAATATAAGGGGGAGAAAATCGGCGACCTAAGCAGAAGATGTGAGAGGGGGAGAAAAATGTCAAAAAAAACTTCATTTCTCCTCCTTGACATGGGCTATTTATAGGAAAAATTAGGTCAATAGAGGGTGGAGATTACATCAAAAGGAGATGGATGGCTGGGATTTTGGTAGAAGATGATGGATGGGGAAAATAAAAAGAAGGTGGGCACCCCCTCTTTTATTTCAAACTTTAAATTTTCTTTTCCCTCCAATTAATTCCGTCCTTTGGTCTCCTTTCTTTCAAACTTTAAATTTTCTTTTCCATCCTTAGGTCTCCTTTATTTCAAACTTTAAATTTTTTTTCCTCCAATTAATTCCCTCCTTTGGTCAAATTTTGAATTTTCTTTTCCCTCCAACCAAAATATGTGCTTCTTCCCAAGACTCATTAATTCTCTCCTTTGGTCTCCTCTATTTCAAATTTTAAATTTTCTTTTCCCTCCACCCAAAATATGTGGCTGTTGTATTTGACTTGGTCAAAGTGGTGGGGGGTGCCCTAGGGCAACCATGCCCTGGTCTTGATGACAGTTTTACCCCCGACTTTTCCTGTAATTATCTTCAGTGTCCTGCACACATATAATTATAATTTAATCTATAAAAATTGCCATAATGTGCACACAAATCACAAATACTCATGGTTATACAATGAAGAATTAATGCTCATGGCCCTCAACTCCATTTTATTTAATGAGAACACCAAATTAATCAATTTACGTGAAAGACACAATTTATATGCGAAGTTGAGATTAACTATGAAGTATGCATAATTGCCTAGTTATATGCACATAAAATGGTGTATATGTAATGAATTATCATAGAAAATAGACACTTATCACACACCTGGTCAATCAACTCCCATGGACACTAGTACCTTCGGGACGCTCCCCCCAAGAGCAAATCGGGCCCCATTAATGTCAGGCATTGGGGTTATGGATCATAGATCCCGAGTATATTTAGACATCCACGTAATATGTATGGCCAATGAATTTCAAGGTAAAACTCTTGAAATAAAGTACAAGATTATCATTCAAGGATAAAGTGGTTGTAAAAGAAGTTCAAGAAGGATTTAAGGCATAATGTTTAACGACATTAAGTGATAAGGGATTGAATTGCTGGACAAGGCACAATCAGCCTTTGCAGAAACCTCATAAAACGGGTTTAAATCAAGTTTTTCAGTCGGGTGTTTAGCTAGAACACGATGATTCACGGTAAGATAAGAGGTGGGACAGTGAGAGACTCCCCTCGTATACATGAGGTCCTAATTAATAAACTACTTATCCACTTAAAGCGTTTACCCGTGGACCTCTTTCCTTAGACATCGTTCTTCCTTAGAAATCTTGATGATTCCACAACTTGTCGGAAATAAGGAAACGACTTTAGCGGAAATTCTGTCCGATCTTTGTAGTCGGAGCTTTACTAGATAATCGAGGAATTACGGCCAGGTAAGAGATGAGACAATGGGAGGCTCCCTTCGTATACATGAGGTCCTAATTAATAAATCAATTATTCACTTAAAGCGTTTGCCCGTGGACCTCTTTCCTTAAACACATTTTTCCTTGGAAATTTAGCGAGCTACATGACTTGTCGAAATCACGGTAACCACGGTAACACTTAAACTTGTATCGATCAAGATGCAACTTAACCCATGTAGTTTTAAAGATGATAACTATTCCATTTAATAAGCTAGAAGGATAATATAGTCATGGAGATCAAGAATATCATGAAGGTACAAGAACATAAGCTCGTGGATTAGGATCATTTTCTTTCATATCCTTAACTTAATTGTGTGCGGATTTAGTTTATATGCAACATAACATGACATATCTACATGTTGGGCGATATATTGATTCAATTAGAACCTGAATACATCACGGTCGGGCGAACGTTGTAAAACTGGACGAATCGGGCAAAAACAGGTTCTGCAGGCAAGAGGTGGTCTCCTGGTGACCGCCTCTTGAAGAAGGCGATCCTCAGTGGGCCGTCATATGGTATTTAAAACATTTTTTTTTGAAAATATGGCATGAAGGCGTCCACCATAGGAGACACATATAAAAGAATGCGTCCAAGGGTCAAGATGCGGTTAACATTATAGTTTTTGTTTTTTGAAAAATATTTAATGACGACGTCTAGTCTAGCGGACGTGTATACAAGAAGGCGTCCAAGTTCTTTGACGCGTTCATTAAAATTTATTATTTTTCTTGAAAACTCAAGGGTGGGAAAGGCACTATGTAGTGGCAGTCTATTGTGCGACCGTCACTTAAAGTTATGGTCACTGGTGCGACCGTTTTCAAAACTTAACTCTTTTTCGGCGAGTTTATGATACCTCTTCAATAAAATGACTATAACATGCTCAAAACTCAATAAAAATTACTGGAAATAGTACCAATGAAAAGAGCACTTAAAAAGGCACAAGATAATATGAATTTTTAAGTATTTAGCCTGAGAGAAATCTATCTTAAATCGAATTGAAGATGAAGAGAAAAACTGGACGAAATGCTCAAGAGCTCCCTTTTTTCTCCAATTCACACCTCCAAATCACCTCTAATCTCTCCTCCAACGTAGCAAATGCCTAAAGGGTGATTAATGGGTATGAGAGGAGATTATTTATAGAAAAAACTTGGCCAAAATCAACAAGAACTCTCTCCTCAAAAATCAAACTTCTCTACTCTAAATTTAATGACTTTAAGAAGCAAAATTCAACTTCTCTTCTTAATCTATCTTAATTTGGTGGGAAAATATGGAAAAGATGGCTAATCCATAGTGGGCTATGATGTAGGGTTTGAATTGTGTGACAATCTTCTAGAAATTGGGTTGTTTTAATCATATACAAGGGTGTTTAACAAGTGCTACGAATTTAGGCATATTTAATCCCTTTTTAGCCCATTAGCCCATAATCCAGCCCATTATAGGTTATCTAATGGCCCAATTGTTAATCATAATCCATTGTAGGGAATTTAATTAGGTCTCCTATGATTTTTTTGAAATTTAAAACATTTAATTTCAATTTATTTCAAGAATAATTCAATTATCTAGTTTATTTCATATAGTAACAATAGAATTTCATTATTTCATAAATATTATAATTATATAACTAAATTAAAATATTTATTTATCTATTTATTTTGTTGGGTTTCTACACCAGCTCCAGTTCCTGTACCTAGTCCCCAAGATCCAGTTCCAATACCCAGTCGCCAGTATCCAGCTCCAGCTTCAGTATCTAGAATCCAATTTCAATGTCAAGTCTCCACTATTCAGCTCCAGTTCCAAACTTTAATAGCTAGTTCCATTATCCAATTCCCGATATCCAAACTCTGGCTCAAGCCCCCAATACCTAATCCCAGTATCCTATTCCAATTTCAATCTCCAGTCCCCAGCCCTAGTGTCCAGTTTCCAATATTCAGTCCCTAATCTCCATTTTCTAGCTTCCAGCTTCCAATAACAAGCCAGAACGCCTCACCCAGGCAGGCCTCCAACACTCAGCTCCCAGTCTCTAGTCCCAGTACCCAGCATCCAACCTCCAGTCCCCAGTCCTGGTATCTAGTATCCAACCCCAACCTCCGGTCCCGATATCTAGTTCAAGCCCCCAGTTTCCAGCATCTGATATCCACTTTCCTATCTCCAATTCTAGTTTCCAGCAACATGCTAGCACGCCTCATAGGGTCAGGCCTCCAGTCCTAGCTTGTCGTATCCAAATCCTAACTTCCAATCCCAACATCCAGTTTTCAGTCTCCAATTTTCGGTCTCCAGTCCCAATATCTAAATCCCAGTCCTCGGTCTCCAGCTCTAGTATCTAGTTCCCAGTACCCAGCCTCCAGTCCCAACACCCAGTAGCCATATTCCAGTCTTCAGTCCCGATATCCAGTTCCCAGCCTCCAGTTTCTAGTTTCCATAGTACCCAGTCTCTCATTCCAATATCTAGTTTCCAACCCCAGTTCCGATTTCCAGCAACAGGTCAGTACGCCTCATGCAGGTAGGCTTTCGATCCCAGCTTCTAGTGTTCAAATCCTAGTCTCTAGTCCCAGTATCTAATTGCCAGGCCCCAGTCTCTAGTCCTAGTATCTAGTATCCAGATCCCAGTCTCCAGTCTCAGTATCCAATTTCCGACCTCCAAGTTCCCAGTCTCCAATTCCGATGCCCAATCTCTAGTCCCATTATCCAGTATCCAAATCCCAATCTCCATATCCAATATCCAGTTTCTAACCACCGGCTCCCAATTTCCAGTCCCAGTACCCAGTCTCCAGTCCCAGTATCTAGTGTCCAAATCCCAGTCTTCAACTCCAACATCCAGTTTCTAGTTTCCAGTTCTCAGTTTCCATTCCCAGTACCTAGTCTCCAGTCCTAGTGTCTAGTATCTAAGTCCCAATCTCCAGTCCCAGTATTCAATTTTTAGCTTCCAATTTATAGTCTCTAAGTTGCAGCTTCCAGCAATAGACCAACACGCCTCAGCTAGGCAGGTCTCGAATCTAAGTATCTAGTTTCCAGTCTCTGACTTCCAGTTGCCAACAATAGGCCAGTACGCCTTACTCAGGCATAGCTCCAATATCCAATTTCCAGAATCTAGCAATAGGCCACTATGCCTCACAGGCAGATCAACAACAACAACCACATGAACAAATCAAGATACCTTACAGACTAGTATGCCTCGAAGGCTGGTCTACAACAACCCTAAACCAACACACCCCCAAGGGTCGGTCTATCACACTCTCTGATCATTACACCTCAATGGTCGGCCAGCGACAATACCTTCAGTGGCACTTCAGTGATCAGTCGATCATGGCTCCCAGGCAATAGACCTCAGCGATCAGCAGAGTGAGGTTCCTAGTCGATACACCGCGACGGTCAACCAGCACACTAACAAGTACCATCCTCCACACTACAATGGTTATCTATCCAACATCACTCATGGTCGCCACACTCTTAAGGGTCGGCCAACCTCGACTTCAGCCATTCCACCATGACGGCTAGCCGGCAGCATGAACGCTTGGCTATACACCACAAGGGTTAGCCGAATATGATTTCAAGTCAACACGCCTCTCTGGGGGCAAGTCCAATAACTTCAGATCAAGACGCCTCGCCGAGGTAGGTCTCTAGCAACTTCAGACCAAGACACCTCACCAAGGTAGGTCTCCAGCAACTCCAGGTTGACACGCCTCACTGAGGCTGATCGCCAGCAACACCAGGTCAACAAGCCTTGCCGAGGTTGATCCCCAACAACACCAAGCCAACATGTCTCGCCGAGTCTCACCTCCAGCAGCATCAGGCCAACACACCTAGTTGTGGTAGGTCTTCATTGAAAACGGACTAGTGCGCCTCGTCGAGGCAAGTCCACGACACAACACCAGCTACAACACCTCAGAGGTGTGACCAGCCCGTCCCATAGGATAGTCAATGCCCAGCCCAGCCAATGCACCCCTACAGGTGGTCAATGAACAATGCCAACATCCTACGAAAAAAATCAACCACCACAGCAGTGGTAGGCGGCTAGCGACCAACCACAGGCTTCACCACAAAGCCTCAGTCAGAGCGACGACCATCTCGTTGCCAACCAGCAGTCCTAGAAGCCGAGGGATAGGTGGCCCTCAGATTCCCAAGACTGGGAAGTCTCGAAGCCCCTACGCAGCATCATCGGCTACAGTCAAGCTCACAGGGGAACATGCCAAGGAATGAAAAATACTCATAGCACTTCCTGACATAGACAAGGTGGAAAATCTGAGAAAACACAAATCTCAATCTACAAGTCCACCACTGGGGGCATGACATGGCTCCCCACCAATGCAACCTCACATGATAAAAGGGAGCCACAAGTGGTCTCCAACTACTCGCCAGCCACCCTACGAGGCGCGATGGGCTCGACAGTCCTGGCCTCCCCCTGTCTCAAATTTCTAATGCGGGAGGGTTCCGTCCACCGAGCCGCCCCTTCTCGGAGAATCCACAAAGCCCACTGCACAAGACAGGGCCCCAGCCATACGCAACAAAGCCAGGAGCATTGTTACACCAGGCTCCTTTGGCATTGTTTACCCATCAGCATTGGCGTCAAGCCCAGTCACACTGTCAACCGTCGAAATGGCCACCGATATGGAGAGTTCGGTGTCCAGACCAGATTACTTCCGCAACGTGGGCCCTATGCACCTCTTCCACAAGCCCAACACACAAGATAAATAGGAACAGAATTCCCAAGAAATGGATAAAAGGCTACAACTATAAGCACCTTGCATGTATCCAATACACGCCATCTTTACCAGCTCCATGCCCTCAGCGGCTTCGGCAAATTGCCCACCGGCAACCCAAAGCTCTCCTGAATCTGACCCTACAGCCCCCCAGGCACAATGGTCTTCTTCAAAACGTGCAACCATCAAACGGAAGATCACAACGAGGACATTAACTCCCATAACAAGGAACTCCCACAACGCCAATAAAGGCCGAGAGAAATCAAACCTGCAAGGTGCACGGGGTGCACGCCGTCGTCTTCGCCTCTGACGCACGTCCCGTGGGGGACATTTGTTGACACACGATTATTTTCTTGAATTAATCGGGATTTGACCATAGGGAAATATTCCCAAAATAGAGCAAAATGACATAACGCCAAAAGTGCTCTACCAGCAGAGTTGACCTTGAAAATCGAGACATTTCGCCAGGTCAAATGGCACAACATAACAAGCGGGGATCATCCCTGAGCAAAGGGCACAGCGCCAAGCAGTTTTCCAACAATCGGGTCGGTTCCAAGGTTCGGGACAACCTGCCGTACCGAATGACACTCTGTAAAGATCCGGGGACCACCCCCGAATGCCCTGCATACGATATCACATGGCCAGCACCTGAACAATTGGGCTAACTCAGGACTTAGGACAGCCTGTCATACCATACGGCTCTTTGCCAAGAAGCGGGGGTCACCTCGACTACCAGACAAATGACATCATCATGCTAACACCCCAGTTTTCGGGCCAACCCAGGACTCCTAACAACCCATCGCGTCACGTGGTGCATGACGGAAAGGCAGGGAACAACTCTCGACACACCTTCTATAAGCGGCTTGACACTGACGACTCCAACAGTCAAATCACACTTGGGTCCACCGCGTTCAAGACAAAGCCCGGATCCGTTCCAGGCCTAGACTAAAGTAAGCTTTCTCTTTACTCAGCCCACACTATCCTCGTAAACCCCCAGTCCACCTAACCCTCATAAAACCTGGCTCACCTAGCTTGCCTAAACCCCCAAACCCAACCGATCATTCCAACCCACTTAAATCTCGGGCCCATGCAGCCATGGCCCATTTAAACCCTCTGCCCCAGCCCGTCTTAACCCCCAGTGGGACCCACATGAACTTTCTCGCTCCTCCATGTCAAACCCAGCCATTCTGGTCCACCGAACCCCCTAGGGGGAGAGGTTTACCAGGACTAGGAAGCCCCCAATCACTTTAGCCCGCGCAAACCCCCTTTATGTGGACCAGCCCGCCAGTTCCTGAACGTGGTCACCCTAACGATCATGTTCATAAGAACGCGGCCACCAAGGTGACCGCGTTCCTGGGCGGGGGTTTACCTGGACTTGATCAACCCCCCCAGTCAGGTCCGGGTAAACCCCGGGCCCACTTGCCAGGCCTGAATGCGATCAGCACGCAGACCGCGTTCATGAGAACATGGTCCCATAACAGACCGCATTCAGTGCCAGACCACCCAGCCCCAACCCAGTCCGCGTAACCCCCCCCCCCCAGGGGGGGGGGGTGTGGACTAGACTGGCCCCCCTAGTCTAGT
Organism: Amorphophallus konjac; assembly: GCA_022559845.1. Classification (NCBI taxonomy): domain Eukaryota; kingdom Viridiplantae; phylum Streptophyta; class Magnoliopsida; order Alismatales; family Araceae; genus Amorphophallus; species Amorphophallus konjac. Next base: position 14,564,626 of record CM040119.1, on the reverse strand, counting down.
CCGCGTAAACCCCCCCACTTTTCATCAAAAATATATTTTTTTAAGAAATCCCCAACCCAGTCCGCGTAAACCCCCCACTTATTAATAAAAATATATATTTTAAGAAATCCCCAACCCAGTCTGCGTTAACCCCCCTGGGGGGTTTATGCGGACCATACAGGGCCCCCCAAGTCTAGTCCGTGTAAACCCCCCCCCCCCCCACTTTTCAATAAAAAAATATTTTTTTAGAAATCAACCAGACTGGCCCCCCAGTCTAGACCGCATTAACCCCCCTCCCCCTCTCATAAAAAAAAGAAAGAGAGAGAAAATAGAAAAACCTCTACCCAGCCCGCATTAACCCCCCCCCCCCAAGGGGGGGGGGGGGTTAGGACCCCCCAGTCTAGTCCGCGTAAACCCCCCTGGCCCTTCAACTTCCCCTATAAAACCCCCCTAGGGATTCCAAAGAGATCAATCGAAGGATCGATGAATGGATCATCCAGCAGCCCAAACCCAGCACATGCAAGGAGAACTTAGCGCGCGGAGCTCGGAAGGCTTTGTTGGCTTGTTTTTCTAAACACACGCCGAGGGTATGCCACATGATAATCCCTCATACGACGTTTAGCCAAGAAGCAAGCCACCACATCAGAGGATAACATGTTCACAAGTTTTGATGCAAGATGGAGTATCAAGTCCCTGCCTTGATGAACGTGCCTCGTCCGGATGCCACTTCACGATCGTGCCTTGCCCGGATGCTGCTTTAGGGGAACGCACTGAAATCCCACGATCAATGACACCCAAGAGGGGGGTGAATTGGGTGATTACCAATTTTAGGAAAACTTTTGGCCTTTTATAAAATATGTGATACAAAGCTAGTTAGGAGATTCAAAGCTATTTGAACACAAATTGGATTTAACAAACTTTATATGATAAGATATAGATTAAGCAAGATAGACGAAGATAAATCCAGAACAACAATTTAAACTAACGTTTATGTAGAATGGAGATAGAGGAAATAGAGCAAACCACACAATACAAGCACAATGCACAGCAATTTTTAAGGTGGTTCAGATGCACGACGACAATCCTACGTCCACCCCTCACCAAACCCGATGAGGCTTCACTCGGGGATAAATCCCCAAACGGAGACGACGCTCCAACCACACACGCAGGACGAGACCTGCACGCACACACGGGGACGCGCCCCAATACACACACACACACGGAGATAATGTCTCCAACACGATCCGACAACCGGATCACAACATACGCTGCGACAAAAGCAGCACTCCACACACAAATACTATGATCTGAATAAAACCACACAACACACGTAGATCTAAGAAGACCTACGCACTCAAGAATCAAAAACAACACACACACACGACCACGGATCCAACACGATCCACACACACACAGATTCTTCAGTTTATGATGAACACAACTACAATACCCAAAACATAAATATGATGAGGCTTAGTTTAGAAAACTCCTGTTTTGGGTTCCCCTTGAATGCATGTTATGGATCTTGAACATATCTTCAATCTTCACTTGAACACCTCCTCTTGATCTCCACTTGAATCCCCTTGGATGGCTTACTTGCTTGCTTGCTTGCTTCTTCTTCTTTCTTCCTTGAGCAATCTTCCTTTGAATCCTTGCTTCCTTGCTTGCTTTTTTTCCTTGGAGGATGTTGGATTCAGATCTACCTTCAATAGGTTGAGGATGGATGAAGAACACTTGCTGCACGGAGTACTGTTCACGGCTACAGTACTTCTCCTCTTCCTCCACTTGGATAGCCTCTCCTTTGATCTCCCTTGAAGCCCTCTTAGTTAATTAGGGTTTATGGCACCAAATGAGAGTTTTATAACTCTTGAATGGCCCTTTGGACAAGCCCTAGACCAGATCCACGAAATCTGGTGTAATTGGGGGCAAAAGGATTAAAGAAATGGGTGAAAAGACCACCCTTCGAACTTGAACCAAAAGTCAACAAAAGTAGGCCTCGGGGCTGGCGGTCGACCTACAAAGGCCAGCGGTCGACCGCCAGGGGCCAACCTGTAGCTGTGTGGCTGCTGGGAAAAACAGTCGACCGCTAGGTCCTGGCGGTCGACCGCCAGGTTTACAGGTTCCCAATTTTCAGTTCTGTGATTTCAGGTCGACCGCCAAGGGTCCACAGGTCGACCGCCAATCTTCAAACCTACAAAAATGAAATGTTAGACCAATGAAACATGTCCAAAAGTCAAGAGCTTCAAGTCCATATCAAATCCATGCGTTTTGGGATTGAATACAACTTAGAATATGCTTTGAGCATTTCTCAATTTTGTTCCGGGGGCTCCGCCCCCGGAAACCCCCGCAAGGGGCGCTGCCCCCTTGATCCCCGCGACCTGACCGCGCAGGTCGATCCGCGGGTGAGGGCGCACGATGGCCAGAAGGGTTTCATGTTTAAGGTGCATGAATGAGGTGTATTAATGAAACATATATGAAATATCCATGGTTAGATTGATGCTTTAACAAGGTAAGTATCTTACCAATGGCTCTTGACAGTAAATGACATATATCACCTGTTTTGGATTGCAGAGGAGCAGGGTGCTTATTCACAAGTTTAGTTCGCTAGGTGACGGCCATGTGTTTGATCCTGCAAGTAAGATAGTTAAGGTTAATACCATGCTTGTTCACATTAAAGAGGTTATGAAACCTCTTGCCTCTTGTAAAAATAATTCAATCAGGCATGAATCAAGACCATGTACCATTGCCATTTGCCATCTCAAACATATTTAAACATGAATGTGCAATCAACCATAAGTTTAGTTATCATCACTCAATCACACATTAAGTTTAGTTATCATCAAAACCATAACGCCAATAATCATCAAAACCATAACTCAACACGCACCCTGCCCACTCTCTGCCGCGATGATCATGCACTACCGGATGTTGCTTGATGAAAGCACCCTGCCCAGTCCCTACCTCGATGATCGTGAACTATCAGATGTTACTTGATGAAAGTACCCTACCTGATTCTTGCCTCGATGATCATGCATTGCCGGATGTTGCTTGATGAAAGCACCCTGCCCGGTCCATGCCTCGATGATCGTGCACTATCGGATGTTGCTTGATTAAAGTACCCTACCCGATCCTTGCCTTGATGATCGTGGACTACCGAATGTTGCTTGATGAAAGCATCCTACCTGATCCCTACCTGGATGATCGTGCGCTGCCCAGATGTCATCTTGATAAGCATGCCCTAAATGCGGTTACCCTAACAACAGGTATACTTCACAAGTCCTGATGCAAGATGAAGTGTCAGGCCCCTGCCTCTATGAATGGTGCCCCCGACACCCAACTGCCAGTCTCAGACATGCCCGACCGCTAGGATCTCACGGCGCCCAGCTCCCTCAGCTACAACACTGCCCCTGGTGCCTGGCTGCCAATCTCATACACGCCCGACCGCCAGGGCCTTACGGCGCCCAGCCTCCTCAGTCACGATGGTGGCCCCCGACACCTGACTGCCCAGTCCAGATGGCGCCCGGCTACTCTAGCCACAATGGCGCTCAACAAATCCAATCACATCGGTGCCTATGACACCCAACCACCCAGCTACTCCAGTCACAACTGTGCCCCCGGCACCTGATTGCACAGTCCAGACGGCGCATGACTATTCTAGCCCCAATGACGCTCAACAACTCTAGTCACAACGGGGACCGTGGCACCCGACCGCCCAGCTACTCCAGTCACAACGGTGCCCCTGGCACCCGACTGTCGAGTCCAGACGGCCCCATACTACTCTTGCACCAACGACGCTCAAGAACTCCAGGCACATCGGGCCCTGCAGCACCTGACCGCCCAGCTACTCCAGTCACATCAGGGTCCGCGACACCCGACTGCCCAGCTACTCCAGTCATATCGGGGCCCGCGACACCCGACCGCTCAACAACTCCAGTCACAATGGTGCTCATGGCACCCGACGGCCAGTCTCAGACGCGCCCGACCGCCAAGGTCTTACAACGCCCAGTCCCTTCAGTCACAACGGTGCCCCCGGCACCCGACTGCCAGTCTCAGACGTGCCCGACCTCCAGGGTTTCTTGACACCTAGCTACTCTAGTCACAACGGTGCCCTCGGCACTCGACTGCCAGTCTCAAACGCGCCCGACCGCCAGGGTCTCACGGCGCCCAGCTCCCTCAGTCACAACGGTGCCCTCGACACCCAACTTCCAGTCTCAGCTGCGCCCGACTGCCATGGTCTCCCGGTGCCCACCTCCCTCAGCTACAGCGGTGCCCCAGGCACACGATCGCCAGTTTCAATGGCACCCGTCCAGCTTCCGTCTCAGCGGTGCCCACCGGTTCTCGGCCTTACTAACTACACCAGCTTTAGCCGCACCCTACGGTCACGATCTCGGACTCTCAACGGCCCCCAGATACCCCAGTCCCAACGGTGCCAACGGCACCCTACTGCCCAGCTACTCCAGCCACAACGGTGCCCACTAGGCCTGGTAATTATCCGTTTAAGATGTGTACCAAATTTGAATTCGTATTCGTTTAATCGGATAATTATTCGAATAAAATATTCGATGGATAATTTAATCGGATATCGGATATCCGATTATTAATTGGATACGAATTCAGATATTGAGATGTCCGTGTCGGATATTATCTGACCGAATATGAACCCCTAGATAAAAATCTAATGATACATATATTCTATATATAATTAATTTAAATCTTAATATATTGTTTGATTACTCTTTTTTATCTTTTTTTGTCTCAAAATATAATTTAAAAATAAGAAATTCACTTACACCCACTTGGTAAGTTATCTCCTATTTTTTAGGATGATGTCTAATCTTTTGATAACATCTCCTAAAATAAAAATAACTTTCACTCTTTTTTTTTGAGAAAACAATATACGATGCTCTCACACGGCTAACACAACTCACCCCTAAGTAGGCCTAGTAATTATCCGTTTAAAATTTGAACTGAATTCGAATTCGTATTTATCCGATCATTATCCAAATAAAGTATCCGACGGATAATTTGATTGCTAATCAAACAATTCAATTATTAATCGGATACAAATTCGAATATCACACTATTCGCTCCGTATCCGATCCGTTTACAGGTCTAGTGCCCACGGCACCCGACTGCCCAGTACAGACGACGCCCAGCTACTTCAGCCCCAGCGACGCTCAGCCACTCCAGTCTCAGCAGTGTTCGTGGCACCTAGGGCTGTCAATGGGCCGGGCCGACCCGATAGGCCCGCAGGCCTGGCCCAATTTGGGGTCGGGCCGTAAGGTCTTTTTCGGCCCACGAGCTTTTAGTCAGGCCTAAAAGCCCGACCCAACTGGACCCGCGGGCCGGGCTCGGGCTTTGACTTTGGCCCGCGGGCCGGCCCGGCCCGATCTTTTTTTTAATTCTCACTTCAAATTTTAAAAATTATTTAGTTAAGATTATGTTATTTTATTTAATTAAAAATTTTAAAACTCTCTTTTCACATAAATTATGTAATTAATATCAAAATTACAACTAATTTAGTGAGATTATAGATTTTATATTATTAAATATATTATTTTTTATTTAAGTTGTCGGGCCGGGCCGGGCTTTAGTCGGACTTTGCATTTTTTGAATAATGTCGGGCCCGGCCCATTGACAGCCCTAGAGGCACCTGATCGTTCCAGTAATGGTGTCCGGGATGTTGTATGCATTGTGTTTTGAAGATGTCTTACTATAAGTCATTGGCTAGTTATTTTGGGAAAATCTAAAACATCCTTTTTATTGGGTAGATGTGAAGAAATTAAACAGAGCCTTCATGAGTGCGTCGACTCCTTCTATAAGCTGCATCGACTCCCTCTCTCGCAAAAGGAAGAATAGCCAAGGCAATGCCGACTCTAGCAACATCATGCTCTTGCATCCGTCGACTCCGAACGGTCTGCAGAAGCTGCTTCAAGTGCACGTCAAAGAGTGCGTCGACGCAAGCATCTTAATGTGTCGACGCAGGGTCAGCTCCAGCGACTGTCAAATGGGCGAGACTCCTCAAGTAGGTCGACGTTGTTTTTATAGTGGGTCGACATAGGGTTGCCTCACAGGAACCACCTCGGATGCATCTTCAAAGGATGCGTCGACGCACCCATCTAAATGCGTCGACGCACAATGACCCAGCTCGTAAGCAGTTCAAGCGAGAAATTAGTTGCGTCAATGCAACCCTTTCACAGCGTCGATCGTGCTTCACCCTGGCGCCCAACAGCTCACAAGATAGGAAGCAGCCTCAATGCAGGGAGCTAAGTGCGTTGACGCACTTTAAGACCTCCGTTTGTTTTAAACCCGTTCTAGTCAAACACACAAACTCGTCTGAAGTCAACATTACAAGATCCTATATCACGTGAATCTAGGTCTGAAAAGGCTCCAACTATAGAGAACTGTCTTTTTCATCATAAGGCAGTCAGACAATTGCTTTGTGAAGGAAGATCTGTCAGAAAATAGTTTTTGGAAAGGTCTCTTTTCATGGTACCCTCCTTTTTGCAATAAGCCAATCAGAATGAATCTCTGGAAAGCAAAACTAGGACAGAGGACTATCCTTTTCTGTCACAAGCCAATGAGGGAAGAGATCTAGAAGAGCTCCTTGTCCAAGAACATTATTTCTATACCAACCAATCAGATGGGAGAATCTGGGAGGGAAAAATGTTTTGCCCCCTCCCCTATATAAATATGAAGCTCTCTGCTTGAAGAGATTGCTACTGCCACCGCTACTGCTACTTAAGAGAAGAGTTAAACAAGAAGAGAGCGGGAAAAAGAGAGAGTGAAGAGCTTCCCTGAAGCCTCTAGCAAAAACCTTGAGAGAAAAAGAAGAGATGAGAGGTTTGCAGCCCAAAAACTAGTTCGATCAAGTCCTCTGAAGTTGAAGTTTCAGATCGTGGTTTACATCTTCTTTGTTCAGCTTCCTAATTTCTATCAGAAACTACATTGCAGCTTTTCTTGTTTGGAGTTTTTCTTTGTTGTTTCTCGTTTCTTTTCTTAGCCGTTCAGTGTGTGTTTGCTGAGTCTCCTCAACGTTTCTTCGGTAACCTATTTCAGGGACCGGAGTGTGTGTTGGCTGCTGAGCAGCCGTGTGTGTGTTGAGGAACGCTTTCCCCGTGCAAGCTGTTTGACCGTGTGTGTGTGTGTTGTAGATATATGGAAAATCCACTAAAGGAAAAAAAGAATTAATAATGTAAAAGAAAAGAAGGGGAAATAGGGAGAAATAGGGAGCAAAAGAGCATGCGTGGATGCTATAAGGAGGGTGATCGCCAGAGGGGTTACCTCAAAAGAATATAACAATTAAGAACAAGGAGGGATCGCGAAAAATACCTTTAGAAGCGTGGATATGTGAGTGCCACCTTCTCTTCCTATCAGCAGGCCGATGAAGAGAGTTTCTCTTTAGCTTAATTACCCTTGCAAAATAAAGAAAACAACCAACAAAGAAGGATAGGAATTAGAATCAAATATGTGTAGCATCAAACTCTTAATGTAATATAGACATGAAATCATGAAGATGAACACACTTTGTTGGGTGTTGGCTCTTAAACCCCCATGCAAAGGGTAGGATAAAGTATGATGAATGAAGAAATAAGAGGGACATGTGCAAGTGTTGCACAAAGGGAGGATCTCAACGTGGTTGAGATGAAAAGAATAAATAGCAAAGAGATGGAATATGTTGCATGAACTAAATTAAGTGCATAAGAAAAGAGATAAAGAAGAAGGTTGGCTTATTGGATTGTTTCTCTAATTGGGGCTTCAAATCTTCAAGGGAGGAAGACGATCACCAAGGATGAAGCTTTAAGCACATGGGAGACCTCCTCCTTTAGCCTTCAAACCGGCAGCACCCCCCCTTAGCCAATTGTTGATGCCTTTAACACAAGGGAGAGAGGGGTCCTATTTATAGAGTCAAAATTTAGAGTTTAATCCAAGGAAAATTAGGAAATCAAGTTTTAATTGGATATAGAAGGAGATATTCATTACCCAAGTGTCCCTTCAACCTTAGGAAGCCTTAGGACCCCTTTCCCAAGTGGAAAGGGAGTTCAAAACGGAGAAAGAAGGAGATTCTGCGGATTTCATAACTCTGGAAGAATGGGCGACCAGACAGTGGTCTCCATTTAAAATAGTTACAGATTGAAGTGTCGCCGATTATGAGGCATTTTAAGATGGATTAGTACTTTCCAAATTTTAGAAAAGAATTGGCGCCCATGAGACGGTCGCCAATTAGAAATTAATACGAATTTGGACGGAGTTAAAGGCTCAAAATACTGCAAGGAAATTGGCGACTTTCTATCCGGGAGCCCATTTATGAATTGGCGACCTTCCAGATAGTCACAGAATCAAAAATACTCCGAATTCGGCTCAAAATATGATTAAAAGAATTGGCGACCTTCCGAACGGTCGCTAATTAAATAAATGGCGACTTTTCGGAGCGTCACTAATTTATAAATTGCGTAAAAAGTCAGCCAAAATAGTCCATAAGGACTGGGCGCCCAGGAGCTGGGCAGCATTTGAAAGAATAGGCGCCCATTAAATGGAGACCTGGTCTTGGCCACTAATTGATTTAAGTCCCGAAAAATGGATAAAAATCTCAAAAAAATCTAAAAAAAAATAGGGAAAATGTAGGAAAGCTTGGGAAAGTTGGAGATTCAAGAAAAATGAGGAAAACCACTCAAATAAGTCGATTTGAGGGTCAATTTGGGACATCACAATGTGATAGGAGACATGCTCAAAATGATGTCAATTTTGGCGTGTCTACAGCTGCCCCGTCTTGGAGTCAACTTTACAAGGGAGCGAGACGGAGTGGAATGGAATAGAATGAAGTGGAATGGCGTGGAATGTAATGAAAAGGAGTGAGAGCAAATTGAAAAGTAGACGCCAAAGTGTGATGAGACACGCAATCAAGACCACTTGATAAGAATTGAATCAAAAGCTCGAGATGAAGTAATCTTGGGGAGATTCAATGAAAGCAATAGTTGTTTGGATAAGGAAGGAGTGTGCATGCAGGCACGAAGGAGAGAGATAAATAGCGATCAACTTCCAACACGGTGGAAGCACCCTAGGTCACAAACCCATAAGTTTCACCATTGGAGAGCGGTTACCAGCCAGTGTGGACGTGCTACAACCAAGGTGGATCAAAGGAAAAGGATTGAATAAAAGGATGTAGAAATCCAAACAAAGGAGTTTTCAAGGAAATAGTCCCAAATGGCAACAAGACGAACTGAGGACACAATTCATCATGGAATATCTCATATCTTGAAAATTGGTGATCAATTGACCTTCAAAATGAGTTTGTTAGAATGGTTAAAATAGAAAGTAATCAAGGATAATATTATTAAGCTATCGAGATTGAATCAAGATACCAGTTTGTGAACTGATACTAAGCCGAAGTCCGTTTATCCGCGCACCAACTCATAAAAGGGAACCGTCGTCCCCAGTCTTCGACGGCTCAACAGCCTATCTATGTGACTAAGATTCCTCTAAAATTATCATTATTTTTGATGAAGGGGAACTCAAATTCCATATTTACCAAAGCCACGAGGTCCTTGATATAATCTAATAGCATAATAACATATAAAAATACATACAGGGAAGATGGTGGAGCAATAAGCATGTGGGAACTGAGAAAATGAGGAGCAAGTACCGTGGGACTTGAGTGATGTCCGGTTGGTGGGACCAAAGCTTCCTTCCTGCACTCAAAATTTCATTAGCCATGATATCATGAAGATAACAAACAATGAATAAAGGCATTAAGCATAGCAACCATCATGAATAACATAACATGCATCAAGGCATCAATAGCATGGGATCAAAGCATGGATATCATAGCATTAAGTCATGGACAACATAAAAGCAAATGAATAGCATATCATTTGTTGTTGTGTTTATTTGAATCATGAGGATGATAAACTTGGCTAACCATAAGTTTGTGCATGAAAGATCAAGATCAAGTAATGCTCAATGGCAGGAATAATCAAAAGATTTGACAGTGAACTACTCAGAATTGGAAAATGCCCAGAGTGGCAAATCATGAAGATAGTAATCAACATAGGGAAGAATCGAAAGGTAGATAGCAATGAATGGAGAGGACTCATCTCGTGTTCTTGGTCCTTGTAAAAAGTTGTCCCTGCAATAACACCACCAGAAAATATAATACAATATTTTTTTTGAATTTTTTTGAAATATGTAAAATTTTATGGGTTTTGAAAATATTCAAATTTTTAGAGTTTTTTGAAGATATTTGATTTTTTGGATTTTGGAAATATTTAAATTTTTGGGGATTTTGTAAAAAAAAGATTATACTTTTTTTTAGAATTTTGGTTTAGACATTGTTAATGTAGCGTTAAAGGATATTTAAACCGATGGCTAGGGGTCCTCGTTCCTTCAATCTTTCCCCTTTCGCTAAAAACCACCCAAAGCAGGGCGTGCATTGAGGGTGGCGCCCTATAGTCGGCTGCCCTTGGTTAACGGTGCCCCTACTAAGGCCATACCCGAGAAACACTTGGTCTTGGAGGGAGAAGAGAAGAATAGTTCGGGATAAGCTTGATATAAGTTAAGAAGATATCGGGTTTTGACTTTCGTCCATAGCACAACCCTTAGAGATTCGGTCTGTTGCGCCGGAGCTTTGTGTCATATTATCAAACCTTAAATTCTCACTTAGGCACGCATACAACTAGGCTCATAACGTCATGCGGGGAAACTATACTGCCCTCTTGCCATGCCAAAATTCATTGATTTTTTTTCTCATATATTTTTTCTTGATTTTTCACGATTGTGTCCTTTGGACTTTGAGAGATATTACAATTGAACATTGAAAATTTGAGAATAAGGTCATAATTTACTGTCCCTATTTGAAACTTCCTCTTGTCGAGGCATGCTTAGGTTGGTTGTTTTGCCCAGAACATCTCTATCCTCATATTTCGGTCGAGTTAAGGAGAGGAAAAGACTTCGTGCCCTCGAGCATGGCCCAAATAGCAACGGTGCTTTACCAAGAGAGACAACTAAGGATGCCGTGAAGTGTGTGCGGTGCCCAGCTAAAGGTTATCCTTAATGAGCGGGGTGAGAATGCCGAACTCCCAGTGCGGGATTCTTATTACCAAAGTGCTACATAGTAAGCCTAAAGACTCTTTTGAAATTGACTTTAATAAAAGACCTAGGATAAAGGCCTAAAACAATCACTCTTGATCAAGTTAAGAAGCACTGTATGTGAAAAATTGTGTTTAAATAAAGTGATAAAAATGCATAAGAATGCACACTTACGCACATACGTTACCTTGCGACCTTGTAGTAGAAGCAGCTGCCTGAGGCGATGTTGGGATTTGTTATCCTCTTTTGGCAGATAAAAGGGGAGAAAGGTAAGGAGTTGAAGTGACTTAACAAGAAGGAGCGGTGTCTAAACCAGACACAGACGAATAAGGATAAAAGGAAAAGAGGTGAGGGCTAGAACTCCCTCACTAAGGCACAGAGACCCTGATCACAAGAAAAGGCATACAGAAGAAAAGAAAAAACTAAGAGGAGGAGTGAGGACTAAAGTCTTGAAAACAGTGGGAGAACGGGCAGATGCCCAAAGCAGTGGATGTGGAAGAAGTCGGGTTAGACTCAGGATCAGATGGAATCAAGAGAAGAAATTGGTAGATAGAAAGAGGAGGATTCGGAGGGTCCAGAGGCAAAGGGGGAGAATCATGATGGGAGGAGGAATTCGGAGGTTCTAGAGGAGGAAGAAAATATCGAGGGACGTGATGCCCTTTGATGAAGTATGGAAAAAGATGATTTAAAAGGAAGAAAAGAACAAAGGACGCAATGTCCTGGAGGAGTAGGAAGATAAATCAGAAGAACGAGATGAGATCCGGAGGCTCTGAAGGGAGAAAATATCGAGGGACACGATGCCCTAGGAGGAGAGAAAGGTTCGGAGGTTCTGGAGGAAGGAAATGAGGAGGGACGCGATGTCCCGTGAGAAGAGGTAAGTCTGGAGGTTCCAGAGGAAGAAGATAAAAAGGGGCACGATGCCCAAGGAGAGTCAGTGTGAAATCTGGAGGTTCCGGAGGGAGAAGATGGATAGAAGGAAGGGCGCGATGCCCTTGGAGAGGAGAAAGATCTAGAGATAGAAGTGGGTCCAGAGGTTCCGGAGACAAGAGATAAGGAGGGACGCGATGTCCCGGTATGTCCGGAGGTTCCGGAGAGTGAGAATAGGAGGGGACGCGTGCCCCAGAGATTGATGGTGGAGAAAATAAGGAGGGGCGCGATGCCCCAGGGAGAGGGAGAGAGAAAATGGATGACGAGGATCCGGAGGTTCCAGAAGGTGGGGAAGGTGCGAACTCGAAAACCCGGGAAAGAAGGATAAATGCAAATGCATGAAATTCAATGAATGTAATGGATGCATGGAATGCAAAGACCATATGGAATGAGAGAACGAGGTCCTCATTCTCAACCCATGAGTGGTCCATGTAGAGGAAATTGTGGTGGATAGAAATAAGGGTGAAATAAAATAAGGGGTGAATGAATTGGTGGAACGCCCTTTAGCAAAAGAAGGTCTGCCCCTCCATGGCGAAGAACATGCTTGGCCAGACGGCCCAATGGATAAAGTCAATGCCCGAGTGCTCCCATCAACAGTAGAATGTGTTATAGTAATACGTGAAGAGATCCCCTTAGAAAGTTGTATAATGATGGAGCGAGGGGTAATGAGAGCGTCAAAAGAATATCGACCAATGAGTAAAGTGATTTTGACAATGGCAATGGGCCTACATGGCATCAAATCTTGAGAACCTTTTATGGTGAGCTGCTTTAATGGAGAGGTGGCATTCTCAAAGATGCGCGACATAATGACACGGATCGGCATCTGGTAAATAAAGTCTTGAACTTTGAATAGTATAGTCGCGGCCACATCCTTCTTGCCCGGCTCTTGATTATCGTCCTTGGCACAAATACTTGTAGAAATATACCCACTCCGAGGGGGGATGGAAGGCGAGATGGAGGTGGTAACCTTAGTGAGTGATGGAGGTTTAATGGAGGGCGTTAATGGAAGGGTAAGTGTAAGAGGAGGTTGAAACACGTCGGGCTTCTCCCCTTGCTCGGAAGCGGATGGGGTTGGCTCGTGTGCAACAAGGGGTGGATCCTACTCAGGATTAATCATGGGTTCGGGTAAAGGTTTAGGTGGAGGAATAGGCAAAGTGGGGTTTGGTGTAATTGGCTTTGGGGTTATAAAGACGGTGGAGGTCTTAGGTGGCGGCAACAGAGGATTACTTGGTTTAAAAAAATGTTTGACGGGAGGTTCGGCGGAGGCCGATGGTGTGGGGGTAGACACGGATGGCTTAGTGGATGTTAGTAGTGTGGTATTTGGAGATGTGGAAGAAGGCGGCTTAGCGCGTAAGAAGTGTCAGATTTTGATGGTGCGAGAGGTTTGAAGGGTAGGAGGATGGTCATGGTGCGCCGGTGCGGGCGATTGAAGTATCGACCCATCATCATAACACCAATTGGTTTCATAAATAGGATTGGAGACGATGGCATCGTCCTGAGTAAGGGGTTCATCGGGTAATGGAGGGAGTGGAAAACGAAGGAAACTCGGAGTGAATTTCTCTTGAAAAACTTCAACATCTTGTACTGTCTCCAACTCGTCATAAAGAACTTCCAATTCTTCGTTATTGGATTCAAGTGGACGTCGTGATGGAGGCGTAATAATGGGTAGAGGTATGTAATATTGTGGAGGGTTTGGCGAAGACAGAGGGCCATAATGTTGTGGAAGATTTTGTGGAGGTGAATGCGGAGGCGGATGGCCATGTGAATGAGTGGGTGGAGGGCGGACGGCGTCCACTTGATTGTTGAAACTTGGAAGAACATCTTGCTCACTTAGATCGTTGATGCCATTATCTCTCTTCTCCTTCCAATCTTTTTCCATCTTGGTGATGTTATTCATAAAAGTATGAAGAGGATTGACTTGAGGAGGAGGAGGCGAAGCAGGCCGCAGGCTTGTAACCCTCTTTAATTGTTCCTGCATTGAAGCAATTTTATTAAGGAAAGTTTGTTGGAGAGGTGTGACATGTGAAGCGGAGGGTTGGCATGATGGCCTTGGAGGGGCGGCTTCACATGAAGGCCGTGTAGAAGGGTTAATGGGCCAACCCATGGAAAGACCCAGACGGACCGGGTTACAAGAAATATGTGGGCCTTGGGGCTATGGAGGAGGAGGTTGAATAGAAAGCGACGAGTGATAAATCACCCGAGGAGGAGTATGTGTAGAAGAAGGCGAGTGAAAAGAAGGAGGCGGGTGATGGACCACCCGAGTAGGAGGATGAATGGATGAAGGCGGGTGATGGGCCACCCTTGGGGGAATGGAAGGAGAATGAGAAGAAGATGCACCCTCAACAATAGCCTTAAGGGCTTGGATTTGTTGAGGGGTGAGATGATCAAATGCATGCAAGACTTGGGAAACCTTCTCATCATGGGGAGGAGACGGTTCCGAGGGAATAGCAGCTCGCGATGGATGCACGGGACCATAAGAATGAGAATTGCCCATGGGTCGAGCAAGACCATAGGAATGAGGACATGGTCTCTCGAAAAAATTATGGTGAGAATTATGGGATTGAGGATTATAAGATGTGCTAGGTTGATCATCCTCATGAATGTAAGAATGATTTAACATGTTGGTTTTATTATCATGGTGAAGCATCATGCAACCAAACAATATTCAATCAAAGTAATGTTGCCAAGATATCAAACAAGTTTAGATGGTTACGCTTGATTTCTTAAGTTGAACCTTGATGTGAATTAAATGATTTTGACAAAATCATATATGATTCACACAAGATAGGAACCTAGTTTCAATATGGTTTTGTTCAATGCCAACTAGGTACACTCTCTCACCACGTATAGGCCAACTAACCCAGGAACTTCGAGGTACAACCTGCCTGGCGTCCGTGAGGGAATCCACGGGTGCGCGGACTTATGGAGGCTTGGTTTAAGAATTTTTGATTCAAAGAGACGGAGTGCTCAATGGAGGGTCTTTCCTTCACCAAGAGGGGGTAGATATCCTAGAAAGTGTAGAGAGAGGAGGTCTCCCAAGCCAAATGCGCGCTATGAATGCAAAACTAATGCAAAAGAGTAGAAATATGAATGTATGAACAGGATGTGTAAGGCCAATGTCAAACGAGTCACAGAAGAAGGAGGTTCTGTGAAAACTCAGGAAATTGGCGCCCTGACAGGGGCCACCAATTCCTGAATGGGCGCCCACTGTCTGGGTGCCAATTCTTCTATATTTTTTTATGAGACAGGGAATTGACGCCCTGCACAGTGCCACAAATTTCAGAATGGGAGCCCACTGTCTGGGCACCAATTCATTTTTTTTTAAGAAAGACAGGGAATTGGCGCCCTGACAGTGGCCACCAATTGGAGAATTGGCGCCCTCTGTCTCGAGGCTAATTCCTGCTCTCCCAGAACCTGTAGCACAGGCTAGGAAGCTTTAAAAATGAGGAAAACCCAATGAAAAAGAAGAAAACACTCACAAACTCATCACATAACTCATGACAATCAGATAGGAACATGAAAAGAAGAATGATATGCTCATTTTTTTTTTTAGATAGGAACTCTGAAAGAATGGGCGACCACTCAGTGGTCGCCAATTAAAATAGTGACAGATTGAAGTGCCGCCAATGATGAGGCATTGTAAGATGGATTAGTACTTTTCAAATTTTAGAAAAGAATTAACGCCCATGAGACGGTCGCCAATTAGGAATTAATACGAATTTTGGATGGAGTTAAAGGCTCAAAATACGACAAGGAAATTGGCGACTTTCTGTCCGAGCGCCTATTTATGAATTGGCGACCTTCCAGACAGTCATAGAATAAAAAATACTCCGAATTTAGCTTAAAATATGAATAAAAGAATTGGTGACCTTCCGAACGGTCACTGATTAAATAAATGACGACTTTTCGGAGCGTCACTAATTCTTAAATTGCATAAAAAGTCAGCTAAAATAGTCCATAGGGAATGGGCGCCCAGGACCTGGGCGCCATTTGAAAGAATGGGCGCCCATTAAATGGCGACCTGGTCCCGGCCACCAATTGATTTAAGTCTCGAAAAAATAGAGAAAAATCTCAGAAAAATCTAAAAAAAAAATAGGGAAAAAGGTGGGAAAGCTTGGGAAAGTTGAAGATTCAAGAAAAATGAGAAAAACCACTCAAATAAGTCAATTTGGGGCATCATAATGTGATAGGAGATATGCTCAAAGTGATGTCAATTTTGGTGTGTCTACATGTGTGTGTATGTTCTTCTTGGCCAGAAGTGAAAGCCTCACCGAGTTGGTGAGGGGTGGACGTAGGCCTACTAGATAGCTGTCGAACCACCTTAAAACTTGTGTGTTGTGGTTTGCTGTGTCGACTCCCCTTCATCTACCCCTTTCACAGGTGTCGTAATTCGATCAACATGTTTCTTGTGTTTGTGATTCAAACATCTCATGTATTAGCATAGAATAGCACCTAAATCGCTCCCTCGACCTTGCAGTCTTTGTTTGATTTTCAAAGTGACAAAGAATTGAGTGTGAGATCTATTCACCCCCCTCTAGATCCACTCATACCACCTATCAATTGGTATCAGAGCGGATTCCCTAAAAATGTGGTCCAATGACCAAGGGATATCTGATGGAAACGTCCCTCGCAGCTTTATAGCTGAGGGCCACTCTGCTAATCGATCCCCATTCTTTGATGGGGTAAATTACACATATTGGATGAACCGGATGGAAGTTTTCCTTCGTGCCCAAGATCATATGATCTGGAGAGTAGTCAGTCGAGGTCCTTATGAAGCCCTAAAGATGAGGGCATCGGGACTGTAGACCAGATAAAGAAATCCACCGTCAACTGGAGTGCAATGAATGTGTTGCAATGTGCTATTCATCCCACAGAGTACTCTAGGGTGTCTACTTGTAAGTCCGCTAAAGAGATGTGGGATCGATTGCAGCTGATCTATGAGGGAACATTTGAGGTAAGGGCCACCAAGGCCAACATTATGATTTCTGATTACGAAATGTTTAAGATGAAATCTGACGAGTCCATTTCAGAAATGTATGCTAGACTTACCCAACTAACAAACTGCTTAAAATCATTGGGTAATGAATATTCTGATAATGAACTGGTCAGAAAGATTCTGAGATCCCTCACACCAGCCTAGCACTCCAAAGCCACTGTGATTGAAGACTCAAAGGACTTGTCTGTGATGACAGTTGATGAATTGATAGGCTCGGTCATGACATATGAACCTGGAAAGAAACGAGGAAGACCACAAGAAGAAGAAGCCAATGGCTCTCAAAGTATCTAAGAGCACTGACGAGTTCTATGAGGATGAAGAAGATGACATCCCAGAAGCAAGCCTAGGTGATCATGCCCTGCTCACTCGACAGTTTAAAAAATTCCTAAGAAGTAAAGGTAAATTCTAGAAAAAGAAGAGGACGCCACAGGTTAGTAGAATCCTCAATCTCAAACCTGATCAAATAAAGAAGTCTGACAAGGTTTTATGCTACCCGTGCAGGAAGCCCGGGCATATGCGAGGAGAATGCCTCGAGCTACTTAAGAAGACATTCAAGGCCAAAGGAAAGAAGCCCAAAGTAATGGTATGTACCTGGAGTGACGATGAGGAGGAAGATGAGAGTTCATCTGCAAATGAAGATGAGGACAGCCTCTGCCTAATGGCCAATGAAGAAGAAGAAGATCAGGTAACTACTCTCTTTGACAATTTCTCTATTGAAGAGTGGGAAGAGGCGTACATTGAATTGTTTGAAAGATATGGAGTATTTAGGAAAGAAAACAAGCATCTAAAGAAGAAAATCAATGCTTTAGTACATGATAATCCTATCAATAAAAATTTGGTGACCTTAAAAATTGAAAATGAAAAACTAAGGAAACATATTGAGGAATCTGACTCTGACAGTTCAGAACTTGAAAATCTGAAAATGAAAAAGGAAAATCTCATAAAACAACTCGAAGAAGTCAAACTGAAATGTTAGGAACATGAGAAAGAAAACAAACTCAGCCTTGAAAAATATGAAGCCATAAAAGCTGTCAATAATGAAATGCATAAAAATCTTTAGAGGCCTAAAAATGAGTTGAAGGACAAGCAGTCTGCCCTAGAAAAAAATGACCCAGGGTAAGTCTAATCTAGATGCTATCTTAGGAACCCGAGTAAATTTCAGGAAAGAAGGGCTGGGGTTCAACCCCACTAAGAAAAAGAAATTTGAACTAAAGACCATTTCATTATGTCCTGACAAGGGGAAAGGAAAGTTAATAACTGAAAACCCAACATGGAAGGATGTCTCTAAGCCCAGAACCAACAAAAATCAAAGAAGCAGCCAACAGGCTGACTGTAGGAAATATGCTGGACCCACAGGTCGACGCACTGATCAATTGGGTTGATGCACCACAGCTCAACCAGGGCGGCCAAGCAGCAAGGTCGACGCACCAGAGAGCTGAGTCGACGCAGCTCAGCCTCTGATTCCAAAAAAAATTCTGGTCGTCCTGTTTATAGAAGGCACAACAAAACAAACATAAATCAAAAATACCAATCAAACTTCAGTCAAAGTGGTCAGTCTGCCACTGATCATCGCAGGTTCAACTGGAACAGGTTTGGGACTAATCTGAATATCAATCACAATCTCCACTTCAATCAGAGAAGGAACAATGATATAAAATTGAACTGGCAATCCAACATGAATATCCACCAAACCAAATTCAACAAACTCAGACATCAGAACACAAGGCCACAGTTTGATCCATGTGTTATGAAACATGTCTGCTATACTTGCAACTAATTAGGACACACAAACAACTAATGCTGGTCTGGCCAAAAAACTAATTCATTCAAGCAAGTATGGATTCCGAAAAGTTTACTGCATGTTTTCAAAAATGATTGTGGATCCAAAGTTGCTAGGGTTCCAAAAGATTATACTTGATATGTTCTATGCAGGAATGCCTAGCAGCCCATCACAATCAATGGTACTTGGGCAGCGGTTGCTCGAGGCACATGATAGGGGATAAAGAGAAATTCAGTCATGTGATCAAGAAGGAAGGAGGACAAGTGAGATTTGGAGGTAAAGACAAAAGAAAAGTCATTGGCACAGGTACAATTGGTAAGAATTCTTCCAATTTCATTTAAAACGTTATGCTAGTAGAGGGCCTTGAGGATAATTTGCTCAGCATAAGCTAACTATGCGACAAAGGCCACATGGTATTGTTCGATGCCAGTGAATGTAAGATCTTTGAACAAAACTCTGATTTTGTGAAGTTTATAGGTCATCGGATAAATAATGTCTACATGGTAGACCTTGATAGCTCTTTTTCAGAAAATCTTTGCTTGTCTGCCAGTCAGCCTAATGATGTATGGCTGTGACATAGAAGGCTGGGGCATGTCAGTTATAGTGTTCTGCACAAATTGGCCAAGCATGAAATGGTAAGGGGTCTGCCTAATTTATCCTTCAAAAAGAACTCTAAAGTATGTGAAGCATGCTCCCTAGGAAAGTAAACCTGAAAAACCTTTCAACCTAGAAGTGAGCCACTGTCGTCCATGCCATTTGAATTTCTGCACATGGACCTATTTGGACCAACTAGAACCGCCAGCATCAATGGAAAGAAATATGGCTATGTGTTAGTTGATGAGTTCAGTCGCTTTACATGGATTTTCTTCTTAGCTAATAAAAAAGATCTCTTCCATGAAGTTCAGAAGTTCTTCATAAAAGTAAGCAAGAAGGTAAATTCAGAATCTCTACTATTTTATCTGATCATGGAGGAGAGTTCAAAAACTCTTCATTTTCTGAATTCTGTAACCAGGAAGGACTGATTCACAGATTTTCTGCTCCCCAGACTCCACAGCAAAATGGCATTGTAGAAAGGAAGAACCGGACAATTATGGAGAATGCCCGGACAATGGTGATTGAAAGTAAGCTGTCAAGAAAATTCTGGGCTGAGGCAGCAAACACAACATGCTATATAATTAACAGGGCCATGGTAAGGCCAAAAAGTATGAAAACCTCCTATGAAATACTCAAAGGTAAAAAAAACCCAACTTAGCTTGCTTTCGAGCTTTTGGTTCAAAATGCTACATCCATAACAAGGACAAAGATGATCTTGATAAATTTGAGACTAAGAGTGATATTGGAATATTTTTAGGGTATTCTAAAACATCTAGGGCATATAGGATTTTCAATGTAAAAAATCAAGTTGTGAAAGAAACTCCACATGTAGTGTTTGTTGAAATATCTGATGAATCTGATAAAAGTGTTGATGACAGGGAAATGGAGGATAATGATGGAAAATTTTTGGAATCCAAGGAAGAACCAGGGCAACAGCCAACCGCAATCTGCAGAACAAAAAATAGGTCGGTCGATCAAAAATTCAGTTATGCCCGATGAGTCTTCTATCAACATTCAAACTTTAAAAGACCACCCTGTCCAAAACATTGTAGGAAACCTCCATGACCCCCCTAGGACCAGATCCTTTCATAAAGATGTGAATAATGAAGACCTCATTACATTAGTGTCCCAAATTGAACCCAAAAATATTGAAGAAGCCTTGCGGGATGAAAATTGGATTAATGCCATGCATGAGGAACTCAGTCAATTTGAAAGGAACAAAGTATGGAATCTGGTTCCCAGACTCACAGACCAACCTTTCATTGGGACTACATGGGTATTTAGGAATAAGTTGAATGAAGATGAGGTAATAACTAGAAATAAAGTTAGGTTGGTAGCTAAGGGATATAATCAGGAGATTGGGATTGACTTTGAAGAATCATATACTCATGTACCAAGAATAGAAGCCATCAGAATTTTGTTAGCATTTGCATGCTCATTAGGCATAAAACTTCAACAAATGAATGTCAAAAGTGCTTTTCTGAATGGCCTAATAAAAGAAGAGGTGTTTTTAGAACAACCTCCTAGGTTCAAACATGATGACTCTCCTAACCATGTCTATAAGTTAAATAAAGTACTGTATAGACTAAAGTAGGCCCCTCGAGCAGGGGTTACAACAGAGGTAAAGTTGACCAAACTTTATTTACAAAAGTTTTGAATGGCCATATCATTATAGTGCAGATATATGTAGATGATATAGTGTCTAGTTCGACTGATTCAAATATGTGTAAGCAATTTGCTAAACTAATGACAAAGGGATTTGAAATGAGCCTCATTGGTGAACTCTAATTTTTTCTTGGACTACAGATTGCACAGACAAAGAATGGATTCTTCATAAACCAGTCCAAGTATACATTGGAGATTCTAAATAAATTCGGGATGAAGGATGTCAAACACATTTCCACACTCATGGGAACAAATGCATCTCTAGATGCAGATGAGAATGGTAAATCTATAGATCCCAAGACATACCGAGGTATGATCGGGTCTCTATTGTATCTCACTGCCTCTAGGACTGACATACAGTTCAGTGTATGCATGTGTGCAAGATTTCAAGCTAATCTTAAAGAATCTCATTTAATTGCAGTAAAAAAAATTTTGAGATATGTTGCTAGAACACATGATTTAGGGCTATGGTATCCTGCATCATGCTGTTTTGAGTTAATATCTTATACTGATGCTGATTATGCTAGATGTAAACTTGATAGAAAAAACACTCGTGGTTACTGTCAATTTTTGTGTGGGTGTTTGGTTTCTTGGGATTCCAAGAAGCAACACTCGGTTGCACTCTCCACTACAGAAGCAGAATACGTGACTGCAGAGAGTTGTGGGACCCAGGTGCTATGGATAAAGCACCAACTCTAGGACTACAGTGTAGATCTTGGATGTACACCCATCATGTGTGATAACACTAGTGCCATTAATTTAACAAAGAACCCCATTCAGCATTCCTGAACTAAACACATTGAAATAAGGCACCAATTCCTTAGGGATGAGGTAAGCAAGAAAAACTTTGAATTACACTTTGTTGATACTAAGAGGCAAATTGCTGACATCTTTACAAAACCTCTGAACAATGAAAGTTTTTCTACTCTAAGGAGAGAGTTGGGCTTGTATAAACCCCCTACTTGTTAATTCTGTATGGTTCGGACCAGCTGAGTCAGAGAAGCTATTGGCTATTTTTGTCAGGGGGGGGGCTATTGTGCATATCTTGTCTATTTCATGAGTCACAGGTTGTTTCTATGTGAATGACCTACTAGTATATAAAATGGTGACGTGTGGAAGGGCAGACCAAGTCTGTCTTAAAGCACTCATTATGCGTGAGAAGATACTCCGCCAAGTACCAAGGGTCTTCACATACAGTGTTCTAGAGTCCATGAGTTGAGGGGGAGTTAGTGGAATCTATGTGAGTCAAGTTATTGGTAGTTCTGTTGCACGTGATGTTCTGGTTAGTCACCTACGTCGACCCAACCTCATGTGTGTGTCAACACCCTCAAATTTAGTGAGTCAATTGATCTTGACCTGCATACTTGCCTTACTCCAAAATTGAGTCGACTCACAACCTAACTGAGTCAACCTGCTCCTGTTTATTCATGCTCATCCATCTTGTTTTTTAACCCTTCACCAGTTTGCTCAACAATGTGCTTCATCCTCTCACTCAACACTCTGATTCTGGGGGAGATTCACACCCAATGACTGATCCTCAGTGACTGACATTCTTGAAACAACAATCTTCCAACTTCTAGCATCATGGTTGCTCCAATAAATTGAAAGTTTAAGGGTAATAACTCTGTGAGGTATGGAGGTGGCAAGCTAAAGGAAGGCCTCTTCAGGCTTACTCTTGTTGAGGTATTATGTGCACTAAAACCTAATACTCCTTTAGCCTGATTATGAGAGTTCAGTAATGTTTTAGTTGATTAACTTCTCATTGAGCATTGTCTTCAAACAATCATGATATCTCAGTCTATCTGAAGCACTTGATGTAGAGCAATGGCAAAGGCCTACTAAGTAACTGGACACACTTCACCTGAGACGTGAGGTTGTTCACGTAAAAAAGTAGTGTTGTAACTAACTCTGCTCTGGTTTCATTCATTTAAGAAAAAATGTTACAAATATACACAGAGCAATGACTTCAGTTTGCTGAGAAACTGTGCCCCTTCGCCAATGAAGTGATGTGGGCTAAGGCATGAGGTGGCAAGCTATCTCTGGTCAAAATGAGGCAGAATAGTTAACTGCACTGAGTAACTAAAGAAGGTTGCATCTAACTGTTGACACTTGCTTATTTTCTTGAATTAATCGAGGATTAAGCATAGAGAAATATTCCCTAAACAGAGCAAAATGGCATAACGCCAAAGGTGCTCTACCAGCCGAGTTGAGCTAGGAAATCGAGACATTTCGTCGGGTCAAATGACACAACATAACAAGTGGGGATCGTCCCCGAGCAAAGGGCTTTCCGACAACCGAGTCAAATCCAAGGTTCAGGACAACCTACCATAGTGAACGGCACTCTATAAAGATTAGGGGATCACCCCCGGATACCCTGCATACGGTATCACACCGCAGGCACCTCAACAATTGGGTTAACCCAGGGCTCATAACATCCTGCCGTACCATACGGCTCTTTGCCAAGAAGCGAGGGTCACCCCTACTACCAAACAAACGGCATCATCATGCCGACACCCCAGTTACCGGGCCAACCCGAGACTCCCAGCAACCCATTGTGTCGTGTGGTGCATGATGAAAAGGCAAGGAACGACTCCCGACACACCTTCTACAAGTGGCTTGACACCGGCGACTCCAACAATTACATCACACATGGGTCCACCGCGTTCAAGACGGAGCTCATACGAGCACTGAGTTCGGCCGATCCGAGTCCAGATTCAAGTAAGCTCTCTCTTCACCAAGTCCACCTGACCCCCGTAAGCCCCAGCTTACCTAACTAACCCAAACCCCTGAACCCAGCCAATCCTTCCAGCCCACCTAAATCCCAGACTCACTCAACTATGGCCCATTCAAACCCTTTTCTCCAGCCCGTCTTAACCCCCAGTAGGACCTACATGGCCTTTCTCTCTCCTCCAAGTCAAACCCAGCCATTCCGATCCATCCGAACCCCCTAGAGGGAGAGGTTTACCCAGACCAGGAAGGCCCCAACCACCTTAGCCCGCATGGACCCCTTTACGCGGACCTGCCTACCCGTTCTTGAACACGGTCACCTTCACGACCGCATTCACAAGAATGCGGTCGCCAAGGCGACCGCGACTCAGAGGGGGGGTGTATGCGGACCTACTTACCCCCCCCCCCCCCCCCGAGCAAGTCCATATAAACCCCTGGCCCACATGTCAGGGTAGAACGCTGTCCCCAAGGTGATCGCGTTCATGAGAACGTGGTCCCCAAGGTAACCATGTTCAAAAACCCCCCAGTCAAGTCCACGTAAAGCCCCTCTTTACGCGGGCTCCCCCCCCCCCCCCCGAGCAAGTCCGCGTAAACCCCCCCTCCAAACTCTATAAAACCCCCCATAGGGTGGCCAAGGGTCATAAGATGCAGGGAGCTCATCCCCAGGACTACAAACAATGCGTGAAGGACTTGGTTGGCTGGTTTTGTGTTTGCTAGGCTCACGCCGAGGGCATGTCGCATGATTGTCACTCATACGGCATTTAGCCAAAACACAAACCTCTTCAAAGGCGGCCCTGCTTTAATGAACGCACCCTATCTGGATGTCATTTGATGATCGCATGTTGCCCAAATGTTGCTTGATGAGAGCACCCCGCTCAGACCCCTGCCTCGATATTCATGCATGACTCTAGATGTTGCTTGATGAAAGCACTCTGCCTGGGCTCTATCTCGATAGTCGTGCATTACTTGGATACTACTTTTATGAAAGCACCCTGCCCGGTCTCTGCCTCGACGTTCATGCACGACCCTGATGCTACTTTTATGAAAGCACCCTACTCGGCCTCTACCTCGATGTTCGTGCATGATCTAGATGATGCTTGATGAAAGCACCCTACCCAATTCCTATCTCGATAATCGTGCATCGCCAGATGTTGCTTGATGAGAGCACCCTACCCGGTCCCTACCTCGATGATCTTGCACCACCAGATGTTACTCAATGAAAGCACCCTACCTGGTTCCTTCCCTCGATGATCATGCTCCACCTAGGTGTCATCTCAATAAGCGTGCCCTTAATGTGGTTACCCGAACAATAGACATACTTCCCGAGTCTTGACGCAAGATGAAGTGTCAAGCCCCTGCCTCTGTGAACGCGCCCCGAGCATGGCCATAGAGGTCTCAGGGCGTCCAACAACTTCAGTCACAATGGTGCCTTCGACACCCGACTATCCAGCTACTCCAGTCACATCGGGGCCTGCGGCACCCAACCGCTCAACCACTCGAGTCATAACGGTGCCCCCGGCACCCGAATGTTGAGTCCAAACGGCACCGAGTTACTCTAGCCCCAATGGCGCTCAACAACTTCAATCACAACAGTGCCCTCGGCACCCTACTCCCTAGTTACTCCAGTCACAACGGTGCCCCCCGGCACCCGACTGTCGAGTCCAGACGGCGCCGGGCTACTCTAGCCCCAACAACGCTCAACAACCCTAATCACATCAGGGCCCAAAGCACCCGACCACTCAACAACTCCAGTCACAACGATGCCCTCGGTACCTGACTGCCCAGCTACTCCAGTTACAAAAGTGCCCGCGGCACCCAACTGCCCAGCCACTTCAGTCACAACGGTGCCCCTGGCACCCAATTGCCAGCCTCACACATGCCCGACTAACGGGGTTCCTCGACGTCCAGTTACTCTAGTCACAACGGTGCCCCGGGCACCCGATTGCCAGTCTCAGACACGTCTGACCGCCAGGGTCTCTAGGCGCCCAGCCCCCTCTAGTCACAACGGTGCCCCCGTCATCCGACTGCCAGTCTCAGCTGCACCTGACCACCAGGGTCTCCCGATACCCAGTTCCCTCAGCTACTCCAGTCACAACGGTGCCCCCGGCACCCGACTGCCCAGCAACTCCAGTCTCATCGGTGCCAATGGCACCCGACTGCCCAGCTACTCTAGTCACAATGGTGCCCACGGCACCCGACTGTTCCGAGCTCAACGGCACCAAGTTGCCCCAGTCATGGTGGTACTCACGCCGCCCGACCACCCCAATCTCCACAGTGCTCGGCCACCCTGCCTCAACAGCGCCCGGCCTCTCCAATCACAGTGGTGCTCGCGCCACCCAGTCGCCCCTATCTTAACGGCACCCAGTCATTCCAGCACAGTGATGCCCACGGCACCCTAACTTCCTCGATCTCAACGGTGCTCCGTATCAGGGATATATCGTGACACCCTTCGGGTGGCATCCTGCCGAGTCACAAGTCCTTTGACGGACACTATGTACAAATGCGGAAATACCCGCACAATAACGCAATGACTCGGGGACCGTCACAAATGATGGAATTGTCATGTGGCTTGCACACACATGTAATCGGGCTTTCACGCCCCCATATAAAAACCTTTCATAGCATATACTTATGTAATCCAGTCAGGGAATTGATCCCCATCCTCGCCAGCAACCAGTCTCAACGTTGTCCAACAGACTGCCATCTGTCTCCCAGCTCAGTCCTAACCCCTCTACCCGGATAGACCCTATACCCGAGCCAAAACCTACTTGCTTCCTGCCGAGCCAGTGTCCGCTGCTCCTTTGTCCGAGCCAATACCTCGTTCTCATAAATCCAGAGTGCACACCCTCTCTAGTGTCCACACTGGATCCAGTCTCTCTGCCCCCAGTTATCCCAGCTATGTTGCTGTCGCCCAGTCACTGTTGCATAGACAGCCCTCCGGACACTGCGGCTTGCAGGGTCCCTGACTCTCCTCTTCGACAGTAGAAACAAAGGTGTTCGGGCTCCGCCCGATGTAAAATAAACACCGATTGCTTACGATCGGTGGGGAAGATGTTCAGTACACGAGCCCCCACAATCACCTACACTCATACCAGCGGAACCCCCTTCTATCCACGTGGCGCACGGCATTTCATGCCCACGTGTCGTGCCCTGGTGGCACATCCCCAGTCAAACACTTGGTTCCGCAGGTGATTGTCGAGAAATCGACTGGCACGCCCGCATTCCATTCAACTATCCATGTCCCAATTTTCCCAGAATGATTAACCATACGCCATTCCTTCATGTACGTTCCTATCGTTCTTTTCACCTTCTTGTAAATACCCCTGGAATCCTCGCGTGCCAAGTCGACCTATCTCGGCCTTCCATAAAAGGTGAGTGTGTGTCACCACCGCGAGGGGAAAAATAGAAGAGACTCCTCACGAGTGAAACAAATTGGCACGCCCGGTGGGACATCTCCTACCTTGTTTTTTTGAATAAGGCGATACCTGGTAGGCCGGGCATTCGAGTGGGAGCTCCAATGCCACAAGAGTGCCAAGGAAATTATATTGCATAGGAAAGAGGGAGTACAGCAAGACAAGTTCAGACGCCCCAACAAACAAAATAGATAGGGGCCAGAACAACAAAAAAGAGCCCAGCCCAAAGAAACCCAAGGAGCAACAGGCATCCAAAACCACAAAAAGATACAACCCGCAACAAAGGGAGACAAGTCACACTAAGTCTCGCGAAGAGCTTGTAGAGTTTGATCTGCGCATATAATTTCTGGTGTTCACACTATTAGGCCTAGGAGACGGACGAGAGCACTCCTTGCCCTGGTCGCCGACCCAGTTGGTATGAATGCTGGTGAAGTCGACGAGGTCACTCGACTCAAAGCCTGGGGCAGTGAGAACCTGGTAGATGATAGGGAGGCTGACGGAGCCTTCCGCAGAAGGAGACAGCGATGCATCACGGCTGTGGCAAGGGGGGAACAAAGTTGTTGGGTGCTCCATGATCACGGTCTGAAGCTTTGACGGCCTTCTTCACGGCTTGAGCGAAGGAGAGACGGGGAGTGGCAGGCACTGTATACGGGGGAGGTTGCTGGTTGGACTCATCGGTGGCAATGGTAGCCGAGCCCACAGGAGAAGCAGTAGCACCAGCTGCACGAGGATTGGAACAGACGGAGGAAGCAGCCGTAGGGGACTAGGAAGGAGCAGCAACATTGAGCAAAGAGACTGAAATGACCTCGGACGTGGGAGGAAGAACACCAACGTGCCCAAGGAGCCCTCCAACAGAAGCAGCAAGGCCTTGCATAGAAGCAGTGGCAGGGACCACCGAGGGAGCAACATTGGCAATCGGAGCAGCATCAGGGGGTTGGAGCGCATCGCTTGGAGAGGCAGCAGGCAGGCCAGGCACCACGGCCGTGGACACCACAACCGACAGAGACAACGGCGAGGGAGCTCCAGCATCAACGGACCCAAGAGCCCCACCCGAGCAAAGAGCACCAACAGCAGCAGCGGGAAGGGAGTCGACTCCCTGAGGGATGGAATCGACTCCAACTGGTAGAACTCTTACCTTTCTTGTCTCTACCGAAGAAGAGTCATACCTGCCAAGTATACGTTGCAATGCCTTTGCCTTTTCTTATCAAACGGGAAGTGGAGGGCCCCCATACAAGCAACAACATGCGACCGGTCAGTGTCGAGCGACCAACCTGCAACCCGCAACAGCAGTAACCAACCAGTGGCGATGGTGACCTATGGTCCATTCATCATCGCCATCCACGCCGGGCAGGTACAGCTGGTGATGCCAATCGTGTTCGGCAACTCTGCCTCGGCCTTCGACTCGCCCTGATCCTCTGGCGCCATTATCGTGGCTGATGAAGATCCCAGTCCGAGCCTATACAGGTAGCTGGCCCCTCTGCTACTCCAGTAACAAAGACCCACGCAGTCATTGACCCATGGGTCCCCAGCTCCGCCAGCACCCGACATGGGTCTCCAGCCTCCGGTTTCCAGTACAACGTCACCCTTGACCCATTCAAGCACCAAGCATTAGGTCCCTAGAGATGCTGATTCCAAAAACGGACAACGAGATCTGGGTCCTTGGAACCTCAACACCTGATACGAGTACTAAACCCCGAGTCTCTACCATGCCGGCTTCAGCGCAAGATTCCAGCCTCAGGTACCATGTGCAACACCGACAACGGCCTGTGGGGGCATCACGCCCAAGGATTCGGCCACATAAACCCCTAACATGGACACCAAGTCCTAGGATGTGGCCACCTCAACACCCAAGATGGGCTATCAGCCATGGGTCTCAGTTCCAGCAATACCCAAAACGGGCATCTAGCCGTGGGACCAGCTCCATCAATACCCAGGACAGGCTGCCAGCCCTAGGATCCAACTCCATCAACACCCGAGACATGCGTTTAGCCCCAGGTTCCAACCTCATCAACACCCAAGATAGGCGTCCAGCCCTGGGTCCCAGCTTTATCAACACCCAGGACGGGCATCTAGCCCCGGGTCTTAGCTTCATCAGCATCGGAGGCAGGCTTTCAGTCCCAGGTTCCAATTTCATCAACGCCCAAGACCGACATCCAGTCTTGGGTCCTAGCACCATCAGTACTCAATATGGGCTTCTAGCCCTGGGTCCCAGCTTTGTCAGCACTCAATATAAGTTTCCAGCCCCAGATCTTACCCTCATCAGCTCCCAATACAGGCTTTCAACCATGGGTTCCGGTGACAACTCCAACGCCCAAAGTGAATGCCAAGCTCCAGGTTGCCACTATGTCGGCCCCAGCTCGGGTATAGAACTCCCGAGTTCTGGCTACACCGACACTCACCAGAAGCGCCATGCTCCAGACAGTCCCAGACCGGGTTCGTTCGGTCCACCACATTGGTGCTGAGTCCACCTCGACCCCGTAAAAAAAAGGGGTGCCATAGAGGCTGCAAAAATGGGTGACCCACCCCTGCCGCACTTGCCTCCAGAAGACAAGGCGAGACTCAAAAAAAAAGCCGATGCACCAGTATCACACCGGGGGCAACCACCCCGATCTAGTATCCAGCCTTCCAAGCCCAAGCAAGGGGGGCAACTCCAAGGGGGAGTGTTGGTCCTCCCTAAAATGAATATGGGTCGTTAGAAAAGAGGCCCAGCCCATTTGGAGGTCACGAGTCAAGAGATCCCTCTACCCATCGAAATGGCACCAAGCTCAAAATCCAGAAGAGCGGTTGTCGGCTCATGATCTTACTATCCAGTGAAGCATCCGTCAAGGTGGACTTCAGTTCTTGATAGACTGGGGGAACTGGTCCACCCTTAGGAGCACCCTGAAGGGAAAGGGGTAATGCGAATCATCAATAACACTATAAAGATGTTTGCATGCTACCCCACCGACATCAACCAGTAACTCGGGAACCCACCCTGCCTACGCCAATCAATGATTTGGGATGAATCCCGCTGACACCCGCCCAGTAGCTCAAGAGAAACTCCACCTGCGTCGGCCAACGACTCGGTGGAATCCCCGGCCAACGCCAACTAGTGACACCGGCAAAGCTCCATCGGGTCCCCAACGGTGGCTACCAGCAAACCCCGGTAGGAGGTTTATCCCTTCAGAACATATCATGTCCCAAGGGGTAGCATCACCCAGGCGGACACTCAGCCTAAGCTCGGCTTTGGCCGTCATGTCCATTAAGGCCGAGCCACCCAGATCCCAGTCAAAGTCCCAGTCATCTACAGCAAAGACCAGCCAGTCCCCAGAATCACCCTAAAGCTCTGAGCTACTTGGTTATAGGGTCAATCCACAGCAGCTTCTACAACAATCACAAGTTGTCGATGGCGAAATCTACAGGCAACCTCCCCTGATAGCAACAAGCTAAGAACGACAGGCACAAGGCTCACAGGTACCAAAAAAAACACACACAAAAAAACACCAAAAAAAAACACAAAAGGGCCAAAAAGAAGAGATGTTGTAGCACCCCCGATAAATACCTTTGCATAAATTCAAAACTTCTTAAAAGAAATCATACATGAAGGTCTTACATAAAGAGCCCAACCTCCCAAGGACTATAATACAAACATACAAGCCAACCTTACTTCATGACATAAGGAATCTTGAGGGCTTTGTGTAAAGAGCCAAACCTTAGAGGACTAGTATATAAAATTACAACCCATCACTTTATGCATACGTAATCTACTCTTCTTAAAAGAATCATAGGCTTTGTTTGAAGAACTAAACTATAGGAGGACTAGGATACAAATGTGCAATCCAACTTTATGCACATGGGTAAAGAATCTTACATGGGAGGTCTTGTACAAAGAAACAAACCATGTGAGGGTTATTATATAAATGTACAAGATAAACTTTAACACATGGGCCATGGGTTGTACGTAAGTGGACTTCCACCTTGTCCACTTAGTGAATTGACGCCCCTCACTAGGGCGTCAATTTTCAAATTGAAGACATGTATGGAGGCGCCATTTTCAATAGGACCCCATCCCATTAAAATATTAATACATCTTGAAAGCTAACACGTGAATGTGGTAAATTGTCTAACAAATGACGCCCTCTTGCAAGGGCGTCATTCTCATGAAAAATGCCACAATAATACCACCTAGACTTATGACGCCCTCATGCAAGGCGTCATTTACGTGAATAGTGCCACCTAGATTAAATGAACGACCCCTTACAAGGGCATCATTTAAACCTATGATTCTAGAAGATTGAGACACGAGCAACCCATTTTAGCTAGTAGAAATAATGTCCACTCAGCAGGACCCACAAGGCATTAAACCAATGGCTTACGATTCCTATATCTAATCCCATCTGTAGCACTGTCATAGGCTATTGCTGCCCTCAGTGCTGAAGAAGCGTCTTCTTCCCGAGTCTACGTCCTGCTGCGATCCTGCTGCAGCTTCTTATTCTAAACCTCGTATCACACATCAAAAGGTAGGTGTTCTCAAATCCTTGCCTAACTAGTAGCTAAATAGGTTAAATGATGCATGCTTAGAGTTTGATTAACTAGTCAACCATGCTATATATATTACATGGCTTTATCATGATCAAGAATAATATCATGTTATACATATGTTAATAGCTTATTACACCTGATTCTATACATACTGTTACCATGATCTTTATGAGTTTAAACTTAGTTTATTAGCATGATTTCATGAGCTTTTGAACGTATTTTATCACACTAGTTTTACAGTCTTAATAACCATGTTTTAAACCTTAATATATGGCCTCTGTTACACATAATATGTTCACGTTTTATTCCCAGATCTCTGGTAAATGGCGCCCCTAACAAGGGCGCCAATTACCAAATTGACGACTCCGCACG